>JAVYJV010000053.1:0-512341 GCA_034509755.1 Anisodus tanguticus | reverse complement strand
GTTCATCAATCTGATGAACCGTAAAATTCAAAAAAAAGAAGAAAACTTAAAACTGAATAAAATTAATTCATTTTAGACGAAAATTTTTATTTGGCTATTTTATGTTAAATAAAAGATCAAAAAAATATTTATAGGCTTATCTACACAAAAAAAAAATAAATTTATAAACTAAAACAGATAAGATAAAAAAGTTAATCAAACTAAATTTTAATGTTCTCTTGAAAATATAATTTAGTGTAGAAAAAAAATTAGTGATGATATAATTTATCAATTAAAGCGACATCTATAAAATATTATCTTTCATAAACCGGTAAATAGATACAAATAGATCATAAAAGATCATTAAAAGAAATACTATTAACATAATTATATGTAAAATAAATATAGTGAAATATAGATTTATCAAATTTTAATCAAAATTAATTTTAAAATAGAAAAATTTTTAAGTTTAAATCAAATTAGCTTTGAATAGTTTTTATTTTAAGAAACTTTCAAAACTGATTTAGAAAAATTTTATTTGACAAAAAAATTTTACTTTTTTCAGAAAATTTATAAAAAAAACCTATCGACTCATCTATTATGTTTAAATTACAGTCCATGATCAAATTAAAGAAAAATAGTATCACAAAATGAAACCTCCTATTTTGGTAAATTTTGCGTGCTTTCAATATTTTAGTTCTTTATAAAATTTTACGAAAAATAGTAATTTGAGATGTGGCGAGGACATCTATTTTAACGTTGTAAATTTTAACAAAATAGTTTTGATATCTAAATCTTTTGTTTGAAAATTTTAAAATGCGTAGGTTGATTAATTTGAAATAAAAAATGATTTCAATAAAAAAAATTCGAATTATACTTTTAAAAAATTCAATTAACTATAATGCGTTTAAAAAAAATAAAGTTTTATATAAAGCTAAATTAACATAGACGACATTAAATTAATTACTTTTGAATTTATACTGTAATAATAGCAAATGCGCTATTATTAGTCTTGAATCTGTCTGCGCATAATCAATAAAATAGAGAAAAAAAACATAAACATGCTTTAAAGTTTAATACTTAACTTAAGAAATTTATTTAATTATGTTCAAAAATATTCAAAAAACCATACTAAATTTTCCTAATTTGATTTCTATTACACCAAAAAGAACTTTAAGATGGCATCCATTTTTTAAAAAACCAGTTATAACTTCTGAAGAATTAGAAAAAGTAAAAAAATTTGATCAAGAAAGATATAATGAATTAAAATTTAATCCAGTTAAAAGTTTAAAATCAAATAGATATAATAGTGTTTTTTATGATCCATTTTTAAATCATTTAGTTGGTAAAATCACAAGAAAAGGATGTCGTGAAAGAGGAGATAAATTAGTTAAAGAAACACTTTTTTTGATAAAGAAAAAAAGAATGGAATTAGCTAGATCGATTGAACCAGAACTAAAAGATGAGTTTGTAATAAGTCCAATAGAAATATTAAAAAAAGCATTTGAAAATTTAAGACCTGAAATGAAAGTAGTAGTAGTTAAAAGAGGAGGAGCAAAATATTTTACACCTGTAACTGTTTTAGATCGTGAAAAAGATAAAATTGTTTATAAATGGGTTAGAGAAGTAATTGAAGATCGTCCTAGACCAAGAGTAAAAAAATTTCCTCAAGTTTTTTCAGAGGAATTATTATTAGCTTATAAAAACGAAGGTAAACTTTACAAGAAAAAAATAGATTTATACCAAGCATGTGAGGCTAATAAAGCTTATGTAAATTATGTTTATTTGAAAAAATAGTTAGTGTAAATTCTTGTAAAAATATTTATTAATAAAGTTTTTGACACTTAAATTATTGTAAAAAAAATATTTTTAGTCGTCATTTATAAAATGAATTTGAACACTTTTAAGTTTTAACAAAAACATCTGTTTTACAGTGTTGTGTTATAGCTTAGTAGAGGTTTTATTTTATCGTTTTTGTTTGAAAATATTTTAATTAAAGGTAAAGATTTATAAATAACATCGATAGCATCTTTTCTATTAAGTTCAGTCAATTTTTCAATTAAATTTTCAATAGATGAATCTAATTCTTTTGAATACTCATCAAGTAATCTCCATGTTGGACTAATAAATGGTTTTTTATTTGAATCTAAAATAGGTAATTTTTCAGTTAAATTTAATTTAACACTAAGCATACACCAATCTCTACCCATTGATTCAGGAGGATCTAATAATTTACATAGTTGTTGTCTTATTAAAACATTTAAATCTAATACATTGAAATTATTAAAAAATGTTACTTTGTAATTTTCTTTTTCATTTGTCTCTTTATCTAAATCATTCTGATAATCATTTTTCATATAAACAGGTAAGCTATTAATTAAAAATATTTCAAAATACTCTTTCATGATATTTACTAGAAAGTTATCGGATTTGAAATTTAATTTTTCAATATCATTCAAACCACAACAGATTATATCTGATAAAGTCTCTTTTAAATAATTTTCATTGTCAATCAACTTTTGTAAACAATTCGTTTTCAAATTATCATCTTGTTTATTGAATAATACTTTGACTAATTCTTCATTTGAATATCTATATAATAATTTTTTTTTATTATTCATTTCATATGGACTATAATAAGAACGCTGTAAATTTAAACATGGAAATGCTGAATTAATATACTGTTCAACCATATTTACTAATAATTCAAATAATTTGAAACAATCTTTTTTATTCTCTTCATAAGATCTTACTTTAATTTCAATAGAATCAAATTCTAATGCAGATTCCAATAAGCCTAAACAAATAATTGCTTCTAAATCATTATAACTTATTCTTAAACCATTACACCAATGAATTAATTTTAACTCATTAATATCTTGTTGGATGAAAGAAGTTTGTTGAAAACACCGTTCAAATAAAATTTGAATTCTAGGAAATAAACATACAAGTAAATGTTTTGGATAAAAATAATCATCATTTTGTAATCTCAAACCAATGTAAGTATAACTTTTTTCTTTATTTTCATCTAATTGTTCATCGCTATTCCATATTATTTCAGGTCTACCAATTTTAATAAAACAAGGAAATAAATAAAGAAAATTACCTTCAGTCTCACAAGATGTACATAATTCTAAAGTTTCTAAAATTAAAATTAAATCAAGTGCATCAATATCAGGAAACAAACTTTGTAAATCTTCAACAGAATAATGACCAGTAATTTTACCATTGTTTATGAAGTAAGATGAATTTAATAAATTACCTATTATATCATTTAACAGCCATTTTATATCATAAATAACGAGATCTTGACAGTCTAAATGATTGTTTTTTAAGCAAATAATTTCCCCTAACTTCTCTAATTGTAAACAAATAAATTCTAAATATTCATCTTCTACTAAAATATTGATTTTTTCTCTTAACAAAACAACAAACTCATTGTATGAAATTATAGGTGAATTAAAGCTAGATTTACGTAATATTGTTAATTTATTAATTACGTTCTCCAAAAAAACTGTTATAACTTTCAATGATAATGCAAAACTATTTTTATAATTTTCTAGATGCTGTTTTATAATTTTGATTTCATTTGAACTTGTTAATCGTGTATCTAAAAAGTAGATTAAATCATTTAAATCAAATATTTGTTCATATTTAAGTTTCAATAAAACATGTAAAACATTTAAATTATCTGATATGTTGTTAGTTAATTTCAATTTAAGTTTGTCTAAAACCAAAACTATTTCTTTATCTAAATAAGAAACTTCATTATATGTTTTCTTAATTGCTAAATCACGATGAGTAGCAATAATTAAGACTTGAATTTTCTTTTTTATATACCCTTTAAAATTCAATGGGCAATTTATTCTCACAACACTTTTTATTAAATCTAACCAGTAACATACTTGTAAATACTGTTTATCAAAAGATTCACATGCATCAAAACAAATAATATAAAATGCATCATCTTTATCATTTAAAAACTTATTATATATTTGTAGGTAATTTGGATGTCCAGAAAAATCCCATACTGTCAAATCACCAACATTTGGCACATTTACTTGCTGTACATTTATACCTAAAGTACAATCAACTTTATGATTGTTGTGATTTAAATTTGAATTTACATGATTTAAACCAAATTTTGAATCTAAAACATGAAAAGAAGCAAAGAATTTATTTAAATCTTGCTTTAATTCAATTTCGGGATGTAAACCATCAGAAACAGAAAATTCTTTACTTAAATTTTTTAAATTGCAAATTTCACTATTAATTGCGCTATTTTTTCTTTTATTATTAAAGTTAAAATTAGATGAATGAATATTTGTAAAATCACTATTTATGCTTTGTATACTTGAACAACCAATGCTATTTATAGCTGAATTAGATTGAAAAATATTACAAGTAGGGCTCAAATTTTGATTACTACTATTAAGACTAGATTTACTTGAGGTTAAAGTTGAAATAGAAGAAAGTACACCTCTTGATGAACTTTCATTTAAAGCACTTGTTGAGTTTCTAGCTATATTATTTGATTGGTTTGAAGATAAACTTGATAATGAAGATAAATATGAATAATTTTTAGCTTTTTCTGATGAAATTTTTGTAGATTTCCTGAACCAACTAGCTAAATATCCACATTTTAATGTTTCAATTAATGTAGTTTTACCACTTGCACAATTTCCTAATACTTTTAAATTAAATTTAAGTAAATTTGAAGGTATTTTTGTATTATTAATATTTTCATTTGATTTAAAAAAATCATCTAAACTTTTATCTATTCCACTAAAAATATTACAACATGCAAATAATTTATCATTCAAAGAATTTTGATTTACACATTGCTTCATCATATTGCAACATTTTGTTGATATTTTTTTTGAGCTATCAATCAATGAAAAACATATAGAACAATAAGTCTTTGGCGTTTTGTTTAATTTTTCTGCTAAAAAATTTTTATCATAATATAAAGTAACCGGTTTTAACATTCCAATAAGTTTACACTGTACAATAGGATCTGTTAAAGTAGTCATTATTGTTAAAATTTCATTTTTTATAGGATCTTCTTTTATCAAATTAAAAGATTGATTAGTCAAAAGATCTTTTGGTATAGCACCTGATGAATTTTCAATAAATTGATCACAGCCAGCTGTACATAATCTTCTAATTATTTCTAATCTATTTGACTTTACAGCTAAATGTAATGGTGTTTCTCCGTGAATATTTTTACAATTTAAATCACAACCAAACCTACATAACTGGTCAACAACTTTTTTTTGACCTGTTCTACAAGCTAAATGTAATGCAGTTTCCCCATTTACATCTTTCACTTCAATATTACATTTATATTTTATTAAAAAAATAGCTATTTCGAAATGATATCTTCTTAATGCTAAATGTAAAGCTGTACAACCATTCTTTATTGATGAATAATTGGTTCATAAAATAAATAATTATTGTTAGTTTAAAAAAAAAATTAAGTAGTTCAAAACCTACTTTATCTAAAATATTAAGGTTAACACCTATTTCAAGTAAACATCGAACACAATCAATATGTCCTCTAGCAGCTGCACAATGTAAAGCAGTCTCTTCATCCTTTTAAAATTAAAGAATTAAGTTTTTAAATTATGAATTTTTATTTTATATATATACTTTATTTTTAACATCTGTATTGATTCCTACTTCACCTAAAACATCAACAATCCTAGGAAAATCATGCCAAACCGCAATATGAAGAGCTGTCTCACCATGCTTGATTAAATGAAAAAAAAATTAAATTTTTCTATAATTAAGAATAATTGTTATAAAGTAAGAAAAACTGTATTTTATAATAAGCTAACATTTAGATAAAAAATAATCTTATTTGCTTTAGTCTAGAAATTTTAATGATAAAAAAATTAAATTACCTCATCTACTAAGTTAACATTTGCACCACATTTACAAAGTTGTTTAGTTGTATCTACATAATCTTGTCTAGCAGCTATATGTATTCCAGATTCACCAGACTAAAAAAATTTAAAAATAAATTTCAATAAAATTATTGATCTATTTATTAAAATAAACAAACCTTATTTTGAATATTTACATCTGCTCCATGCTCATATAATAAACGTATAATAGAAGCATTATCTTGACTAGCTGCCCAATGAATAGCAGTATCTCCGTGCTTAAATTTTTTTTATAAAAAAATAGTTTAATAAAGGTTAAAGGTTTTTTTTTCAAATCACTTACTGAATCAATCAAGTTAACTTTAGCTCCATTTTCAATTAAAATCTTAACAATTAAAGTGTTTCCTATGCCACAAGCAACATGTAATGCTAATTCACCATTCTATAAATTATAATGAATTAAGTTTTAAAAATAAAATAAAAACTTCCTAATTAAGTAATTAAGGTAAATTAAATTTAAAAAAAAATTAGCTAAAAATTTTCAATTCAAAAAATTAACCGGTTGATTAAACTATTTAATGTTTAATAAAACAAATTTTTGAAATAATTAAGTTTAAAAAAATTATAAAAACTTACATTACATTCAAAATTTGGTTTATTTATGTCTATTGAGTATGTACTAAATAAATCTTCAATTATATTTATATTTTGGTCTTCGATGGCCTGAAACAATGCTGTAATTACAATGAACTCTTCGTCTTCCTTTAAAAAGAAAAAAAAATTAATTAAAATAATTTAATTTGGTAATTTGATTAAATTTTTTAAACAAATTTCAGTGTTTTAAATTAGATAGTTTTCATACTTTTTTTAATTAATTAAACATAAAAAATAATTAACAAAAAAAAAATTAAACAACTCTTTTTTCAATTAGTAAAAAGTTTACTAAAAAAATAAAAAACTCCAAAACAAGTAAACAGCAAAATTTGAAACAGTTATAAATAAAATTTTAAAAACTTATCTAATAATGGTAAAGTTTAAAAAAAGTTTTATTGAAAATGTTTTTGAAAGATTTATGCAACAAATATTAGAAGTATTTAAAAAACAAAAAAAAAACTTTTCAAAAACATTTTCAACAAAACTTTGTATAAGTTTGAACAAAAAAGTTTTATATACATTTCAGCAAAAAAGTTTTATACACATTTCATCATTAAAAAAATTTTAGCATTAAACTTTTCAGTTAAACAAAAGCTTTTTAAATAAATTAACAATAAAAATTTAAAAATATTCAATCAAAATTTGAAACAGTTTAAAAATGATTTAAAAGTTACAAAACTTACCAAAATTTCTTCTTCTTCACTTCCAAAGTTATAAGTTTCAATTTCATCTTTTGATTGTTCATTACGAAACATTTGGAACTAATTTTACGGCACAACTTTGTTACAATTTTAATTTTTTCTTTTTTGGCAAACAAAAAATTTTACATTTTTATAATGAAAATTCAAGTTTCAGTTCTCATGAATTATTTGCAGAAAAAAAAATTTACAATTAAGAGAAGTTTTTTTAATTTTCTTAATTTTGAAAATTGAAGTAATAAATTATTCAAAATACATAAATTCTGATTTCAAAGTTTGATTAAAAAATTACTTTGAAAGGAAATTATAATTTTTAATTATGAAACTAAAAAATTTCAACTAGGAACTTTCAATAATTTTATCAAGGAAATTAATTAAACGGTAAATATTTTGAGAGTTATAATTCTTCAAAAATTAAATAACATTTTGATAACTAAATGTTCACATAATTAAATACTTAAACTATTCAAATAGTACATTGACGATAAATTGGTGAAATAAAAAAAAAACAAATTTGACGTTGAAGGTTTTTTTGAAAAACTTATATATTTTAAAAAATTCTTAATTAAAAAAAGTTGAGTATATAAAAAAATTGTTCAAACAAATTATTTGATGAAAATTAAAAATTCTAAATAAATAAAACTAATTCAATTTTGTTTCTTTTTTTTGTGAATTTTTTAAAGAATACAACTTTATTTTACAAACATGATGTATATTTTTAATGAAATTTTTCCAGCTTAGATTATTTTTTAAAAATAAATTTGAATATCTTGATTTAATAAATATCTTGATCAAATGTATTTTTATTTTCAGTTATTTTAAACTTGTAAAAGTATTTTTAACAAAAATCTAAATAAGTATCTTAAGTTAAATGATACTTTTATATTGAAAATTTAATAAACTTTAAATAACTAAATTTGAACAAAATTTTAAAAAAGAAAATTAAAATAATGAATTTCAAATTTAAATGAAGATTTTAAATGAAGATTTTAAATGAATTTTTGAATGATGACTTAAAATGAATTTTTTGAATGAAGACTTAAAATGAAGACTTAAAATAAAAACTTAAAATGAAGACTTTAAAACTTTAAATAAAAACTTTAAATAAAAACTTTAAATAAAAAAATTTAAATTAAGTTTTAAATAAAAATTTCAAATGAAAAGTTCTAAAGTATCTCAAAACTAATATGTTTATTAAGCTAAATTTATGTTGATTAAAAAAATTTTGAAGATGAATTAAAATTTTTATCGAGAACTTAAACTTGATTGTTTATTTTAATTTAGAAACAACTTATTTGATTAAATTTAAGATTTTTAATTGAAAAATTTTGATGAACGATTAAAATTTGATTTTTTGATGAAAAAATAATATAAACTTTTTTAATGAATAGAAATTAATTGATAAAAAATTGAATTAATTTATTAGATGAGCAATTAACTTTTTTCATGAATAATTAAAAATATTTTTTAAAAATAGAATTTGATGAATAGTTTAAAGTTTTTTGATGAACAACAAAGAGTTTTTTTTGAAAAATAACTAAAATCTTGATGAATAATTAAAAGTAACTTAATAAAGAATTCTTGATTTAAAAATTCTTAATTTTGATATAAACTTTTTTAAGAAAAATAAATTTTTTAGTTTGGAATAAGAATAGTTGATATAAAGTAATTCTTGATTAAAATTAAATTTTTGATTAAAATTAAATTTTTGATTAAAATTAAATTCTTTATATAAAATAAAACTTTTGATTAATATTTAATTCTTAATTAATATTTAATTTTTTATTTGAATTGACTATGATGATTCAAATTTAGTTTCTTGATAAAAATTTAAAAATTATTTTTAATCAATCTAAATAAGTATCAAAACAATTCAAAAATTTTTAAAGATTTTAATGAAGGAATACAAAGCAATTAATCAAAAGATTACAATGAATAAAATGGAGTTTAAAAAATGAACAATTAAAATGGAGAATTTCATAAAAACAATTAAAGTTTTAATAGTTTAAATTTTAATAAACAATTAAAACAAAATTTCAATGATTAATTAGATTTAAATAACAAATAGATTGAAGATTTTATTGAACAATAAAATTTTTTTTAATAAACAATTATTTTAAAACTTATATCGAATCTTACTAAAAGATTTGTAACAGAGTTTTTATTTTTGAATAACAGAATTAATCATTTTTAGAAAAACATAAAAACTTTACAAAACAATTACTTAAGCTATAGATTATATTTTTAATCAAAACATAATTCTTTTTCTAATTAAACTTTTTTTTTTTGAGTAAAAAATTTTTTCAAAGAAACACACAATTTTAGTTAAATTAATTTTTAAACTTTAAATTATACTTTTTAGTTAAAAATTTATTTATAAAATATAAGATCAGTTTAAAAACAAACTTTTAATTTAAAAACAAAGACTTATGAAATATAAACTCTAAAATAATTTTGAATATGAAACCTTAAATTTTTTGAAAACAAAGTTATAAATCAATTTGAAAATAAAACTTCAAAATAATCTTAAAACAAAAAATATTTTGCAAAACAAAAAAATTAATAAAAACCAAAATTCTTTTAAAGGGAACAATTTGTTCTGAATGCTCGAAAAAATATTTTAATTTTTTGTTAAATTGCACTTTTAAAAAACAGGACACTCAGTAATTAAAATTATATGATACAAAAATTTAACGCTTTTACGAATTATATTTTTAAGTAGATATTTGTCATTTTAAACTACTGTCAAACTTTTTTTTTCTTTTTTTTTTTAAAAAAGAACACAACTAAAAATGTGGTATCGGTGAACTAGTGACCAAACGGTGTAGTGGCGGGTCTGTTTAAATCAAGTTCTGAAAGAATTAAAAAAAAAATAAAATAGCAAGTAAAGCATGTTTTTCTACTTTTTTCGCACAGTTTTTGTAAACCTCTAAAAGATACTCCTTCTTAAAAATCGTGAATACCTGTTTTTAAAAAAAAAAGTTTTACCTAAAAATTTAAAAGAAAATTCTTTTAATATACATTTTTCTTAAGAACAATTTATAGACTATTTAATGTTTTTAAATAATTTTGATTTATAAATATTTGGTAGCATCAATAAGATTATCATAAGCGTTAAATTATTAGTTTTTTTTTCTTCTTTAAAATGGTAATTTTATATCTTCAAATGAGCAGATTATAATAGCTTAGTGACAAAATATCAATTTTTCTTTAAATAAATAATCGCTTGAGTACTTTTTTTTGTCTAAAAATTTTTAAATAATGAAGATTGCGGTTTCTAATGTATATAAACTTTTTTGTTCTTTTAAAATAAAAAACTTAATTATTCTGATGATTAATTAGAGATTTTTAAAAAGAAATTCGAAGAAGCTATAATAGATTTGTAATTTGTGAAAATTTATTGTCAAACTCAAATAAAGATAGTTTTTTTTTATTTTTTTTTTCAAACAATAAAAACCGATTGTTTAATATTAAAAGATCTTTTTTCATCAATCTTTTGTTTATTTTTTGAAAAACTTTTAATAAAACTATTTTTTAGAAAAATTAAACTTTGTTCTTTCAATTTAACCATATTCTTCAAAATTACAAAAAGATGTATATTAAAAAGTAAAAAAAAAAATTTATCTGAAGTGATAAACTAATTATAAAATAAACAAATTTATTATCACAAAAAATAGTAATGAAAGTTTAAAAAAATTTAGTTCAAAGTTTTGTTAGATAAACCAGAGAAGATTAAAAATTTTGAACTTTTAAAGCTTATAAAATTTGATTGGCTAATTTAAAAAATTAAAAAAAGGTTTGATAAAGTTTTTTTCATTTTATTTAATTTTATTTAGTTGATTAATGAGTAACAGTTATTTTTTATATTTCTTTGTGTATATCTTTAAAAATGCCAACAAACATTAATTATCTCTCTTCAAAACTCTTCAACTAAAATTTTCTTCAAAAAAAATTATAAAATCATTCGTCTTTATAATATTTTTTAAATAAACGTATAAAAATTGAGTCATTTTATACAACTCTTTTATCATTTTAAATAATTAAAACCAGTTTTAAATATAAAGTTAAGTTTTCTGTTTATTTTTATCTTTTTTATTTTTTTAATGAAAAACATCTATTTAACTTCATTAAGTTGAAACCTTATAACATGATTTCTATTTCAAGAAAGTTCGTTTAATTAATTTTGAAATTTTTTGTTTTTTTTTTTACTAATAGTTTTCTTAGTTTTAATTGATATAAACAAAAACAAAACATAAAGAAGAAGAGCAATAAACTCGCAAGGGGGCATTAGTATTTAAAATCGAATAATAATTAGTTCAACAAGTTTTTTTTTATTTTGGAAAACTAAAGTTTGTGGTAGCTACGTGTTAGAATTTTTAGAATAATATTCTTTGTTCAAAATATAAACAAAAATGTTCCGTTTTTTAATAAAATCTAGTCTTGTACTAAACACAGCAAAACTTCCACTTAAAATTGGAATATGCGGTTTACATTCAAAATTAGAGTAAGTTATCATGTTTTTTCATGAAAATTTTTGTTTACACATTTTTATCTATTTTATTTTTCTCTTTTTCAATTAAGTACGTTTGTAAATCCTAAATACTCCTATGCATTTGGAAAAGGTACAATTGCACTAACTAATCACAATTTAAACCATTTTTTAAATAACTTGGAAAAAAATCCTGATAAAGAACTTTTTATCAGTTATTCAGAAGATAAAAAATTAAACTCAAATCAATTTGTTGAAGATGTTAGAAAACTAGCTACGGGTCTTTACAATAAATTGAGTAAGTTAAAACTGAAAATTTGGCAACATTATTTATATTTTTTTTTAGATCTAAGAAAAGGAGATGTAATTTGTTTATGGAGTCTTAATTGTTATGACTGGATTAAAATTTTCTTTGCCTGCCAATCTATTGGAGTAACTATATGTACAGTGAATCCTTATTATTTTCCTCAAGAATTAGGTTATGCATTGACAAAATGTAATGCTAAAGCCCTTTTTTTACCTGGTTCAGAATCTTCACAAAACAAAATCAATAAATTTTTAAAAGTTTTCAACTCAGATATTGTTCAAAACCAATTAAAAGTAAATATAAAGTTTTTTTGTCAATTCAATTTTACAAAAAATTTATTTGTTTTAGGAAACTGGAAATTTAAGAAACTTGATTTTTATTGATGAAAATAAAGATGAATTTCCTGAAAATTATCAATCATTCAAACTTAATGAATTAAATGAAAATAATACTTTACCTGAAGAAGTCTTTGAAAAAGTAGAAGACGATGATCCATGTATAATAATGTATACTTCGGTAATTAAATTATTTTAAAATTATTTTTATATATAAATTACCTTAATTTTTTAGGGCACAACTGGTAAACCAAAGGGCGTTGTTCTTAATAACTTTTCAGTTTTAAACAATTCTAATATTTCTTCATCATACTTCATGAAAGATCTAGAAAATACAGTTATAATATTACCATTGCCTTTATTCCATTCATTTTCTTTAGTTTGTGGAGCTGTTTCCATGGCAGTAAAAGGAATTAAAACAAGTTAAGATTTATAATGACTTAAAAATAACTTTTTTGACACAGATTTTATTTTAGTTTTAACTGGTTATCGTTTTAATTCTAAAGATGTTGTTGACGCTATAAACAAATATAATGCTACTTTTATAATGGTTACTCCTACAATGATCATTGATATTGTTAATTACATTAGTAAAAATAATATACAAGTACCTAGCTTAAAAACCATTGTACTAGGTGGCGCTCCATTCCCTTCTGAAATAGCCAATTCAATTAAAAAAGCACTTCCAAGTGTTACAGATATTCGAATCGGCTATGGATTAACAGAAACAAGTCCTGTTGCAACTGTTTGCACTCAAGATGACTGTGAAGAAAAAAGATTAAATACTGTTGGAAAACCAATAGATTATATTGAATTAAAAGTTGTTGATCCACAAACAAATGAAATTTTAAAATTAGGTGAAAAGGGAGAATTATTAATAAGAGGACATAATATAATGGTTAATTATTTTAATGATGAAGATAAAACTAAAGAAGTAATTACACCAGCAAGATGGTTCAAAACAGGGTAAATAAATAAGAAAATAATTTTAGCTAAGTTTAACTTTTTTTTAAATTAATTTTAATTTTTTTCAAATAAAAAAGAGATCAAGCTACAATGGATGAAGAAGGTTATATTAAAATTTGTGGAAGAACAAAAGAATTGATAATTAAAGGAGGTGAAAATATTTATCCAAAAGAAATTGAAGATGTTATGCATCAACATCCTAATGTTTTAGATGCTTATGCCTTTGGAATACCAGATCAAAGATTAGGTGAAGTTGTTGGTTGCTGGATTAAACTAGTAGACCCTAACTCTAATACTACAACTTCAGAAATGCAAGAATTTTGCAAAAGCCGGGTAAAATTAAATTTGATTAAAATTAAAAAAAACAATTAATTTTTATTTTCTTTCTAAAGTTAACTGGTTATAAAGTTCCAACTCATATTATGTTTGTTGACCAATTTCCTTATACTTCAACAGGAAAAGTAAAAAAATTTGAAATGACAAAGATAACTTGTGAAAAATTAGGTATAAAGCATTAAAAAATACTAAGTATTTTTAGTTTTCTGAAAAATTAACAGGTATAAGTTTTAATATTCATCTAAAAAAAGTAAAGTATTTAAAAGTTTTTTAATTTTTAAGAAAAGTTAAAAAGTTTATAAAAATTATTAAAACACCTGTTGGTTTGTGAACTATAGTTGCTAAAAGACTAAAATTTTTATTTGAAAAATTTAGTTTTATAAATATTTTGTCAAACATTTTAAAGATTAATTTTGAAATAAACTTTAATTTTACAAATTGAAAATGTTTTTTTCCTTGAAAATTTTAAAATAAATTAAGTTCTCATAATTTGTTCAAATAATTAAATTTATTTGGTTTGACTAAAATACTAAATTAATTTAATTATTTTTTGATTGTTTTTAAAAAGGCACATATTGTGAACTTCAATTTTTTAAATTAAGTCAATTATAATTCAGTTTTTAGACCTAAACTAAAAATTTTTAAATATCTTTTTTTAAATAAGTTATAATGAAAAGTTTTTTTTTGTTTTTTTTGTTTTCAAAATTTTTTCATATTAATACAATTGTATTGTTTTCAATTATGGTTTAAATGATAAATGAAACGAACAAGCAAATAATTTTGGTACAAGCTAGTTTTTTTCTTAATTAAAGATAAATTACATAACTATTAAAACTAAATTTTTAAAAATCAAGTTTGATAAGGGTTTTACACCTTGATTACAAAAATTGAAGATAATTTTGATTTTTTTACTTTGTAAATTAAAAGCACTTTTTTATAGTTTTGTAAAAAGAATCAAAAAAATAATAAAAAATAAAAATTGTCTTTTAAAGAGTGAAATGCTTAGATAGTGAGAATATGTTTAAATATTTTTTTGTGAAAATAACGTTTTAAAAATAATGATTTATCAAATAGTTTTTAAAACTTGAAAAAAACTTTTAAAAAAATTAAGTTAGTCTAGTAATTGCTTTTTACCTTTTTAAAATTCATAAAAATAGGAAAAGTTTTTATAGAAAATTAATTTCAATGGTTTAACTATCATCATCTTCTTCTTTCAATTCTTCATCGTCAGTAGTTTCAATTTTTTTTACATTCATTAAATTTAATGGTTCAGTTTGATCATCTTGTTTACTTTCTTCATCTAATTCTTCATCACAATTAGATTCATTTAAATTTTTTTTAATTTTTTTACTATTTTTAGGATTTACTAATTCCTCTTCATCTGATTTATTTGATTCATTGTTTTGATTTTTAGAAGTAGTTTTAGTATTTTTGTCATTTACATTTGTACTATTATTATTATTATCTGTATTTAAATTGTTACTATTTTTATTTTCATCGTCTACTGATCTATTTAAAGGACGATAATTTTCTAAAATTTGTTTACGTTGACCATCTACCGTATATAGATTGATACAAGCTTGTATCCAACAAGCTCTACATCTAACTCGAACATCCAAAGGACAATTTCCTAAGTTTGTACATGTATAACGATAAGGTTTGGCAAAAAATGTTCTAAAAAATCTGTAGCAAACTTGGCACGTGAATTGTCCATAACGACGATAAACACATGAATAATATCTAACAACACCACAAACAGCACAAGAAACATGCCCAGGTTTACCAACATTTGCAGTTGTAGATCCTCTCTTAAGTTTAACTCCTATTTAAAATAAAAAATTGATAAGTTAAGTTAAAATATTTAATTGAAATAAAAAAATTACCTGGTGGAATAGATCTCAATAAATCTTCTTTATTGTCTGTTTCGTTATTAGCAGAAACAATATTTTCATATATATTTGAATTTGAATAATCTAACTCAGAAGAATTATCTAAAAAGTTATTAAATTTATTTTGATTACGATTATTTTTAATTTCTCTTGTACTATCGTTCATATTTTCATTTAATTTCATATATAAGCTCGATTTATTGATTGCTTCTATTAAGGCATTACTTTTTGCGAAATCACTTAATGAGCTGTTTCTTATCATCCAATCATCGCATTCTAAATCAGATTTTTGGTCTTCTAAATCATCTTCTTCAAAATCATCATTTAAATTATTATTTAAATTATTGCTAAATGAAATTAATTCTCTATGACTATTGCTAATAGAATTAGAGTTACCAGTACTATAATTCAAATTACTAGCTTGAATTAAATTTTGATTAGAACGATTTTTATTAGCAACATTTTTGCTACTATAAATTTTATCAACTACATCCACTAATTTTCTTTTTTTAGCAGACAAAGTTTCATTATTTAATAATGAATTACTTAAAGAATTAGCTTGAAAATTAGGTATTTGTAAGCCATTATTTATGTTCAAACTATTGTTTAAAATACTATTTGTTATGAAATTTCCATTACTAGTATTAAGATTATTAAAACTATTTGCTAAATTAGTTGAAGGGCCAGGTAAAAATTCATTAGAATGATTATCATAATAATGTTGTCTCATTTCAGTAATTGAATCATTTATTTGTGAACATATCATACATCGATAAGCAGTTTCGGCAATTATTATTCCATTAGAATCGCATATTAACGCCCTACAACTATCGTGTTCATCTGACAATTTTGAATTATTCATATTTGCTAAACTTGAATTGTTATAATTAATCATTATATTATTCACACTGTTTAAACTACTTAAACTAGTCGATTCGTTATGATTTAATTTACTTTTTGGCAACATAGCTTTAATGAACACTTGTTTTGAACTAATTGCAACTGTTATTTTTAATATTAATTTTCACAGTTTTAGAAGAGAACGTTTTCGCTCTCTTTTTTTTTTTTACAGTTTATGCGGTTGGTTATAATTTGAAAATTCTTTTACACTTCTTAACAAAATTTGATACTAATTAAACATTGAGAAGTAGGTTTTGAATGTTCTAAATTTTTTTTTTTAAATTAGCAAATTGTTCTTTAGATTCACCTTTTTTAAAAACAAAATTATGCTGTTTTCACTATTTTCAAATCAACAAGTATTTAATTGATTGATTTTTGAATAAAGGGTTTTCATAAACTATCAGAGCCGATCTATTTATATCAATAAAAATAAAAAATTATTAGAATTATAAATATTTTGATAGGAAAATATTTTGATAAACAAAACAATAAATAAATTAAATGAAGAAAATTGCACTAAATTTTTACAATAAATTAAACAAAATTCTAAATTTTTTTTTTTGTTAAAATGGTTCTTTAGTTTGATTTTTTATTAAACTATCGCAAACTAAATGAGTATATTACAAACAATTGAACATACAATTGAAGTACTTTCACTTGTTTAAAACAAAATTGATTTAGTGATCGTTGATTTATGATTAGAAAATTGTAATTGTGTACTTCACGTAGCTTTTCTACCTTTTTTTTTATTTATTCTTCTTTTTCTAATTTAGATCTACTTAGGTTACAGGTAAGTTGAATTGTTTCACTTTATTTTCATTAAAAACAACTATACAGTTTATATATTTAATTTAAAAATTAGTATGATTTATTATAATTATATCTAAAAATTTTCAATTTTGTTTCAAACTATGTTAAGCGAATTCTAAATTAACGAAACAAAAATAAATCTTTTTTAATTATTTAATTTATCTAATACGCTATTGTTGATTCAAATTAAATAGTTTTAAATTATTTTATCCACTTTTTTTTTGCTGCATTTGATTCTTTAAATAATCAGATTATTGATAGTAACAAATTATTAAATTAAACATAAAATTATCTTTTAGTGATAATTTTAATAAAGTATATTTGAAAAAAAGAGGAGCACAAAAAAAATTTTAAAACTAAAAAAGACGAAGTGAATTCTAAGTATAGTTTTTGAAAATATAATATTTAACTAAATTTAAAAAAACTGCAATGAAATTCCATGGTTCTAAATTGTTGTTTTCTGAAACAGTTCTTAAAGAATTTATTTTCTTAACTTTAAACACAAAGTAGTATAAACTAGGATTTCGATTCAAGAAAAAAAAAAATCGAGCAACAAATCTCGAATAATTTCTGGCAAAAGATGATAGTTCAATTCACTACATCAAATTGTTAAAATTAGGGAAATACTTTCTTTTTTTTTTTAACATGCATTAAACTGCGTTTTGTTTATTTTAAATTTATTTGCCAATAAATTTTGTTCATTTAAATTAAATATTTTTCTCTCTTTATTTTTCAAGTCTCACTAGCTATTTCGACAATTCGAGAGTTCAGCTGGAGAACATCAGCTAAAAGAAAGAAAAGATGTGGTTTTTTTCTAAGGCTAATTTTTGATGCTTTTTCTTTCACAATCTATGTGTATTTAAAAAAAATATTTGATTCTGATTTAATTGTAAGCGTTTTATGTGTACTCTGTTTAAACTATGTTTTTATAACTTGGCAAAAAAATGAAGAAAACAACCACTCATTTTTCTACAAAAGCAAACAAACTGTATTTCGAGATAAGTTTTTTTATTTTTCTCCATGCCTTTATTTTCTTGATGTTTAACAATTTGCCTTTGTATTTACTTTCTCTGGTACAAACCCAGTCTAGAGAATAAGAGCAGAATGAAAAATTATAAGCAAGAATAAAGCGAATAAATGATATAATGATAAACAATTTAACCATAATTAATTTAGTTAAATTTTTTTTTGTGTTTTTACGAAAAACCTATGTAATTATGTTTATCAAATAATGATTAAGTTTAATTATTATTTTGATCATAAAAACTTATTTGCTACAATAATAAGTTGGTACAAATATATGATTTCTGAATAATCTTTTCAATGATGATTTTCAAAAAAATAAAAAAATTAATGATTAGACTGTTTTTTTTTTTTAAGTTGAGTAGCAACATCGATACACATAATTTATTTATCAACTTAAAAAATACTATATATGAATTTGTAACTTATAAATTATCATACTAATTTATTTGTTATCTATTTTTCTTTTTTCTTTTTTTAAATTATAAACGCCCACTTTGATATATTTACTTTGAAAGATTCATGCATTTGAAAGCATAAACATTAATTTATTAATTAAATAAAGATGATGCTAGAAATAAGAACGATGATGTAAAATTGAGTTCAAATTAAGTTTTTTGTTAAATAGTAACCATCAACAACAAATCAATTAACATGATCAGTATTTTTTGTTCTCTTATTTGGTTATTTTAAATTATATTGACTCATTGCTGTTGATCATTTAAAAAAAAAAAAAAAAAAAACGACCACATTCTTTCAATTGCACATTGTTTGCAAATGATTCGATAAATTGTGATAATTAAAATTTTAAACTAACAGATACTTTTTAAGTATTTTATTTTTTTAATATTTATTTACTGATTGACTAAACAAAAAGTAAATTATAAAGAACAATTTTTTTCAGAATTATATTTGATACTTGAATTCAAATTAGCAATAAAAATTTAATAAAAAATATGAAAAGTAAAATAAAAATGCAAAAATCATACCATTAGTATGTTGAAATTAAAACACTTGTACGATTCTAAACAACCACCAGTTGATTTATATTTTCAAAGTAACAAAAGTAAAATTTTTGATACTTGTGATACTAAAAAATTAAAATAAAAAATGAAAATTAGAATTTTAACAATTAAAACACAATTAAAGTATATGATAAATAAAATAAAAAATGTTCAATACACACCTTGTTTAGAATTAAATTAAAAAATCATACGGACTTATAAATATAGTTACAAAAAATAAAAAAAAAATTAGAGATTCTGATTAAATAAAATCAAATCACTTCTTTCTCTAAATATTATTTCGTTTATTGCACGAAATTTAATTAATAAATTCACTAATTCATTGATTTATTTAATCTTCTATTTATTGATCCTAATTCTTCTTTCTTGTGTTTTCATTTTACCAAAAGCTTAATTTAATTAAATTTATATTCTTTATTGTACATTTTTTTTTTAATGTTTATAAATAACAATTTAAACAATTTTTAAATATAAATATTTAAATTAAAAATTTTGCACATTTAATTTTATTTAAACATTTACTTGTTATAATCTAAATCCAATAAAAAATATTGATTTGTATTTTTGAATTTTAAACTTTGTCTATGTTTCATTAATTAATATCAAATTTAAGTCCTTAACAAAAAAATTCACTTTAATTTGGAAAAATTAAAAATAGAAGACTAGATGATTAAAAAAGAAATAATTTTAGAAAATAATCAGTTTTAATTTTCTTAAAAAGAAAAACAAATTTTATAAACAAGAGAATTTTCTATTTTTAAAAAAGAAAATTTAAAAATAAGTTAAACAAAAACAAAATAACTAGATCAAAAACAAGATGAAGTCAAATTAAAAAAATTTTTTTTTTCTCCTAAGAACACTATGAATAAACTTTTCTTGATTAGAGTTCAAATTAAAATGCTCAATTCAAAACTTAATTGAATCAAACTATTTGATAGATAAAAACAAAATAATTTTTTTCAAACGATAAAAACTGAAGTAATATAAATTAACTAGACTTTATAACTTAGTCTAAAAAAATTAATTTTCTGTGGATGTGGATACTGTTCATTATCATAGATAAAATAAAATAAAAAATCGGCTGGCTTAGATCGCGACTTATTGATCAAGAAACGGACATTTAACTTGTGTAAATTTTTCTTCTTTAAAATTACAAAATAATCGAAAAAATATAAAAATGTTAGAACTACCATTGAAATATATGGCTTAAAAATATTCAGCTCAGCTTCGTTTTTCTTTGCCTCCCTTTGCGCCTCTCATCTAATTTCCAAGTGTTCGTTATTTTTATTTAAAACTGATAGCACATGCACTTAATTATGAATCGTATACACATTTTTAAATTGAAAAAACTCACTCTATGAAACTTCGTATTCATCTTTAGTTCTTTTGGTGTTCTATTCTCATCTACTTTCATCTTGCTTTTTTTTTTTTTTTTTCTCTCTTTAGCCTAAAATGTTAACAAAGAGAGCAAAAAACAGCTAATGGTGATATATTTAAAGTACAATTTACATCCACCATCTCTTCTTTCCATCAACTAAAAATATATTCGATACACAGAGACAGCCGCCTATATGGTGTGTTTGTAGTTTTGTCGTAACTTATGTTTTAACTTAAAAAACGTTACCATTAAAACAGCATCAAACATTATTCAAAATAAAATTTTTCTGTTTCAACAGCATTGCAAGAATGTTTGTTTTGAGGTTCGTCGATAGAAATCGGAGCATACACATTTTTTCTAACTGAAACAAAAAAAAGTAATATACACTAAATTTATATATAAAAACAAATAACAAATATTAGTCAAAAAGATTTTGAATATTTCATAAAATTATTTTTTATACAAAAATCCATAAAATTTTATATAAATTACTCTAAATGAATAAAGTTTATTTTAGTAAATTATTAAATAGAACATTTACATGTTTTAGATTACAAGCTTATATAGTAATATTTTCTAATTTATGAATTATATAGAAACTATTTTAACAAAAATTAAAAAGATTAACTTTAATAATAAAGTGCACGTTGTAAAAATTGTGTGTTTTAAAAGACTTTATATCAAAATTATTCAAAAAAACTTTCTAAATATAAAACGTATTTAAATCTAAATTAAGAATTATCGTTTTCTAGATTTTTGATTATAAAACTAAAGCATTTTTAGTATCAAAAAATCTAATTTTAAAAACCATAATTTTTTGCAACAAAAAAAGCATCAGCTTGCAATTTTCTTCTTTTTTCTACCCCCTCTTAAAAACAGAAATAATCAAAAAATTAAATAGCTACCACCAAAAAGAAAACATGTTCTAAACTAGATATAAAGTTATGCAAAGTTAAATACGCTATAAAACAAAATTAAAATTTTAAAAATACACAACTTTTTAGTACATAGACAATACTTTGAACTTTAGCCAAAATAGTTCTGAAAATTTAAGTCCACTTGCAATAGTTAACTTGTTTACTAAAAAAAATTTGCTTTTAAAATATTTAAGAAACCATAATTCCTTAAAAATATTTTAAGAGAGAAATTCGTTTATATATTTTTGAAAAGTATTCAAAAAATCTATCTCATCAACAAAATTTTAACTTTGAGTTAACATTGTGAAAAATCCTTTTTTTTTTTACCAAAGTTTAAGTAATTGATTTAAAAATGTTCATGATCTAAATAATTTCAATTGAAAAACTTTCTTTATTCTTGATACAAAAATTTTTTTCTAAATTAATTTTACCATGATATATTACTAACTTACAAAGCAACTTATTTATCACATTTATTGCATTTTTAATTAAAAAAAAATTTATTCAAAACAATTTGAACATAATCTTTTTTGTGTTTAATTGATGTTTCAACTTGTTGAATGCTTTCCTTTGTTTTTGTATCATTTGTCATTATTGAACATAAACTTTTAATTTCATTCAGCTATTTTAAATTGAATATAAAAAAAGCTGAAATTTGTTTGCTAGTTTTTAGGTTGAATTAAAAAAAATTAATATTTGATGGTATTCTTAATAGATGGAATAGAAATTAAATGAATAGAACTTATAATAAATAAATAGAATTAATAATAAATAGATGGAAGTCATATTAAGTATAAGAAATTCATAATAAAAATAAGGAATTCATAATAAGTATATGAAACTCATAATAGATAAATGGTATACATAATCAATAAATGATATACATCATAAATAGATGGTATGAAAATTAAATGGATGGAATACAAGCTAAATGGTATTCAAATTTTTTTTTTTAATTTGATATATAAAAACTAATTAAAAAATGAAAAAAAATCGATAAACTTTATAAAGTTAAATTATTTTTATTATTTTAAAAAAGAGTTTCGAATTTATCTTATGAAAAATTAAATTGAAGTAAAGTTTAACTTAATTTTAATTTTAGCCACATTTTGGAATTGTAGACTTTTATATCGTATTTTGAACATTTTTGTTAATTAATTAAAAGACATTTTTTTTTTAAATTCTATACATTAAATGCTTTATTGATGAAAATAGTTCATTAAATTTTTATTCATTTCAATGATAACTATATAAACGAAAAAAAATTTTCTTTTTTTTATAATGCATTTCACTGTATACTTCATCTTTTCAAGATTGGTATATTAAATTTTTCCATCTTTAAAACCTTCCATATTTTTTTTTAAATCATTGAAAGCTTGTTGAATTTATTTTTTTTTTTTGGTAAGTACTTGATTAATTGAATAAGTTTTGAACATTTTATTTTTTAACATTAAGGCATCGTTTTTAAAATAAACTTTCATATAATTTGTAACTGTATATTTGATATTTAAATTTACAAAAAAAAAAAAAAACTTTAGCTATTAATCTATATAAAACAAAATTTTCTTATACACCCCATAAATGACTTAAGCAAAATTTTTTTTTGCTAAGTAACTGGATTAGAGGCTAAAAATAAAATTCGTATTTCAGTCTCTTTATTTATCATGAAATAACGATACCAAAAAATTTACAACGCAAATTTCGATTTATTTTTGCGCAAAATCAACTAATTTTAAAGCTGATTCTTTCAAATTTATCTCTTTAAAAGATTTTTTTTTATAACTGTATTTGGACCAAAGTTTAAAAATTCTATTTTTTCATACAAAGAAATTATACAACGCATCATTTTCACCGTCAACTTAATCTTTTTCTAAATCTTTTTTAAATTTTGTTATATTAATGTAAAATTAGAAAGTTTAAAACTAGAAAAATTAGCGCAAAATTTAGAAAAAACTAATAAAAAAGAAAATGATCAGAATAGAAATACTAGAAAAACTATAAAAGTTTTGATCAATTGAGGAAATAAATTTTGTAATAGATAAAGCCAAAGAATTATTTTTTTTGAAAAAATAAATAAAGTAAAACAGTTTTGATTAAAAAAATCTAAGTAAAATCAAATAATCTAAACAAAAATTCCTAAAAGCTTAAAAATTTTAGAAAACTTAAGAAAATTTTATCTTGAAATAAAATTTATATAAGAAAAAAATTTAAACTTTAAACCTAATTAATCTGAGCATTTTGCACTATCAACATGCCTCTTATTTTAATTATACTAAAGCTTATTTAAAAAAAGGAAAAAAAAAAAGCTGACTTTCACACATATAAGTCATAAATATGTTCAAATAAGCATCTCTAATTTCTTTTATTGACATTCATTCACATTGGTATTTGAATCCTAAATTATTGTTAAGTTAACATGTGAATTGTATCACAATTAATTGTAAAACGAATCCTCTAATTCTTCATTTTTTAATCTAATTTTTGAGCAAAATGAAAATTGCTTCCGTTTCATTAAAAGAAATTTATATTTTGAAGTATTTTTTTACATTTATATTCTAAATTAAGTTAAACTGATCAAAATGTAAAATAAACACCATAGAATTAGGTTCAAGGATGTAAAAAAAAATTAAAATTTAGATTAAAAGAATATAATCAAATGACAACTTGCAAACTAAGATTTTAAAGTGTTTAGTAGCAAATTCATAAATAAAAATTTTAAATAACTGAAGAATTAATAAATCTTCTAAAATAGTTAATTTTTTAGTTAAAATGCCAATAAAAAGATTAAGTTGAATTGTAACCAAATCAATTTTTTTATGTCATTTATTTTCACTTGAAACATTTAATGATGCTTTAAATCATGTCCTTTTAATAAGTGAAACAAATCTAAATTTATTTTCTTGGCTTACGATTCTCTTTTTTTTTTTTTAATTTATTTTTACTTAGACCATTTTATCTCAGGACTTTTAATTTGCTAAAACTCTCTACCTTTTTTAAACTAAAATTATTTTCGTTTCACTATAACTATAAATTCTATATAATAAACTTAATTTTCTTGCCACCATTTACTTGGCAGCGAATTAATTGTGACTTGTAGCGAAACCATCAAAAAGATTAAAACGGTCTGATATCGTGAAAAAATTTTGAAGCTTTCAAAAAAAAAGAAAAAAAGGCCAATGAATTTTAAAATTTTTGTGTTTTAAAACCGCTGGATGGAAGTTAACACCCTCTTTTAGTTTCCCGTTTTTCATTTTACAGTACCAAAACTTGCCAAAAAATGCTATGGCCATTCAATTTCAACTTTTTTTTTTGAACATCTAGATTTACTTGATCAAGCGGCTGGCTGGTGCGACTTTATTTTTTTTTATATTACACTAGCTAAGTAAAAAAATTTTTTCCCGTCGAGTAAAAAATTATTAAAAAAGACAGAAAAGCCATCAATTAAAACTATCGACTTTTAGATTAGATACAATTTTTTTTGAATTTATTAGTTTCATTTAAAAAAACTGATAATTTAGAAATATTTTTAAATAAAATCTAGAGAAATTAGACTTAATTCACCTTATTAAAACTTAATTTTATTTAAAAATAGCGCAACAAGTCACCAGCTGATAGTTATTTATCCATCACTTTCGTTAAAATTATATTAAATGCAGGAGTTTTAAATTATTTATTACTCGAACTTGACCTAAACTTGAAATTGGGCTAAAGATCATTTTTCTATAAGAAAACTGTTAACTTTTATCATTTCAAGTTTCAAAAAAAAATTTCCTTTTCTATAGGTATCATTATTTTAAAGAAAAAAAATTTGAACAAAAATTTGAGCAGTTTTTCTTTTTACAAAAAAAATTGTGTTTATAAAACAAATTTTTCGATAATTGAAATCGAAATTCCTTTCTATAATTTCTTTTATTATAAGAATAAAATTACTTAAGTTTTTTCTTATGTTTTACAAAACAAAATATGGTGTGGTAACAAGAAACAAATCAAATTAAATTGCCCTCTTGCAGAGGCCTCGTACGCTAGAGACGATCGATTTACAGACCTCATGCAGCTTTTAAGCGAGCATTGCTGACCTTTTTACTCGTCTACTTTCAATTATTTTTTTTATAATGTGTATTTGTGCTCCGAACCTTCTTTTTTGATTGTGATGCTTGACTAAGTTTGACTTTCCATAGTTAGCTTCGCAACTAAAACAAACCTATCTGAAAAAAAATGAAAAGAAAAATCTTATTAAAAAAATGATCTGTTTGAACATTCGCTTTACATACCAGTCTGAGTCGTTTTTCAGATTTTCTTTTTAAATAACATTCCATCAGCATTAATACCTAAAAAGAATTGTACGCTTACATTTTTATGTCTTTTTTTTATTATAAAGAACTCTAACAATGGCAGGTTCGCCTTTATTTTTTTCTATCGAAATTTCTTGTTTGGTTGAAAGTTTAAACTCTTTAAATGTTTGACAAAATTATCTTTTTTTAAATTAATTTTCAAGTTTACAGAAATTAATTTTGAAATTATTTTTAAGAATTAATTAAACTAACGTCAATAAATTTTCCTTAAAAAATAAATTTCGTGTTATGCGATTGTATTTTTTACGTGATTTGGTGTCAACGTAACTACAAAAAAATAAAAAATAAAACGATGAAAAGCAAGACCAACGGATACCTAGGGGCTGTAAGTTGCAAAGTAACTTTTTTCCCTTTATCTGATTTACTTGTCTTCTAAATAATTTTGTATTTTAAAGTCTCATTCTAGTAGTTACATTAAAAAAAACTAAGTTTTTTTTTATATGTAGGTTGGAACATTTTTTTTGGCTGGACAATGTACCTGCCGGTAGCATGACTAGGTTGCACAACGTTATTTTTTAAAAAAAAAATTTTATTTGGATGTAAAAATTTATTTATATTGAATCAAATAAGGTATCAAAGCAAAAGTTCAAATCTCTCTGGTTTGTTGGTCTTTTATATTTTAAAAGTCTGATTTCTACTCTTCTATTTTTTTTTTCGCTTCTTTACCTTTTTACAATAAACATTTAAAGTTCACTGCAGCTTGGGAAAGCATTAAAAATAGTTTTTTAAAATCAACCAAAACAACCGGTTTAAAGGTATCTCTTGTTTTGCTTTGTATTAAATAAAACTTAAACTACTACGGCAAATGAATGTGCTGTTATTACATTATTAAGTCGGTAAATTTAGAAATTCATCGTAGAATGCTTTTTTTCAGTTACATGACTATATTTTTTACCTCTACAGACCGTTCAGTTTTTTTATTACTAAAAAAAAGAAAATTAAAATGAACGAACAGGTCTAACAATCTAAAAACTAGGATTCTTTATGCTTTACGTATCAATTGCACACAAAATAAGAAAATTCTTTTAATAATCTTTTCAATCTTTTTATTTTTATTATTCCTAATCGGGTTCAAAATGCTTTTTTAATGAAAACTCGTCTACTGTTTTTTATTAATTTAAAAGTTTTTAAACTTGAAATTAATTAATAAAATACAAAAAGTAACTTGACTGGTTAAAACTTTTCTTCGAGTTCAATTCAAACTAACTATTTTTTTTTCCTTGAAAACCAAATAGAGAAAAAGCCAATATTTATCTAACAAAGAAAAAAGAAAACTTAACGATTAAGAAAAAAAATATAGAAACAAGGCAACCTGATTTTAGCTTTATAAACTTTTTCTATTGACCATTCTAATCTGTTAATTTCGAAAATTGGATTTTCTTTTCTTTAAATAGAAAACTCATTAAATAAAAAATTCTCTGTTTACCGTGCAAATTATAAGAATCATTTAAGAATATGTTTTCAATAGACGAAATTATTTTGAAATAACAAAGATTTTTCGGTATGTTATATTTGTTTTTTTGTTCCGTATAATAAAAAATATATTCGCGAGCCAAAAAAAAATAAGAAAAATTTCGATCCTAAGTATTTTGGGTTTAAAAAAAAGAATTGTTTAGTGTTCAAAGAAAAGTTAAAAAAAAATTTTACTTAAATTTACGCATAGGTCCTTCATAAGAAATATTTAAGAGAAAACAACGCTATAATATTCTTACAAACATTAAAAGGTTGTAAAAAAAAAAGAAAAAGTTTTACAAATAAAATTTAAATCTACAAATATACATACATAAACTGAGTAAATAATCTTACTTTAAGTCGGTAATATTTTTTGTTACCTGCATGTATTCATTAGTAGTTTCGCACTTTCATTCATATTTACCAAAAAATATTTTTAACATATTTAAGAATGTAAACGACTTTTTTTTTTTCTAAAACGAATTTTAGTAGACAACTGTTTGGTAAATAATCTTGATAGAGACAGTTTTAATGAAGATTGAAAAAACAAAGAACTTTTAATAGCTTTGAATTTTGTATAAGTAATAAAGATTAAGGAAGAATTTTTTTATTATGGAAATTACTTTTTTAAAATTAAACTTATAAAAAAGTTTTAAAAGAAAAAAAAACTTAAAATTCGTTAAGACTTAATTTTATGAAAAATATAAACGAGAAATCTTTATTGTCATTTTGCGGCCATTTTGTCTTGATTTTGAAAACAAAAAAGTCAAGATTTGCGCCACCATCCCACTTCCTACTTGTTGCATGTACATGTGTAGATTGTATGCGTGTATCGATACAAGGCTTTTTACTTATCTAAAGAATTTCTCTAAAATTTTCACAAAATGGCCTCCCTTGAACATGTCGATTCATGTCGACTTTTTTTTTTCTACTTGAAAAAATTTTTTTAGATCTTAATATTCTAATACAAAGCATCTACAGGTTAGAATTTTTTTAATTTTAAGTAGATTTTTTTTTTGAAGAAAACTTTGAGTAAAATTTTTTATCTCGCTTAGAATATTTCTTCTGATAAATTCTTTTATCTCCTTTAAAGAAAATAAACCTAAAAAACTTTTTTAAACCTTTTAATTATATTTTCGGTTAAATCTAGTTAAATAAAAACACGCTAGAATAAAACTTTAATTAAACAGCCGATTTATCGGCTTTAATTAAAGCCGAATGATAAATGTGTGCTTAAGCTTTAATGAGAAAGCATGATAAAGCGCGAAAATTTTGTTTTCTTTGTTTGTAGTCGCGTCGTTGATCAGTTTTTCGTTTATCGTTAAATACAGAACTCTTTGCTGTTATCACATTTTTTGTTTAAATAAAAAAAAGCATAATTATTAGTTTTAAAGTGTCATCAATAAATTAAAACTGAAATTGTTTTCTATTTTTCAAAACTTTAATCATTGTTTGCGAATGAATATCGATTTTTGGTAATTATCACAATTAGTAAGTTTATTATATTTAGTTTTCTTAATAAATAAAAAATTTAAAGCTCTAACAATTTTTACAATTATGCTTTTGTTTTAAATAAGTTTAAATAATCTAAAATGCATTCTGAATTCGAAAATATTAACTTGTTGATCATAGCAACTTTTTTTCGACAAAAAAAACTTAATTTCAATTATTTTTGTACTGCAAATTAAAGTTCATTTAAATAATCACATTGTTTATTTTAGATTATTTAAAAAAATAGTCGACTTTCATTTTTTTTTTAAATTCGAAATTTCATCTTTCCTTTTATAAACAAGATATAAATTTTGTTAAGCTATATAATTTTCAATGCAAAGTTCGAAAATTTTATGTTAAAATTTTATTAGCAAATGTATTGATATAAAATTTCTCTTTTTTTTTAAAATAAAAAAAAAAACTAAAACCTCTCCTCTAATTTCGAACGTCCAATGAAATTTTATTTTGCGTTTCCATCTTTTTTTTTATAAAAAAAAAATGATCTCAATCGAGCCTCTTTTGAGTTTATATAAATTAAATTACTCAAATAGATTTTTAATTTTTATAATTTGTTCTGAAATTAATTAAGTTTCAATAAATATTTTGTTTAAATTAAAAATCGATTTCGCGACACTTCACAAGTTCGTCGTCGTTTTTTTTTTCTATCGCTCAATGTGCTTTCGCTTACTTCGTGTTCAACATGTGTGCGAATGTGTTTGGGGTTGATATAAATAAAAAGCTATTAGTGTTTGGTCGATCAGCAACTTGAAAGCAACAGATGAGAGAATTGTAGACACGAATAGTTAAAAAAAAAAAAAACATCTCGTTGTGAATAGATCGGCATACACTGTTTTTACTTTTTCTTTTTTTTTCTCTCTTTTCAAATTACGCATGCTCTTATTACCAGCATCTTGGAAATGCTTTGTTAAGTTGAGTTTTTTTTTTTTTTTAACTTTAGAGCTGTTTTGATCGAAATTTTTCGTTTTTTCTTTTTTACATAGCTATGCTTTAGCATTTCAAATTTTTTTCAATAAAAATTCTTTTATAACTATTGTTTTTTTAAACCTATTTCAACAAGTTGAAATTTTTTTTTTCATATAAACTCACTTAAAAATTTTTTTTTTTTTTCCACAAAACTAAACTCACATTGAAAAACGGTTTAAATTATATTTAGACGAAGTTTGATGATCTTCGTTTTTTGTTCAAAGAATTACGTCCTTGTGATGTTTAATTTAAATTGCTACACAATTTTTTTTTTAATGTAGGTTTTGGCTTTTATCTTGGGTTCTATGTACTTTAAAAAAAAAAATTGTTTCCCTTAGGCTTCATCATTTGAATAGCTATTTATTCATTTTAAGTTTCCAATTTAACTAAAAAATTTACAAAATTAATTTTTTTTTTAATTAAAATACTCAAATGAGTTTATCGAAAATAATGACTCATTAAATAAAAGTTTAATTAACCTTTAAATTAACTAATTCTTTGAGAACTTTCTTTTCAAATAAAAGTTCTTTGTTTTCTATTCTTTATTTTATCTTCTCTTAATATTTACTCTTCATAGATAAAAATTAAATCGAATAACTTGTTGATTCTGTTAATATAAGTTTTATAAATTAGTCAGAATTTATCTTTGTATTTCATTGAAAAAAATATTTATTCAACGGAGTTTTATGTAAAATTAATTTTATGAAATTATTTTATCCTTAATTAAAAACTTTCATAATACTCGTTGCAAAAAATAATTTTAATTTAGTCATTTTATAAACATTGAACCTCCATTTTGGTTAATAGTTCCAAAACATTGTAATAAACAACTCATTTATGACTATGAGTTTAAAAAAAAACTATTTTTTCAATTAGTCAAAATAAGTTTGTTCGCCTTTTTTTCTATTCGATCAAAACAATTATTTGTATGATGAACTTAGAAATTTTGTTTGAGTTTTTTTTTGCACTTAGCGATTTATTTTGTGGTGTTTAAAATTTGTATGTGAAAATTCTTTTAGGCACTTAGTTTTGATGGCGATCTTTGTATTTGATGGATGTTTGGTTTTGATATGTTAGTGTTTTTTATTTGAATTTTTTAAAATTTTTTTCGGTTTTTTATTTAATTTCTTTCTGTTGTAATTCTCTGCCAGCATTTTTCTTTTACAATTTTCGTTTTTTCGCCTTCAACATCCTCTATACCAATCCTAAACACTCAAAGTAGCAGACAAAACACATTCGCGCAATTCGTCCCAGACCCCCAAAAACTTGTTTTCGTTATTTTCGCCAAAAAAAACTCTGTTTTAAACGAGAGTTTTTGCTTTTGCGCAGTTTTTTTTTGTTTTATAGATACCAGCCCTTACTATTTTCTTCTAAATCTCTGCATGTAACCCGACTAAAAAAGCCCTTCTCGACTGGACTTTCTCTTCTTTTTCTACATGTTTTTTTGATTTCAAAGTAACTAAATTTATAATTCGGGTACAATGATTACTTTTCTATGTTTTAGTATTTTTTTTTTTTAAATACTTTTACTGATAAGTTTACAACACATTTCCACGAATTTCCCTTCTTCACCAGCACAAAAATTTACATTGACCCGTATATTTTGTTTTACTTTAATTAGACTTTATTACAAAATTATTTAAATGAATTAGGAAATTTTTCTTTATTTAAAAATTAATGATGATAAACTTTAGCATATTTTCTTTAAACTTTGATTCTTTCAACACTTGAATAGATTCAAAACAGTTTTTTTTTGTCTAAAAATTACTTTAATTATTAGTATTTGAATATGAAGAGAATTTTTAGGTACTTTCAATATTTAGGATCATGTAAATTTAATGATGTTTTGATTTAAAAATTGTTTTTGAGGAAGACAGTTTTTTTAGGTTAAAAAACAAGTTTACAATAAATATATTCTAGATAAAAATGCTTTTAAGGTACATGAGTTTTAAATTATAAGATACTTTCAGACAAATAAATGTAGAGAAAGATTTTTTTTAACAGATAGACAAGTACGTCAAGATTTTAAGTTTTGAAAAAAGTACAAAAACTTAAAATAAAGTGAATTTTCGATTGCTTTACTAGAAAACGCACATTATATGGTCCACACGTTGCCCTTTTACTTACTATCCCTTATTTTTTCCCCTTTTATTACTTCAGTACAGTACGCAGTCTTGACCAATTTTAAGAACTAAAAAAAACTTATTTCTTAAAAGAAATGCAAGAAAGACAAAAGCACTGCCAATCTTCGTTTTTTTTAATAAAAAAGCGAGTTCAAAACCAGGACCCGGCAAGCAAAGGAATTTAAGTCCTCTGCGCATTCGCCATGTATTTGAAAGAAATAATTTTAGTAAATACAACGAGCGAAAAGGAATGTTTAAAAGGTTTTCTTTAGAGTGTTTATTATACTTTTGGTATATTCAATATATTCAGAGTATTTACCCCATATTTAGGGTATATGTATTTATTTTTTTTTTTCTAATAAAATGCCTTTACTTTAATACATTGAAAATGAGAGATTTCTAGAAAAATGTTAATAAAGAAGGTGCGGTTTATTCTGGGCAACAAATTCTAGTGTCAAGTACGCCACCTTTGAACTAGTAAAAAGAACCTAGGGGAAAACATTATTAAAAAATTAGTTTGAAAGTAGGAAAAAAAAAGGAAAGAAAGAAAGACTAAATTAAACACAAACAATTTCAACTCCACCTCTTTTATATTCTGATATTGCTTAGCATTTGCTGTTGCAGCATTTTTCCAACGAACTTGCAAAAAAGAAGACCACATTTTTTTTTTTGTTAAACAGCTTTCTCATCATAGTTTAACTTGTTGAATTTTAGAGACTTTCAATTGCGTGCCTTTTGTCTTTACAACGGACATTAAGAAAAACTCAAAGTACCTGATTTAGTTTAAAATTTAGCAAAAAATCAAAACAGAGCTGAATTTTGTGCCAAGCTAAATCGATTTCCTAATTATTTTTTTTGTTTATTCTGATTCATTTTAAAATCATATGTTCGAGGTGTATGTGCATTCATGAATAATTATTTTTCTTCGTTTTATAAGTTTTTTTTTTGTTGAAATTTTTTATCTCATTTTTTTTAAAATTTATTTGAAGTTTATTTCTCATGTTATCAACATATTCTTAATTTATGTTTTAGAAACTTATACATCGATTTCGTTATATTTAATTTTGTAACTTATGTGCCTTAAATTTGTAACTGGTCTATTATCGAACATTGGCAATTTTGTTAGAAACTTTTTAAGTTAATTTTTTTATTTTAAATCAAAATTTCAAAAACAACTTCCATATATTATTCAAATTTAAGATTTTTCAAATGACTAATAAAGGATTAAATATGTCAATTAAAGAAGATCAAGAGAGATGCAGGTCACTTGTATGTGATCCAAATGGTATTATTGTTGCCGAAATGGTATACAGGTGTATGATTTGTTTTTATGTTAGTGATACTATGTCAGAAGCTAGACAACATTATGTTTTAAAACATATTGAAGAAGATGACATAACTAATGATAATTGTACAGATAATATAGATGATATAGATGATATGTGTCAAAATAACATTCCTAAACATTTAAATAAAAAAACAAACAAATTCCAAAATGGAAATCGTAATGATAATGGTATTGAAAACTTTTCATCAAACAACAAATACAGAAATGGTTCAGATACACCAATCGATATGTCTCCAAATAGTGATTCATTCGAACGTTATTTACCACTTGTTACTATCACAGAAGGTAAGGTTTTTTTTTTAAACTAAAAAACAATTAACTAAAATTTATTTCTTTCCTTAGGTTTAGAAACAAACTCAAATAATAATATTCAAAATGGAGGTAAAAGTGGTTATGTAAATTGTGCAGTTTGTGGTATTACAAGATATTACTCTTGTGTTCAAAGACGTTATGGGCAATATACTTGTGTGCCTTGTTATAGAAATTTTAAATTGTTTTTTGATAAACCAGAACGTTATTCATGTCCTAATTTGGGAAAATGTTCATTAAGTACAAGAACAAGATGTAAAGCTTGTTGGATGAAAGCTTGTATAGATGTTTTCCAAGTAGATGTTGAAAAAAGACAAACAATTGAAGCTTATACTCCAATTAAACGTAATGTTAATATTAATAATTCTGAAGACGAACATTTAGATGGTCTTGAAAACTTAGAATCCAGTTCACCTATAGATGATAAACTAGATCATTCCGATGACAATAATAATACTATTAGTAATAATAACTTACATAGCAGTAAAGAAGCTTTATCAATGATGTTTGCATTCAATAATGGTACAGATTTACCTGCATTATTCAGTAAAAGTAGTCTAAATAATTTTGGACTTTTAGCTTCATCTACCAATAATAATTTCTTTGGAAATTTAAATGATAATAACAACAACTCAATTATCAATCAAAATAATAATGCAAGCAATACAAATCTCAATAATAATCTTCTTACAAATGCATTGTCAAATGAAAGTCTATTTGTAAGTCAAAAACGTACTCATCCAAGTAATAAAAATGTAAACGGTAATTTAACAAATAATTCTGTAAAAAATCAAGATGCAAAAGAAACTAACAGCAAACCTGCAAAAACACCTAAAGCAACTTCTGGTAAAAAAATATGGAGTTGTGGTAAATGTGTTACATGTCTTGCAGAAGACTGTAATAAATGTGTTTATTGTTTAGATCGTCCTAAAAATGGTGGACCATTCATTAAAAAACAAAGGTAAGATTTTTTTTTTCTTTATTTTTGAAACTTGATATTAATATTTGTTTTCATTTAGATGTGTAAAAAGAAGGTGTTTGTTAAAATTGAAAAATAAAGGGAAAACAGTAAATAATCCAGCTTACGTATATTAAAAACAAAAAATTTAATTTAAAAAAGGTATTAACAAACTTTCTACAATCATTTTCAAATGTCATTATTATAAATGAAATAAAGAATCATTGTGATTTAAAATTTCATAATTCAAGTATCATTGATTTTTGTTTCAATCTATAGTTATGTAGCTTTTATCAAACAGTTTCTTTAAATTAAAAAAGTCTATTTCAAAAAGCTATATTAGACAATATTTTAATTTTTCTTATCTTATTTTAGGTGTATGAAAGAAAAATTAAGAATATAAACCTGTAATTACCTCAAAAAAAATGTTCCAAAAATAAATTGAAACTTAATTTTGAGGCTTCAAAATATATTTTCAATTGAACCTGGGACCAAAAAAAGTTTTTTTTATAAATAAGCAAAGAAAGATATTTTATTTATTTTGACTTTAAACGGTGACTTAAAGATTCTCTCTCAAAACTCAAATTATTTTGTATAAATTTAAAACTATGTAAATGAGAGAGATAATTTAACTTTATATTTTTGTTTAAAAGTTGCTTTATTTTTATTAACAGATACATATTTAATTTTATAAGCTTAGTTAAAATATAAAGAAGTATTATTTTTTTAAAACTAAATTCTAATTATTTAATGTTGAAAAGTTTTTAGAGGCATTTATTTTTTATATTACTTATAATTTTGTCTCATTTCAAATTACCAAAAAAAAGAGAAAAATTTTTTTGAAAAATGAATAAAAATTAGTCATTAAATTGGTTAAATTTTTGGACTTACATAACTTTTCATTCATTAAAACTTTTTTTTGTAAAAATCATGTCTTAAAAATGTGTAAAATATATAAAAAATAAATTTTTAAGTTTTGAATTTTTTTTCAATTATTTTGTTAACTTTAATTTTTATGATTAATTTTTGTTAAAACTTACTATTATTACACTAAATTTACTTTATTACTCTTATTAACTTTACATTTACTTTTCACTAACAAATTGAGTTATGTTTAACTTTTATGTTTACTCTTATTTCTAGTTTCTTTATTATTCGTCACTTTTATTTTCTAATTTCTTTTTATGGCTTATAGAATACATTTACTAAAACACTACATTATTTCACTCTTATATTTTTCAATACTATTTGATCTTTGTTGTTCAATTCTTATCTATAAGAAAAAAATTAATTTCTAGTAAATTTAATAGATTAATTTTTATTTACAGTTTTCATTAAAAGAGAGTTTTTTTAATAAAACTATTTCAGAAAAATCTTGTGCAATTTTTTTTAGAAAAAAAAACGAGGAAGCCATTTTTTTCAAAAAAATTAAACAAAACATTCTTAGATTTTATTTAATTTAAGTTGTTTTTAATGAAGTGAAATTATTTTTAGAAACTTATTTTGTTACTTTGTAATTTAAAGTTTAAATGAATAATTTTTTTATAAAAAAAAATAATTTTTAGATCTTTTTTAGTAGTTTTATTTGATTTTCAAAAACGTCAATATATTTTTTTATTGATGAATTTAAGGTTCAATTGACGTATTTTAAAGAAATAAAAATCTTTTTAGAACTTAAATTTAAATAATTTTATTTATAAAATATTATGATACTGGTTTAGAAGATTTTATGTTTTTAAGGTATAACTATTCTCAAAAAATTTTTAATAAAAACCTGATTTCTCCAATTAATTTATTTTTGTTTACATTTTGCTAATAGAAAAGAATTTTTGAAAAAATAAATTGTTTCTAATTCTTAAAATCTCTTAAGCTTGTGTTGAATTTGTTTTTTCATAACTTATTAATTCTTGGGTAAACATAATATTTTCTAGGAATAGCATTTTGAATTTTAATTTTAGCTAGTTTATAAGAAAAATCCAAATGAATAGTTTAAGAATTTTTTTCAAAAAGCATTGTTTTACTAAAAATATGAACAGTTTTAATCAGTTGAAAAAATTATCATCACTTAATAAGCAAGATGAAAGTCATTTTGATGGAACTGATCTACATCAATCAAAATTTATGAAAGAAGAAATGTGTATTTTAGTGAATGAACAAGATAAAGTTATTGGAAAAGCAAGTAAAGAAGATTCTCATTTAATGAAAAACATTGAAAAAGGAATGTTACATCGAGCTTTTTCAGTTATTTTATTTAATTCTAAAAATGAATGTCTTTTAACTCAAAGATCATCAACAAAAATTACATTTCCTAATTATTTTACTAATTCATGCTGTAGTCATCCTTTATATAATCAATTAGAATTAGATGAAAAAGATGCTATTGGTGTAAAAAGAGCTGCTCAAAGAAGATTAAAAGCTGAATTAGGTATAAAAGAGACTGAAGTAACTTTAGAAGATTTTATTTATTTGACAAAGTTATATTATAAAGCTCCTTCAGATGGCAGTGTTTGGGGAGAACATGAAATAGATTATATTTTAATAGTGAAAAAAGATGTAAATTTAAAGCCAGATCCAAATGAAGTTCAGTATTTTGAATATCTCGATAAAGAACAATTTAAAAATAAAATAGGTAATTAGATTTAACTAAATTTTAATTTTATCTAATAAATTTAATTTTCAGAAAAAGCTCAACTAGATAATTTAGTTACTCCTTGGTTTGCAGGAATACATGAAAAATTTTTGTACACTTGGTGGGATAACATTGATAAACTAGATAAGTTTAAAGATACTGAAAAAATTCATCGCCTTTGAAATATTCAAAACAAAGTTTGATATCAAATATTTTTTATCAAATTCCATAAGTAAAAACAAATTTAAATTATTTTCAAATAAAATCTTTTTTTTCATAAATAATTTGAAAAATTAATTTAATCGATTAGGAATATTATAAAGAAACTAAAAAAATAATTACAAGTTGAAATAAAAAAATAAAAAAAACATTATTTATTTCCAAAACCATCCTTTAACTAGTTTTGATAATCCAGTTTGACCTTGTTTATTAGAATTAGTTTCTTCATCAAGAGAAGGAAATCTTATATCATAGTAAGCTAAATCAAAGAATAAAGGTTTACATGGAATAGCATTATACTTAGGTGGAAATTGAACCAATTTATCTTTAGGATCAAAATTACTATTAAATTCATTTAATCTTTCATTCAAAGGAGGTAAAGATGTTTTTTGACTTGTATTCAATTTTGATTTTTCATCTTCATCATTTTTGATAATATTATCAGCTAATGTGTTAAAGCGATCTAAATCTGCTTTTTTTTGTAAGTCAATTAATTGATCTCTTAAGTTATTATCTAATTTTTTCTTTTTCAAACATTCATCTATGTATTCATTACATTTGTACATTAATGCTATTGTTTCTTTCCATTCAAGTCTTTGAGATTTTCCAATTTGATAGCATCTGAATGCTTTATAAGCAACAATTTGTAAATTCATTTCATCAATTAATTTTTCAATTTCATTATTATCACTAAAATACTCTTTTAAAGGCAAAGATGTAATTTCTCCCAAACTTGTTATTATTATTTCATAAGGCCTGATAAAGTCCATAGGATTTTTCAAACTTTTTATCAACTCCAAAGCTCTTCTACAGCTTAATTTTTGTCTTAAATATGATAAATAATAATATAAACTAGTTTCTTTCTGATTGTTTTCTTTCAAAAATTGCAAACAATCTTTACTTTCAAATAATTTTTTTTCTAATTTATTAACATTAATGTTATCTGAATTTAAATGTTCATCAATATCTAACAAAAATACTTTAATTTTATCGCTTTTAACAGGAATTGTATTTCCTAGCCATTTTACTTCTGCAATTAAACTTGAATTTTTTTCTTTTTCAATTGCAAGTAATTCATCTAATTTTTTAGCTAAAAATTCGTCTTGAATTTCATCTGAATTGATACTTGTAATAAGGTCTTTAACACCTTTTTCATCTAAATTAAAAGAACAATATCTCAGTGTTGGCTTTAATTCATCAAGTCTTTGTAGATAAATTTCATTGTTTTCGCTTTCATCTAAAATATCAACTAATTTTGTATAAATAGCTTGAGATTTTTTCAAATAATCTGATGCAACTACCCATTGTTCTAACTCAAAATAAAACATTCCATGTAAATATGCGTTATAAGCTTGTGACTCTAATTTAGATCTTATATCACATTGATTAGGTTCTTCATTACAAAGTGCTTCTAGATTTGTTGAATAGCTAAGTGCTTTTTTAAATCTTTTGATTAGATGAAATTTTTTTCTTGTTTCAGTATTTGCTTCTTGTTTAAGAGCCATTGCATAACTCCAAGCTCTTTCAGCAGAAAATAAAGGAATTAAAAGATATCTTAGCGGGTCTTTTTTAGTAGAACATGCATCTATAACAATTTGATTAACAACTTTTTTTAGATACATTCCTTTTGCACGACCTGCATTAGATTGTTTTGTGCTACTAGATTGCTTTAATGATTTTCTAATTCTTCTTAATTTTCTTGTACAATAAGATCTATATCTATGATAATCTCCATGTTTTAAGCCATGTTGATTTTGAGCACTTCTGATTAATTTTAAAACTAAAAAAATAAAAAAATTTTGGGTTTTTAAAAACATTTAAAGTTTTAAATTATTTTACCTTCAAGCTTTAAAATAACATTTTTTTTCTCTTGTGTATCTGTGTTAGGAACATTTACTGCAGTAGTCATTTTTTTTCAATTGAAAAAAATTTCAATCAATGTATTAGATAATTAAACTTAAACAAAATCAATTCAGTTCAAAAAGCCACTTACACGTTTACAAGCTTATGTATTTTGTTTGCTATTTTGTTTTTAGAAAAAATTTAGGCGCTGTCCTCAAAATAACAAATGCTATTTATACAAAAAATAATGGCTTAACTAGTTTAAGTAATTGTAATTTAAAAGTTTGATTTAAAAAAAAATCAATTAAAAGTTTATTTTACTTTAAAGTGGATATTATTTAACAGTTTATTTGTTCGATAATTAATTAATTTCTTTAATAAAGTTAAAACATTTTCAAATTAGTTATAGAAATTTTTTAAAAGAATTGAAAAAAGATTCAAATTAGAAAAGTAATTATAGAAAATAAATTTTCTTTTAAATCTTCAGTTATAATAATAGAAAATAAAATTAGAACAAATCAAGATGTTTATTTGAATAATTTTAGAAAAAAATCTTTAATCTTAGCTATTAATAAAAAAACTTTGTTTAATATTCATATATAAAATCACGTCTGAAAAAGTAAGTTTAAAATTAAAAATAAGATTAGTCAAAGATATATACAAACTTTTTTTTGTATAAGGTTTTCAAATAAGGTTTTTAAATAAGATTTTTAAATAAGATTTAGAAAATCAAAAACTAATTTATTAATCAATAACTATTATCAAGCTTCAAAAATATTTGTTTTGAACTATTTTTTTTATGAAAGTTAATTTAATAAGAGTTTTTTTATAAACTAGTTTACCATAAGTTTTTTATAAAATAATTGTTAGTAAGTCAACTACAAAATAATTTACCATAAGCTTTATATTAGTTTACCATAAATTCTTTATAAAATAATTCATCATAAGTTCTTTTAAAATAGTTTACTATAAGTTCATTATAAAGTGATTTGCTATTAGTTTAGTGTAAAAAAGTTTTCCATAAAAATATTATCAAAAAGTTTATCATAAGTTTTTTTATGGAAAAAAAGTTTATCAAAAGTTTATTGTAAAAAATGTTTATTATAAAATGTTATAAAAAAAATTATAAAAAAATTCATCAATTATTTCAAAATAAGCTTAAAAATATTAAAATATAAAAGTTTCACGTAAATTAAATTATTCAACTTTAGTATTGTCAAGAAGTTTTTGAAACCTAATATTATTACATCCTTTACAAAGAATGTGATTATCTAAAGGAAAGCATCCTTTACCATCTTTTTCAGAACTTAATTGTACTCCACAATCCTAAAATAAAATATCATATATCAAAATATGTTTTAATAAAAAAATAAAAAACTTACTTCGCACTTGTAACATTTGATATGAAAACAACGGTCTAAAGCTACAATTCTGACAGTTTTTTGCTGCCCTTTTTCTGGCATGATAGGCGTTTCACACACGCAACACTTTGGTGCAAATTTTCTATTTTAAATAACATATTAATATTAAAATTTATGACTAAACTTAAAAAGTACTTACTTATAAAAGTCTTCAATACAATAAGTTCTGTTTTTATAATCTACAGTAAAATGAATTCCATCTAAACATTTACCACAAACAACACAATAAAAACAGTTAGGATGGTATGGATTACCCATCGCACGCAATATTCTATCTAAGATTGGTTCATGGCAAACATAACATTTTTCCAAAGTATTCTAAAAGTTAAAGAATATTAAAATAAAGTGACAATCGTAAAATAATATTACAAGTTAATCTAATGATAGATTTTGTTAAGTTCAAATTTCAGTTTTTTATAAATCTCTATGTTTATTTACTTAATAATATATAAACATGTAATATCTTTATATGAAAATTGCTTTTTTCAAAAATTATTCTTCAATTTAATGATTTATAAAAGATTTTTACTTACTAGATAATCTAATTTGCAATAAGGTTTTCCTTCTACTGGATAAAATGTTGTTCCTTCTAAAGTTTTATCTATAAAAGAAAAAAATCAATTTTTAAAATTTAAAAGAGAAATAAAAAAAGACTTCAAAAAGAAATTAAAATATAAAAGAAGACTATTTTTTGTGAAAAAACTTACTACAAACATAACAGTTGAAACAATTTATATGATAAAGTTGACCAAGAGCACTACATCCATTTCCATCACCATATATTGTTTTACCACATTTATAGCACGTTCCTTTATTGAAAAAAAAAATTAGTGGACTAAAAAAAACTTTTTAAATTAAATTTACCAAAAAAGTCTGGATCAGTTGAATCTTCCATTCCTTTAACAAGTAAATCAGTAAAATAATCAACTTCTGCAATTTTATTGTATTGATCTAAATCATTTATACTTGAATTAACAGATGTATTCATTGAAAAATTATTCAAGTCTTCATTTATTATATTTGTATCAGCAATATTAATTGGCTGGCGACTACCTGCTACAGCTGTTGATACTGATGGTTTTGGATTGCTATAAATATTTGATACAGGTTTATTTGAATTGTATGATAATTGGCTTATAGATCTTATATCTAATGGTTCATTAAAATAATTTAAATTATTATCTTTGATTAAATTAAAACTTTTTGGAATAGTTTTTGTATTAGCATATAAGTTTTTTGATTCATTCTGTGATGGTAATACTGTAATTGTTTTTTTAATTTGACGTTCAGGTAAACCAGTAATATTTGGTGAAATAAGATCTGAATTTTCATTATAATTTGAACATGAACTAAAATTAACATAATTTGAATTATTATAACCAGATAAGCTTGAAGTATTTGAATATAATGAATTTGTATCATTATTAATATCTTTTTGACCGTAATTTAATAAGCTTTTTTGACGATTCATTTCATCTAAAATATTATTTTTTTGCCTTAAACTCATATTGTTTAAACTGTGATTTTTCATCATTTTTTCTAATTCAATCATATTCGAATTAGGATTTATTGAATTAGTAACAACAGGTAAATATTTAAAATTATTATTTTCTTGATTTGAATTCAACATTTTAGAAGCACGAAAAAACTTTTACTCCAAAAAATAAAAAAAAAATTTCAAATTAAAAAAGTTTTTTGAAAAAAAAGTTTTCAAGTTACTTTCTTACACTCGTTTTCACAAATAATGTTATTACTATATTACTAATCTATATTAGTAATATTGCTAATATTTAACTTATGATTTAAAAATTGTTAAACGTAAACAATGTAATTCACACAGCATTTAATTGATTGTCGTAGAAATAGCAAAAATTGAAATCAAATTTGATTAAAGATTTTCCAAAACTATTATTAGAATAGTTGTTTAGTTTTGTTGATAAGTTCTATTTACTGTTTTATTAGTTTGATATAATTAACATCTAAAAAACATCTGATAACTATTAATTGAATTTAGTGATTAATATTGATTTTAAAATTCTTTTTTTCTTCAAGCTTAACTTGTTTTTTTGAAAAACCACACCTTTCTAAATTGATTATTTTTTTTAAAATAAAAGGATAAAACGCTTGTTGATTTAAGAAAATTAATTTTTTTGAACACAAATTTTAAAACGAAGAAAAAATTTAGAAAAAAATTTTAAAAGTTTTATAAGCTACCAAAAATTAAAATGGTGTTTGGTTGACATGCAAACTTCCTTTTATAACTTTACCCGAGTTTTTATGAAACTAATTAAAGTTTAGTAAATGAATTAGCTTTTCTAAAATATACCATCAAAAATTTTTGATTTTTATTTAACAAAATTTTTTAAAAGCTTTTTATCTTTTTTAAAATTTCAAAATAAATAAGGGCGAAGATTTTTGTTTTGAAAGTTTTTTTTTTAAATAATTAAATTTTTTAGGTTTAAGTATTCAACTTTTTTGATTCTTTTTTTTCATTTCAAGTAAAACCCTTATTTTTTGATTGAAATTCTAATTAAAGTCATTTATTAAAAAAATCTAATAATTCTATGCTGGTTAGTTTTAATTTATTAATAAATTATCATAGACTTTAAATTAACATAATTACAAAATCATTATTTTGATTTAAGATGTCAAATTTTTGATTAATATAATTGATGTTTTGAAAAAATTATTTCAAGTAGACTTAAAACAAAAATACAATTTACTTATTTTAGATGAAATTAACTTTTTTATTAAAAAGTTTTACTTAATTTGAATGAAACTTATTAAAAATATTTTTTTGATGAAACTTATTTTTTTGATGAAACTTATTTTTTTGATGAAACTTATTTTTTAATATAAATTTTTTTTATAAAATTTCTTTTTGATTAATTTTTTGATGAAAACTTTAAATGAATTCAAATAAAAAAATTCCTCTATTTAAATATCTATGAGAAAATTTTCTTGATCAATTGTTTACACAACTTAAGAAAATTTTAAAAACTTTGTTTATTCACACTTATGTTTTAAATTAATTTATAGTAGAAAATAAAAATTAACTTTGAAAAAAAATAGATCCTACACTTTTTTGAATAAAAAAATTTACCTTTTAGAATCAATTAAAGACCGTTTTTAATTTGCGTGTGTGTGTTGAAGCTAAATAATCAAAAATTATCGATCAAGATTTATTAGAAAAAAACTTTCAAAAATGTTTATAACTTGTTATAAATTTAATGTTTGATTGGCAGAAAATAAATCAATCATAAACTTATAAAGTTTTTATGAACTTTTTTAAAGTACATTGGTTTTTTAAAAACAATTATTTCATTTGTTCAAAATCAGGTAAATTAAAACATGTTACACTATTAAGTACTGTTTAAGTTTTTTTTTAGTTTTAAATATTAATTTTCATTTACATTTATTACAGGTTTTTTTATAAAAAAAAAATGATTTCAACCGGAAACTAATAGTTTGTTGTAAAAAAAAAAAATGTAACAAAAATTGTTTTCCATACCATTTGTCTTGCGATTTTTCACTTTAAATACTATTTTTATGTAGTACAAAAAACAAGTTCATAGTGTAATCTTATTTAAATTGCCTACCTAAAAAAAAAATTACTAATTTTTCAAACAAATCCTTTCTTTTTATTAAAAATTCTTTTTTTAATTTATTCAAATTTCAATTCATTAAGGAAAACGTTTTTCTAAACAGATTTTTTACATTATTTTTCAAAATATTTTATTACAATATTAAAACTCAAGTATTATTTTTAAAATTTATCTTGTGTCAAAAATTTACTGATAAGTGTTAATATTGAAAATAGAAATGATTTAAATGATTTTTACTCTTTAGCTTTTTCAATTTTAAAAATCTTTTTAGGTTGAAATTTAGGAAAAAAAAACTAGTGGCGTTTGTTCCCATTTGGATTGACGCGCTTCAATGGTCTTACCACGTACCCAAAAAAAAAAAATAATAAAAATTATTTCGATCTCGTGCATAATACTGGACCCGGCTTCTGTTCATTCCCCTCAATTTTTTCATTTTTTTTAATAAAAAGTGTTGGCCTGCTGTTACTTGGTTTAAACTTTAGATCCTTTTCTAATTTTCCTTTTTTTTTACAATCACTGTTTACATTTGAAAATTAAAACTCATAAGTAAAGACCTTAGTGTTAAAATGTAGTTGTATGATTTTAATTGCGCATGTTTATATTAAAAAAATTTTTATAAATTGAAATTTGTGTATTTAAAATAGACTCCGATAAATTCTTGTTATCAAAAATTGGTATTCTACTAAAATTTTATGTTTTCTTTTTGTTTAAGGTTTGAATAACCTATGTTGTTTTTGAAGAGAATGTAAATTACAAAAGTGAACGAGGAAAAAAAATGTTCAAAGCTATATGGTTCGAAATAAAAGCCATTTGAATTTTTTTTTTTTAAAAACTGTAATGAACAACTTTATTGTACCAAATTAACTTTATAGCAAATTTTTTTTATATAGAAAACTAATAAAACTATGGCAAAGAGGGTGTGTAACTTAAATATTAGACTGAATTTATTTCTACTTACTAAAATTTTAAATAAAAACAGGCCTCTAGTCCAGTTTAAATTATGTATTTGACCATATATGAAAAAAAAATGTGCGGTTCTTATTTCAAGTAACGAACAAAAAAACAGAACATCCTTCCTTATCATGTTAGTACTTGTAGGTTCGTTAAAGCGTGTGTTTGTAAAAATTTTTTTTTTTTTTTTATTTAAACCATTGTTTATGTAAGTTTTATTATAAAATAATAGTGATTCATCGAGGTAAAAAACTATTGTTTAATCAATAAGATAAACATAAACTATTTTATGGATCTATCAAAAATTACATCATTTTTAAAAATCTTAATTAATTTACAGCTGTGAAAATTTAGTAAAATAGATCGTTAAAATTTTAAAATTGACCAAATTGTTTACATTTTAATTTTGTGTTTGTATTACGAGCTTTGAATTTTATTTTCAATTTTGTTGAAACTTTTGAGTGAATCATTTTATTATTTTTCATCGTTTTTATATTTAAAACAAATTTGTAATCTTAAATTTACGTGATTTTTTAAAGTTTATAGATCAGCTTTATATAAAAAAAGATAATTTGAATGTTGACTCATTGTAGTTTAACCAAAATAATAAAAAAAATAATTAAGAGTAAATGATTTAAGTCCTTGTAAAATGAAAATTTGTATCTTTTAGTAAGGTATAAGTGTTTAAAAAATCTAATCAGTATAAATTATTTATTATAATAGAGCTGCTTTTTGAAGATGAAAGCTAATTTTTTGTACCTAAAATAAAAACAAAGAAAAGTTAAAGTAACATGCAATACTCAATTTTTGTCAATTCTATATTTAAAAGATGTTAAATATCTCTAGAGAATTTCTTATTGAAAGTTTTGTGAAAAAAAAAATTGTCCAACTTCATAATATTGTTTTGAACTCGATGTGTGTTAAAAACGTTTTTTTTGTGCAAATTTTTATGAATTGACCATTTTTAACATAGTTGGTCATCATTATTTTTTTTTCGATTGTTTATTTCACAAACAGCTGCCATTATTTATCCATTATCATTATCAGCCCACTAAATTTTCTTATTAAAAAGTTTGAAATTATTTTTTAAGATACTGAATCGTGAATCTATAACTTATCATAGTTTTATTAGTTAACCATTTTTTATTTTAAAAGCAAAAGATTTTTTTTTTTTTAAAAAAATTGTCTTTCAATATAAATTGTTGCTTTAATTAGTTCAAATATAAAGTTATCAGGAACTAAATTAAACTAAAATTTCTATTTGAATTAATGTTTACTTAAAACATTGTATTGAATTTTAACATTAATATTAATTTCAATTTATATAAATTATTCCAAAGAATTTCTAATTTAAAACCAATTATACTGCCTCAAATTTAAAAACTATTTTATTAAAAAAAAATCAATTCTAAAAATTGATTATTGTGGTCAAGAGTTATTTAAAAAGAAAACAAAAAATTTTATTGATTTTCAATTGTGTTTTATAAATTAATTTATTTTTATAAATACTTTCAATGATTAATTGAATTTTTTATTAGTGAATGTAATGTTCTTAAAATTACCCACAAAAAAATATTTGTCTTTTTATTTCAAAAATTTTGAATAAAAAGTTTCTTTTAAAATGAAGCTGCATCGTCTTAGATTTGTAGCTTTAAAAGCTAATTTTGCATTTGTTATTTTTATATCTAATTTTTTTCTGTTTACATTTGCTCAAACTAAAAACGCAGACAAATGGTTAGATACGAATGATCAATTTGAAGATCTTAAAAAAAATCAAAATAAAATTAAAGAAGATAATTTTAATCAAATTCCTAACAATTTTACGATTGAAATTATTAGTTCAAGTACTGTTAAATTAAAATGGCTACCACCATTAACCAGAGATATGTCTGTTTTACAATATAAACTTAAATATAAAATTTCAAGCTCAAATAACATTACAACTATTTCTTTAGATTATAATACTAGAGAATTTCTTGTTGAAAATTTAAAAAGTGGAATAGAATATGAATTTAGAGTTGGTGCAGTTTATTTAAATGATAATTTGTTTTTTACTAAATGGAAAAATATTAAAACTTTAGAAGAATTAGATGAAAGTGTTGTTCCAGATCCACCAGGGTCATTAGTTTCTAAAGCTAAAACTTCAAAAATTTATTTAAATTGGAGTCCACCAGTTAATACAAGTATTAAGATTAGAGGGTACATTCTTAATTATGGAATAAATTTTCCAGATATTAATCAAAAAGAATTAGATGCAAGTCTTAATCAATATGTAATTAAAAATTTAGAATCTCATAAAGAATATGTTATCAGTTTAAAAGCGTTCAATAATAAAGGTTTAGGATATCCAATTTATGTTACGGCTAAAACATTAATAAAAGAAGATGATGAAACAGATGATTTAGATGATGAAGAAGATAATTTGGATAATTTAGCTAATGATTCATTTAATGAAAAAAGTTCACATTCTGATACAAACAAATCAAATGATTTAAACTCAAAAATGAGTTTGCCAAATGAATCAGATAATTCAATTAATTTATTAGCTAATCAAGAAACAGATTTTAGTATCTTACCTCCATTAGGTGTAAAAACTGACATTATAAGTAGTAATAAAATGCGTATTAGTTGGAATCCTACTGAATATACTAAAAACAGTGAAAATAATTCTAATCGTTTTTTTATGGTTAAGTATAATAGCTTATCAGAAGGTAATTCAAAAGGCAAAGTTCGTTTTTTAAACACTACTGAACATAGTGTTTTGATTGAAGATTTAAAACCTTTTACTAAATATGAAATCGCAGTAAAATTGATTCAAAAAAATCAAGCTTCTCCTTGGTCTATGGGAGTTGTTAATACTACTGCAGAAGCATTACCAACAGGAGCGCCTAGAGATTTAATTGTAACTTCAATATCAAATTTAATTGTAGAAAAATTTTCAAACGAAAATAATTTGAATAGTTTTTCTATGAACCAATTATCTGAATTTTTAAATCCAAGCAATAATTTTAAATTAAATAATGAATTATCTGAAATTCCTTTAGTACCATATACTGGCTCAAGTAGTAGTTCTTTAGGTAAACAAGCAACTTTTAAAAAAGCTAAATCTGCAGTTAGTAAAACAAGTATTTACCGTAATAAATTTAAAAATAGCAAAGAGAAAAATAAGCAAACCAATCATGATTTCCATTCGGATAAAAGTGATGAAGAAATAGAAATTGAACAAAATAAAAAAAATGAAGATTTAAAGTCACCTAATACCCAAAACTATATTCAAGAGCAAAATGCTGAGAACGACATAAAATCTTTAACGGATAATTTAGATAAAGCTGACAAGTTTGATAAACAACAAATAAGTTTAACAAAAACAAATTTAGCTACTGCTTTACCAAGATTATCGGCAGTTAGTTTAAGTTGGCAACCAGCTAAACAAGTCAATGGCGAAACAATTGGTTATTTAATAAGTTATAGCCGTAATTTAACATTGCCAAACAAAGAATGGGAAGTTCATCAAGTTTATGGTGACCATAGGTCTACAATTGTACGAAATCTTGTACCAGAAACAATTTATTATTTTAAAGCTCAAGTGCGAAATAAAAAAGGCATTGGTCCATACTCTAGTCCAGTCAAATTTAGAACCACGTCTGGTAAGTAAAAAAAAAAATTATAACCATTCATCTTTTTTTATTTTAATAACTAAAAAAATTATTGAACTATTCAATATTTGTCACAATGTTTTGATTTCATTTAAACAAAATTATTGTAATAAGTTAAAACATTTTAACTAATTCTATTGAATTTTAGAAGTATAGCATATTTTCATCTTCTTTAAATCAAGTTCTTCTATGGTTCTTTCAAAATTTGATTAACACTCAATTTTATTTTGGCTTTTATTTTATTTATCTAGAAATTTTTTTTTATAAATTGAATTATTTTCTATATTTAACAAGCTGATTTTTTTATTTATCATTTGATATTTAAGGATAAAAAGAAAATAATTTATTTTTTCTAAAAAAGATAAACTTTTATATTTTAACAAAAAAAAGTATAAAAAATTACGAATAAATTTAATTGCTATTTTTTATTTATGAAAAGATTGTTTTTTCAATTTGCTGAAGTCATTAATACGTTAATATAATTTTTAGTTTAACAATTAAAGTATGCAAATAAAATTACTTGTTTCTAAAAACACTTTTAGAAAAAAATATTCAAAAGTTTTTCTATTTTAAAAACTAAAAAGAAAATTTTTTTTTCTAAATATTTTCATTTAAACTGTTAGAATACTAATTTTGTTTTGATTAAGACTTTTCTAAATCTAAACTATTAGATTCTCATGAGATGTTTTTAATATAAAAAGTTGATTTTTTTTTCAACGGTTAAAAGTTAAATGTCGAAATATAAAACTTTCAATTGAATAAGGTTATTTTAATAAAATTTAAAGAATTTTTAGCTTTTTCCTTTTTTGATATAAATGACATGTGACAGGTGCTTATATTTTCAAAAACAATTGTGACACACTCTTTTTATAAAATGAATAGGTTTAATGAAGATTTTTTCCCCGAAACAAATTTTTTGAAGGTAATTTGTTAATTTTACCATACTTTTACTTATCTAATCATAATAAATTGCCAAAAAAAAAAAAAACAAAAAACATTTGAGTTTAATCAACTCTTATATTTCTATGTGAAGTATCTATTTTTTTTAAATAAAGCTTTTTTAAAAATTATAATTAATTTGATTTCAAATTAATTGTAGTTGATTTTTTGTAATTTTTCATTTTGTTTTAAATTAAAAACATATTTCTATTATGAGTAAAAATAACTTTTTTATAAATTTTCATAGTTTTTCTACTTTTAAATTTTTTTCTAAATATATTTTTTCTAAAATGTTTCTCTATTGAATTTTTCTATTTTGAATTTTTTCTATTTTTTTTGAGCTTAATTTTCTATTTTAATTATTTGATTTAATTTTTTTTTTCACTTAAAATACTTTGAATTAAGCTCAAATCTTTTTTTCAAAATTTTATTTCACTTCAATTAAGCTTAATTTACATTTTCAATTTTTTTTTTCAAAGTGAACTAAGTCTTTATTAAACTTTGATACTATTTTTAGGTGAATTATTGACAAAAACACTTTCAAAAAAATTGAAGCCTTTTTATATCTGATTGAAAATTTATTTATTTTTATCAGTCAAAAATAAAAAAAAATCAAGTTATAAATAATTAATAAAATAAATTATTCAAAAAGCTATTCTTATTCAACAAAAATGGATATAGTTTGCAAATGACCAAAAAAAACCACACACGTTTTTTTATGACTTGCAGGCTTATAAAAAAAGATTTTTTTTTTTAGCTTTGTGCATAAAATATGAAATTAAATTAAATTGATGTTTGCCATTTGAAATTTTACTGAAAATCTATTTTATATTTAATTAGCCAGACTTAGTTTTTTATATATTAATCTAAGAGTTACATCTTATTTTTAAATATTATTTGCTTTGTTATTAATATAAAATAGGTAATTTTAAGTGATAAATTTTTTACAAAAAAATTTTATAGACTTTTTTTTTTGCTTACTTTTTCGATAAAAACAAAGTTAAATTAGTCAAAAATGCCTTCTAGGTATTTTCTTTTTTTTAGGATAAAAAAAATGTTTCATTTACTGTTCATTAAATATTTTTTTGAAAATGATGATAACCTTTGCACGTATGATTGTTTTCTAATTCATAACTTCATAAAGATTCTTTGAAAAAAATGTGATTATTAAATTTTTTAGTTCACATTTTTCAAGTCTTAATGCCAATTTTGTCGTTTAAGGCCGTTTTCATTTATTAATAAAATTTAGATTTTCATAAGTTTTATAGTCAAACCTAATGATAAAAATTTTTTTAAAACTTTTCACAAAGTTTATTAATTTTTTTTTGTGTTTTTAAGAACCAATTATTTTTAGCTTTGAAATTTAGTGTACAAACTCTTATTATATTTTAAAATTTTTAAGATGAGAACAACATCATTAAAAACAAGTTGATTTAATTTTATGATATAAAGGCAGATTTACAGAGCTTGGTCAAATACTTGAAATTAAATAAAAAAAAAACATAAACTTAATTTGTTAAAACAGATGAAATTCTTTTATGTTCCAGATGCATTAATTTAGATTTAAAGTTTTGCTCGAGTGCTAATTTAAAATTGTACTTTTAAATTTAGTTACGAGTGAAATATTAAAAAGATCAACCCGATTGTGGAATTATATAATTTTTTTTAATGTTTAGACAAAAAAAAATAGCCAATTAGCGGATTGTTTTTTTTATTCTTTTATGTTTTAGTTTGTTTTATTTATTTAACGTATCTGGATTAGACTTGAAATAATTATTTCACGTTACTATGCTTGATTTGTAGTTTTAATGATTCTACTATGCCTAATGTCCAGAATAATAAATAAAAAAAAAATAAAGCTTTTTTTTTCTATGTGCGCCATATTCACAAACTTTGATAATTTCAATTACAATAGATGAAAATTTTTATCTTTAAAAACTAGAAAAATTCTTCAATAAAAATTTTTTCAAAATTCTTTTATAAATTTTTAGCTTTTTAGTTGCTCAAGTTCTAGTTATTTCAATTTTTAAGTATCTCAAATTTTATTCAACATCTTTTAAAATCAAATTTTATGTTTCTTTTTTGAACCTAGTTTTATTTGAAGCATGAATTTAAGCGTGAAATACTTTAATTAGATAGTTTTTCTTTATGAATTTTTCTAACAGTTTCTTTAGAAAAAAAGAATTATGGTTAAAATTTTAATATCCTTTAGAAGGTTAGAAAATCGTAATTTTCTCTTTTTTACATCCTCTTTTCAATTCTTTTAAAAAAGTTCAATATTCTGAAAAAAACATTGTTTTTCAATTTTAAAATAATGATAGATGCTTTATAATACAATTTGAAATTGATTTTAATTGATAAGTTGTATCAAATTTTTATTCATTTTATTTGTTAAAAATCAATTAATTAGAATCAAATTACTTTTTTTATTCATAGAATTTTATTTTAAATTAAAATTTAACTGCTTTTTAATACTGAATTAATGATCAATTCATCTGAAATAAGTTTAAACATTGAAATTTTCTAAAAAAGAGAACTGTTTACTTAAGCTTTTTAAACTTTATGTGAATTTGATAAAAAAGAAATTTTTTTTTTGTAACTTAGTAAACAGATGAAACCAGAGTCAAATATCAATTTTTTTTTTGTTTAAAAGCTTTTGCATAAATAACTGTTTAAAGATGAAGTTTTTTATAATAAATTTAGATAATCAAAATACAGAGTTTTTTTTAACAACTTTTATGCTTTTAAATGAGCTTAAAATCAACTAAAAAACAAAGCTTATATTTTAAAAAGAGTTATTTGAGACAAAATCAATTTTTATAAAAATCTTTATTTTTCCATACTTTAATGGCTCTTTATTGGTAGTTTTTATTAAAATAAAAATTATTTTTTTTAATTTAAGCCTTTAATTTTAAGAATACTGATCAATTCTATATAAGGTATTTTTTAAATATAGTTTTTATGAAGAAAAAAATTTAAAACTTTTAGAGGAGTTTCCGGTTTAAGTTTTTTTATTGCATTTTTTTAAAAAAATAATTTCATTAAATTTTAAAGAGGAAATTATGAGTTATTTTTTTATATAAAGTCTTATTTGAAATCATTTTGTCACTTATATTAATGAAGTTAACGTTGATGAAATTTATCTTCTATTTAATAATAGGTTTTTTTTGAAATTGTATTTTTTTGAAATTACAAGTCTAAATTAAAAAATTCATCTTTTTATAAGCATTAAATTATTTGAAAAACAAATTTCTTTTTTAATATACATAAGATAAACCCTATAACATTTACTTTGAATTATCTGTATTTTTTAATCAAATTTGCTGGTTTCATAATCGATTTTTAATTATCAAACTATCCTATTAAGACTTTTAGTTTAATTAGAAAAAAAATATTTTAACTTTGAAAAAGTTTTTTAAACTTTGTTAACACATTTTTTTAATTAACTTATTGAGCTCATTATTCTAAAATTGATTTTCTAATTTTTGTACTTTTTTCAAAAAAAAAGGTTTTTAAAAGGCTAATTTAATTTTAATTAAAATTTAAAAACTTAAAAAGCTATTTAATTTTTGTTCTAATGAATATTTTGAAATAAAAAATATGTTTTAAAATGATTAAATGGCACGAGAAAATTTATCAAAAATAATAAAAACTACATCTTTTTATCTTAATTTTACTTTGAAGTTTGATTTAAGTTTAATTTTTATAAAAAAAAAAACGCTGACTTTTCATTTTGCGTGATAGTTTCCTTTTTTGACATCTTTTAGTTCAAATTTGTTTAAAATTATTTAAAAGAAAAGATAGAACATTGTTTTGAAATTTATTTTTATGTGAATTTCATTTTAAACTAATTTTTTAATTTCATAAGTTTTCTTTAATTTTTTATTCTGAGAAATTTCTTTTTAACTGAACATACATTTTTTAATATTCTAAAGATACATTTTTTTGTTTGAAAGTTCATTTAAAAAATTTCAATAGAATTGTATTAAGAAAAAAGTTTATGAAAAAAACTTTTAAAAAAAAATTGAATTACAAAAGCATTATATTTGAAAATTTTTAAATTAATTTGTATTTAAGTAAATTATTTTTAATTAAATTTGACAAAATATTGAGTTTAGAAAATCAATTTCATTTCAATTAATTTATTTTTAAGAAACTTAATTGAATATTAGTCTTTATTAATTAAAATTTTTTCAGCAAAATGAAAAAATTTTAAATTTATTGCCTGTCAAAATAATGAAACAATTAAGTTTAGTAAAAAAAAAATTAATTTTCTCTTTAATGATTGATAATTATCTTAATTAAAAAAAATTTAAGTCCAATCAACAAATTTTAATTAGCTTGATTTTAACATACAAAAACTCCCTATACGCATGTTAGTATTAAAATAAGTAATTTAAAAGGTTTCATAACTAGGGGAAAATTTTTAATTTATATCAAATTTCGTAAAGCTTATTAACATAAAGTGTAAATTTTTTGATATGAACAGCAAAATCTATTGGTCTGTCAAATGGTTGTCATCTGCACGAATTACTCTAAAAAAAAAAAAAATTTTTTTTTTGAATAAACTTAAAATGGTCAATATTTATTGGTCATTCAATTGTAGAATTTTAATATTAAACAGAAATTTTTAAATTGTTGAACTTTCAAATATTTCAATACGATTAAACTTTTTTTTAATTTTTCAAAATCATGTTTTAAGTTGATAATATTTCATAAAAAAGTTTATTTCAAACTTATTATGCTAAAAGATTTGGTAGGAAATTTGTTTACAAAATGAAACTAATCTTTTTAAAAATATCAAAAATTGTTTACTATTTTAAAAACCATATGGTTTAACTTTTTTTTTTAGTAGAACTTTCAAATTTTTCTTAATCATAAAACGTCTAAAAATGAAGCGTGCCAGTATTTTTTAATTGAATTAGTTTAAACAAACGTAGACATAAAAAATGATTTTTGAACAATTTATAAGTTGCAAATTTAAATTTAATACTAAAAAAATCTCTTGTTTTATAGATAGACAAATTAAATTGTTTTCATAAAAAAAAAATTAATTTCAGTTTATTCATTTCACAAAACTCTGTTTCTAAAAGTTTATTCTATTTTACAATTTTTTGTTCTATTTATCTGATAATTTTATTTATTAAAATTTTGATTTAAAGCTTATTCAAATTTTGGTTTAACTAAATAATTCTTACATTGATATAGCTAAATGAAACTTATTAAATTGAACTCAATAATTCTTATTTCAACTAAATGATTCTGAATTTTTAGATTTTTTTTTAACATAAACTTTTCCATTTCCCTAGATTTTCTAGTTTTTTCTTAATTTTTAAGTCTATTTTGTCTTAAAGTTTATTGTTTTTATTAGAATAAACTTTCTCTTTTAAACTTATTTTCTTGAAACTTTGTCTCTAAATTCTTTCTTCTTTCAAAATAAAAATTTATCTTTCTACTTAGACTCAAAAATTGTTTTTTATTTTTAGATTTTTGTTTATTTTTTTTAGAAAATTTTGTTTTATAGTTTATTCAATAAACTTTATTTCAAATTAACTTTATTCTTAATTTAATTCTTTTAGAGTTTTTTTTTGTTTGAAAAATTTAAGAACATTTTATTTGAATTTTAAATTAAAGTTTTTTCAGGTAAATAAAAATCCATTTGTTTTCATTTAAAACTTTTCTATAAAAATTTTTTTATTCAAAGATGAAATATGTTTTAAATGATGCTTTAAAAAGGTTAATCTAATTTAAATAAAAGTTTAATATTTTTCATTTTAAATTTTATTTAAATTTTTATTTGCAAGCTAAATGATTTTTAGTTCTAATTTTTACTATTAATTTATATTAATTTATAGTCTATTAAAACATTTATGACAAAAAAAATATAAAATTAAAAAGCTTAATTGAAGCTTTTTTTATAATTCTTTTTTTGTGTAAAAAGCTTTTAAGATAAAATTTATAAATTTTATGGCTGATTTATTGTTTTGAATTTAATGGTCAAAGATGATTTCCGTTTTTAAAAAGGTTCTGAAAAAAAATTGTTTCAAAATTTTATATCATTACTACTTCAGGTTAATAGCTTGTTAAATAAAAAAAAATTTTTTTTATAAAAAAAGCCAAAAATAATTTAAACTTTTTAAATTTTAATTCAGTCCAGTTTCCTGTTTCCTTTTGTTTTTTAAATCATCAATCAAACCAATTTAAATTTATGGTTCAAAAACCACAAGTTTGAGAAATTATGATCATAAAATAGCTTTTTGAATTATTTTTAACTAAATTATAATCTTAAATTTTGTTACTTTTTTATTTAAAACTTCTTTTTTTTTTAATTTATGATTACCTGTGGACTTTTTATCTTAGATCCTTTATATTATATTTATGGTATGTTACGTTATTTTAATTTTTTTTATTCCTATTTCAGCTTATTACAATTTTAGCTTATTTCATTTTCATCTTTTTTTATTTTCATCTTAATTTCAGCTTAAATCAACTCTTAGCTAATTTCAATTTTTAGCTTTTTTCAGTTTTTTACTTATTTCAATTCTTACTTATTTCAATTTTTAACTTTTTTTATTAAGATTTAATTTGCTTTTATTTCAATTTACTTTTATTTCAATTTGCTTTTTTTTCTCAGTTTACTTTTAAATTTAATTAAGTTTCTTTGTAATTCACTTTAATTTTTTTATATTTTATTAGACTTCATAAAAATCAATTTTAACTAAAGTTTATTTGCTTTTTATCTAAATTAATTAAAAAATAATTTTTCTTTTTAAAACTTTTATTGTAACAATTTAATTACTTAATTATAATTAGTTTACCATCTTTCTTAATATTTATGTTTTGAATTCTTTAGAGAAGTCTGTTTTAGCTTATAGTTTTTTTTTTTTCGACTTAGTTTATAGTTTTTATTTATTGTTCATGCTTTTATTCTTTTATTTTTGTTCATTACATTAAATAAAAATTTTTTGGCTTCTATTTTTTGACAACTTTTTGATTAAAAGTTTTCATCCAAAATGTTTTGAAACAAATTTTTTTTTGGTTAAAAAAACTTTTTAATTAATTATTTTTGGTTAATAAAATTTAGCTTAAAATTCTATAATTTTTGTTTAGATTTTTTATAATCTTTATAATCAAAACTGTTAATTTTGTTTATTTTTTTTTTATAACCATTTTCGCTTTTATAATTCTTTAAACTTTGAATTCTCTATTTTTTTTTTAACTCTCTTTCTCTGATTCTCTATTTTTATCTAATTTTCTATTTATCGAATTTTTTTTTTGTAAAACTTATTTTTCTTAATTATATTTCCTCTTTTACTTAATTTCTTAATTTTGCTTAAATATAATTTTTTTTAATTTTTGTTTAACTTTTTTCTAACATTGCTTTTTACTCTACACTTTACTGAACTATTTTTTGTTTAACTTTGTACTCTAAATTTTATAAAGCTTTTGATTACTATAAAATTATTTTGCTTAACATTGTTTTCTAAATGCGCTTAGCTTTTTAATTCATTTTAACATTTACTCAATAAAACAAATTTAATTTTAATTAATTAGTTTTGTTTAATGAAAATTATAATTTATTCAATATTATGTTAAACTTTTAATCTTGAAACTTTTTTTTTTTTGTGAAAAATTTTGCTTTTAAGCTTTTGCACGTTCTCTTATTTTTTTTTATTTAAAAATTAAAACAAATGATTCCAGCTGATAAGTTCTTTTAAACAATAAATGTTTAGGTAAATTAAAAAAGAAAAACTTTGACCTCTTACTGTGTGATTTTTAAATAAAAAAAAATTTTATAACAAAATTTCATTTTTTAGTTTTAAAAAAGGTCATTAGAATTTAAGTAACATTGTCTAAGTTTTTTTGAAAGCTTCCTTAATTCTTAATGTCTATTGCTTTAAATATATTAAAACCTTAAATAATGTTTTTTTTATTTAATTTTTGCTCATTTTATAATTTTTTGCCTCATTTATTTTACTTGTCATCTTATGAAAATGCTTTTAATTAAAAACTTTAATTTTACACTTTTTAATTTATTTTTATTTTTTTTAGATAATTCAACTGTTTCCACTAACACTTTATATTTAATCATCATAATCATCTCATCTATCTCATTGTTATTGTTTATTGTAATTAGTAGTTTGCTTTGTAAATCAAAAAAAAATCAAGCTAATCCAATAAATGGAAATAATATTTATAGTGATAGTCCATTATCCAAACGTAAGTTTTTCTTTAAATTAAATTTTATCAACTTTTTTTCTTCATTTTACTATTCATAAATCATTTTAATTTTAGATCTTGAGAAATTTTTTTATGAAAAATTGTTTGCAAAGAAAACAATTAGTTTTACTCAATAAGTCTAAGTTATTTACTTTGCTATGTTTAATTAATTCTTTTGTTTAGAAAACTGTTCTTTATTTTTATACTTCCTGTTTACTCAACATCAAAAAAAAAAATTTTTTTCTCTACTTTATTACGGTTTTTAATCTTTAGGTTTTTTTTTATTAGGCTTTAAAACATTTTTGCATTTCAACTTTTCTTTATTACTTTACAAATTTCTTGCAAAAAAACTCTACTTCCTCTAAATTCCTAATATTTTAACCTTTTTTCTCTCTTATTTCTTTAATAATTTTTTTAAGAGTTTTTTTTAACTTTGAAAAAAATTTTCTAAATTCTTTTTCAGAAGGTTAAATTTTTTTTAAAGTTTTTCATTCAAATTTATTAGACAGTTTTTTTTCAAAGGTTTATGTTAAACCTTTTTCTTTGCATATTTTTTTTTTAGTTGAACACATTTTTTATTTTTAGCAATTTTTAACTTTTTTTTGTTTTACTAAACTTTTTATTAGTTTTAACTTTTAAAATAGATCAAGTACATGTTACTTAGCAACTTTAAAAATGATTTTGTTTATAAATAGTTTCAAAAATATTTGATGAATAAAATTATGTTTGATGAATATAAATTTGTTTTTACATGTTTTACTTTTCTCAAGAGAACTAGAAAATAAAAAATTTCTTATAAATTATCTAAATTTTAAGTTGATAAAAATTTTACCTTATCGATTCTATAGGTTTTAAAAGAAAAAGGTAAAAATTCTCTTTCCGCTTTTAAAAATTAACTCAATTTAATGTTTTAATAATAAAAATTTGAACTTAATTTAGATAATTTTGTTTATCATTATTCTCAATTAAATAAAAGGAAATTAATTATTGAAATTAATTTTATGTTTAGAATTTTAATTTATTAAGCTAATTTACTTATTCATAGAAATTAGTTTCAATTAAATTTCTTGTACGATATGTTTTTTAAAAGAATCAATTCTTTTCAAATTTTAATTGTTTTTTTATTGAAATAAGCTTTATAATGGTTTTTAAAACTATAAAAACGTTTAAAGTTTATGAATTGAAAATTTTAAATGTTTCAAAAAACCTATTTTAACTTAAAGATTATTTTTTATAAAGTCATGTTTTTAAAGAATGTTAAGAATTCTAAATTATTTTTGTTTGCAAATTTTGTTTCTAAAATAACTTTTCAATTGATAAAAAAATTTCTTTTTTAGAAAAAAATTTCTCTCAAAAACTTTGTCAATATAAACTTTCATTTTGTCAAATTATACTTTGAGTCCGAAGTTTATTGTTAATATAATCTTTTGGTTTAAACTATTTTGTTTAAACTATTTTGTTAAACTTCTTATTTGAAAATATTACTTTTTGGGTTAAATTTTTCATTTAAATTTTTTGGTTAAACTTTTTAGTAAAATTTTTCAGTTAAACTTATTGGTTAAACTTTTTAGTTAAACTTATTGGTTAAGCTTTTTGGTTAAAATTTTTAGTTAAAATTCTTAGTTAAACTTTTTGGTTAAAAACTATTTAGTTGAATTAAACTTTTTGGTTAAAAACTATTTAGTTGAATTAAAATTTTTGGTTAGAAACTATTTAGTTGAAAATTTTTGGTTTCAACAATTTTGTCAAAATAAACTTTAATTTCAAACATTTCAAAGATAAACTTTTAGCTTAAACTATTTAATAGAAATTTTTAGTTCAAATAAACTATTCTGTTACAAATAAGTATTTTGATTAAAATAAGTATTATTGAATAAATATTTTTGTACAAATACGAAATTTGAAAATATTTTTTAAACTTTTTAACTTAAATCTTGTATCATATGTCCAGTTTTTAATTTAATTTTTCTTCAAATATTAACTTGATTATTTTTTTTTGTAAATTTATTTATTACAAATTCAATTTTAAAATAGAAATTCTTTTGTTGCTAAAAAAAAAAATTTATCAGACTAATAGTGAAAACATGATAAGATTTAAAATTCTTAAATTCAGTATTGTAATTGATACTTTACTAAAATGTTTTATGCAACTTATAAACATTTAAAACTTAATATGTGTTTTTAAATTTCTTTTTTTGATTTTTAACATATAAAACTTGTAAATTTTTATATAGGTTATTAAGGTTCATTTTTATAATTCATCGTTTATTGAAGAGACAAAAATAGACGAATTTTCTTTTTTTAAATTTTTTAAAATACCTTTTCACGGTTGGTATGGTGTTTTATTCTAAAATTATCGATTTAAAAATAAAAATGCCAAGCTGACACAAGACATTAGATTACTTTCTGTCGGTTACACGTGTTTGAAAAAAAAGAAAAAAATCCCATAAAAATTTTTTTTTGTAAAAGTTCATTTTCTTCTGATTTATATTTAATAAAGTTTTGTTTAGTAAACTATTTTTTAATGACAAAATCTATTTTAAAATTTAGTTTCAAATAAGTTTAAATCATTTTTTATCTTTTTTTATGGTTTAAATTAGCATTTCTTCTCTTTTAATTTCATATTTCCTCCTCTTTCATTTGAATTTTAAATTATTTTTTGATTACCTTTAATTAAGATTTTTATTGATTTTTCTTTTAATTTATCTGTCAAATTTTCTTACAATTACATTTTCTTATAACCAGATTTAATTTTAACTTTTTTTTCAACAAAAATACCTTTTCAAATCTTTTTTTTTTAAACAAAAATTTTTAAGACTTTTTTCATAAATTTATATTGATGGTTTTTCATTTTTGATTCGAATTCTTCATTTGTTTCATAGATATTAATTATTGATTCAAATTTTAGCTTTTATAGGTTTTATATAAAAATAACTTTTTTCTCTATTTTGAATCTCAATTTCACACCTGGCTGATCTGACTTTAAATTTATATTTTAATCTTAAAAACTAGATGCTTAGGTTATTGGCCTTTATTTTTTTGTTCAAAAACAAATGATTTGCATTTTTCTTGAAAATTTTTTTTTTCTTAAAATTTTTTTTCTATTACTCTTAAAACTGTTCTCTCATTTAATTAATTTTAATAAACTTATTAACAAATTTTAAGATTTTGATATTCACAGCAATAAAAACTTCTCAAAATTTGCTTTGTTAAGATAAAATTTTAAATTAGAAATGTCTTTTAGCAATTGTTTGAAAATTTTTTAGTTACTCAAGAGACTTTTTTAATAAAATAAATTAATTAGAAAGATAAGTTTTGATCAAAATTATGAAATTGTCATTCAAAATTTTTTTATGAAGAATGTTTTCAGTTTCTTTTAATCGGACAGTTTTGAAAAAAAATTTTCTTATCAAACTTTTGTTTCAAATTTTTTTGTTTCAAACTTCTCTCAAAATTTTTCTTTTAAAACTTTTGTTTCAATTTTTATAAAAAAAATTTTATCTTAAGTTTTTTGTACGATTAGACTTCAATTGATTTTCTTTTTTATAAAAAAATCTTCTCAATAATCTTTTTAACACTTTTTAATAATAACAAATGAATTCTTATACAAAAGTTAATAGTTTATCTAATCGTTTTTGTTAACTTTTGACTCATTTCTTTATCATCATCAATCTTTCAAGCTTATGCATCTTAATTTAGTTCTTTTTTTTTTTTTGCATGGCTTATTTAAATAACGTTCTCAGTTTTTCAAATTACTTTGTAAAAAACCTTAAATAAACTAATTTTTTTTTTATTTAGATCGAACAAACAGTTTTTTACCGCACAGTCCATTAAGTGCATCTAATACATTGAAATCAAATAAAAATAGAGATTTCTTACATCCTGATCTTTGGATAAATCATGACCCTATTGAACTTAATAAATTAGATAAAAATTTACTAAATGAAGAATTATCGATGATGGCAACACCAATTTTACAACGTATGGAAACGTTTTTAGGAAGAGATGGAATTTAAAATACTTTGTTTTTAAAAAAAAACTTTTTTTTATAAAAATCAAATTTGTATAAAATTTTTTTCTTTATTTTTTCACAATTTTTTACATCGTTTAACCATAAAGATCAAAAATTTTCAATTATTTTTAAATTGTAAATATTTTCTTTTCTGTAAATTATTCTTTTATTGCCAATAAAAAAGAGGCTCAAAATAATTATAATAAACATGGATATTATTTTAGAAAAAAAAAGTAAACGTTTTTCTAAAAAGAGAAGCTAACAAAAATACTCAATTAAAAGTATTTTTGAGAAAAAAATTTTTTTGTAAAAACTGTTTTAAGATTAAAATTTGAAAAACATTTTCAAATTGTTTTAATATAAAAGTAAGTGTGAACTGATTAAAATTTTTTTCTTAAATTTTATTAAGATTGAAATTTTTTAGACATTTTAAGCATAATCTAATCAAGCTTAAGATTAATTTTGGATTAAAAAAAAAGAATTTATTGTTTAATTAATGCGTAAAAATATGTTTATAAAAATAACAATCTATTATTGCTAATTAATTTTATCAATTTTATTAGGTTTTATATTTCTAATCAAGAATTATATCTATATAATTTTTATATTACAATTAATGTAAGTTTGTATAAATTTTAATCAATTTTAAAATTCTTATTGATTTCTAATTATTATACGTTTCAAAATACTAATTTATCCAATAATTTATATAAAAATTTTATCATCTTTTAGTAAATAGAAGTTTAATTAGAAGTAAAAGAAAATTAAAATAGAAAATTAAAAAAGAAAATTAAAAAAGAAAATCAAAAAAGAAGACTCAAAAATTTTTTTTTCTAAAAAAAAACTTAGTGAAAAGTGTAGAGATTAATTAGAAAACTATTTTTATTAGAAAAATTAAAATTTGTTCAAAATATAAGATAAAGTGTTATTTTTTTAAAAATGAAACTAGCATTAAAGCAGTTTCGTGTTTTAATGTGGAAAAATTTCATTATAAGAAAAAGACATTATTTAACTACAATATGTGAATTATTTTTTTCATTAATTGCTAATTTTATTATGATAATTGTATTAAGTTCAATTAGTCAAAATTTTAATAATAATTTATCAATAAAATCATCAGATCAGCAAGAATTGGTAAAAGAAAAAATATGGAAATATCCTACTTATAATTTTGAAAATAATTTATGGAAATTTTTGTTTACAAATTTAAAAATACTTTACTCACCAAAAAATATATATACAGAGTTTTTTATGAATGAATTTGATTCTGTTATAAACCAAAAACTTTGTATAATTAATTCTAAAATACAATATTTTGCTTACGAAAATGAAGAAGTTCTTTTAAATTCATTTACAGAGTTAAATAAAAATGCTGATAATAAATATTTAGTTGGTATTGTTTTTAAACATGAATTCAAAAACAATAATTTTGATGAAGAAATGAACGCTTTTTTAAAAAAATTTACTTATGAAATAAGAACAATAAATTTTTTAAAAAAGGGATATTTTATGGAAAAAGAAAGTTTATATCCAAATGATCATAATTTTTATTTAGATAACAATTTTAATTTAAATTATTTTTTAGAAACTCAAATATTCATAAATGAAGCTTATTTAAGAATTCTTTTCAAACAAAGCAATGCTTCATTATTTTCAGAAAAAGAGAGTTATTATTCAAAACAATTGGAACGACAAAATATACTTGAAAACTATTTCTTAGAATTTAATAATTTATCTTTAGAACATCCTATTGAAAGTTATTTTATTAATTTTTATGCAAAAAATAAAATTAATAATGAAATAGATGATTTTTTAAAAAAAATTGATATTTTTTTGAAAACAAATTATCCTTATTTTCTTAAAAATTTAATAGCAAAAAGAATGCCATACCCTAGTTTTAAAGAAAAACCACCTAAAAATTTAGTCGATATTATACCCTATGTTATCATAAATGGATTTATAGTTTTATCACCTATAATTATTAAACGTATGATTGATGAAAAAGTGAATAAAATACGTGAAATATTCAGATTGTCAGGTTTATCAAATTTTGTTTATTTTTTTTCAACTTTCATTAATTACTTAATTATATGCATTCCTCAAATTTGTTGTATCACTTTTTTATACACAATTCATAATTACAACAATACTACGCCAGTTTTTGAAAATACAGAGCCATTTTTATTAAGTTTAATTCTAATTATATTTTGCATACATATAATTTTAATAACAATGTTAATGTCAATACCTATCTCTCGTTCAATATTAGGAATTGTGGTATCAACTGTTTTTTTTTTAATCAGTAGTTTACCTTATTATTTTTTAGAACCAGGCTTTAATAAGAGTATAAATCCTAATTCAAATTTTATTTTACAAATTTTTACATGTGCTTTACCTAATATTGCTATTTATTTTATTTTTAAACTTATTATTATAAAAGAAACTTTTGGTAATGGATGTCATTTTAAAAATATTTTTGAATTAACAAAAAATTGCGGTTTAATGAGTATTGGGACAATTTTGATTATTCAAATTTTTAGTTGTTTGATAATTTGTTTATTAATTTGGTATTTTGATGCTGTATGGCCTAATGAATATAAAATTCAAAAGAATTGGTTGTTTCCAATAAAAAATTTAAAAAGATTTTTCAAAGAAAATAACAATGATAGTAATTATAATGAATATATAAAAAAAGCCATGTTAGATAAAATTTACAAAAGAAATAGCCAAACTGGAAGTTTTAGTAATAAATTTTTTGAAAATGAAGATGATTTTAGCCAAGATGATATAGCTCTTTTAATTTTTAATTTGAGTAAAGTTTATAAATCTTTAGAAAATAAAAAAAAAGTTGCATTAGATAAGGTTAATTTAAAATTGCTTAAAGGAGAATTAACTATTTTACTAGGCCATAATGGAGCTGGTAAAACGACTTTAATGAATATTATAACTGGGATGAGTTCAAATACGGAAGGACAGGTAGTTTGAAAAAAATGAAAATTTTTAATAATTATTTTTATATTTTCTAGGTTTACATTAATGGTTATAACATTAAAACTAACACAAAATTAGCACGTAAATCTTTAAGTTTTTGTCCTCAACAAAATATACTTTACGATGAGCTTACTGCTGAACAACATCTTTACTTATATAGTGTGATCAAAGGAGAACCTTCTTTTAGAATTCAATATGATATATCAGTTTTACTAGATAAACTTCATTTAGCTAAATACAGTAAGTTACCTAGTAAAAATTTATCAGGTGGTATGAAACGAAAATTGAGTTTAGCTATAGCTTTAATTGGCTCAAGTAAAATTTTAATTCTTGACGAACCAACTGCTAATTTAGATGTTCAATCTAAAAGAATTATTTGGGATTTGTTGATTAAAGAAAAAAAAACAAAAACTATTTTGTTGAGTACACATTTTTTAGATGAAGCTGATGCTGTTGGAGATAAAATATGCATTATGTCAAAAGGATCAATATATTGTTATGGTACACCTATGTTTTTAAAACGTAGTTTCGGTACTGGGTATCAATTAAGGATTGCTAAAGCTAACAGTTTTTCTGTCACTCAACACAGTTTTCTTGATAAGTTTGTTAAAAAATACTTCAATCAAAGTAAAATTTATTTTGAGAGTCAGAATGAAATTGTTTATCTTTTGAATAGTAATAATGAAAATAGCTTTTCAGAACACGTAGAAGATGGGCATTTTTCAAAATTTTTGTATAAATTTGAAAATTTACAATCCAAGTTAGGTATTTTATCTTTTGGTATTTCAATAACAACTTTAGAAGATGTTTTTCTTAAAGTAACTTCAAAAAATAATTTCAAATGGGACATAAAAAGTTCTATAGCCGAAGATATAAAGAAAAATTCTTTAAAACGTTTACCTTCAATTGATTTTAGAAACAAAATTTTAAATTTTGAAAATACAGCTGATGAAAATTATTCTTTTGATCCAAACAAAAAAAAAAATAGTTCAATTGATTTACCAAGTTTATTAGAGGCTCAATTAAATAATTTTGGTTTTAAATCTACCGATAATTTGAATCCAAATACAAATTTTTTAGACAATAGTTTTTACTTAGTGCTTCAACGTTTGAAAGGATTATTAATTAAAAGGTGTTTATACTTAAAAAGATCATACAAAGTTTTTTTTTTTCAAATGTTTATACCAATTTTCGTTTTTGCTTCAATTTTATACACAGATAAAATTTTACGTTTCAACTATATTCTAAACAATAATTTGTGCCTTAATTATACTTCAATGTATAAAAATGAGAATGCTCTTTCTTTTTATCAACATGAAACAAAAAAAAATGTTTTTGATTTATATCAACAATACGAAAAAGTAGCAAATCTTAGTGGTATCAAGACATTAGAAGTTGATTCTAGCTTAGATTTAAATTATGTAATCTTGGAAAAATTTAAAAAAACATCTTTGAATGATTATTTTCAAAATTTAGTTATTAGTATTACAGAAAAAAGCGATGAGAATTTTAATAATAAAAATATGTATCAAGGAACTCAAAATAGTTATGAAGTATGGTATAACAATGATGCTATACATTCACTTCCTATTTCAATTAATTTTTTATATGAATCTATCATAAAAAAATTCGATTTGTTTTTAGAAACTAAAAAACATAAACTAGAACTGAAATTCGATCAAGAAATGCATATAAATACAATAAATCATCCATTTCATATCAATGCAAAATTTCTTTTTCAATTTACAACGATACATCAATTTAAAATTTTTTGGTCTATGATGACTTCTTTAAGCTTACCTTTTTTGGCTGCTTATTATGCAATATTTCCTATTCAAGAAAAAATAAACGATAGTAAACTATTACAATTAATGACTGGTTTATCTCGTCGTTTATATTGGTTTTCAAATTTTGTTGTTGATTTTTTTATTCATTTATTACAGTGTTGTTTAATTGTTATTTTATTTTATTTTCTTGATACTGATGATATATTTAGAACTTTTGAAGAGTCTATGTTAGCTTTGTTTATTTTATTGTTATTCTATGGAATTTGTTCAATAATTATAGCTTATATTTATTCTCATTATGCATCTAGTGTTAGTAGTGGTTACGTTTTATATGTAATATTTAATCTAATTTTTGGATTAATTTTATCTCTATGTGGTTATATAATTTTTTATTTAACAAACTATTCAATTATAAGTAAAAGTACGTATAACAATATTATAACAACTTTTAGTTTTTTCCCTTTATACTCAATGACTCGCGGGATAGTTAAAATTTATTCAATTGGTGCAAAATCACATGTATGTGAAAATATAAACCCTGCTTTAATTCAACTTACTTGTAAAACTAAAGACATAAGTTCTGTAGTTTATGGATGTTGTCCAACTGGTAAATAACTTGAAACTTAAAAAAAACTTTTCTTTAATTAAAATTTTTTTTTAGATGTATGCAAAGATAAATGCTACAGTTATAAAACGCCTTTTGATTGGAACGATGGAGTTCTTAATGAAATTTTTATGATGATTCTTTGTATGGTTATTTCTTTATTTATTTTAATTTATATAGAAACTAAAATTAGTTTGAAAAATTTATTCGTTTTTAATCTACAAAGTAAAGCTAAATCTAATAAATCTAAAAACCTAGTTGAAGATTTAGATGTTAGTTTAGAAAGAAATCGTATAGATCAGTTAATAGCAACTTCAAACTCAAAACTCATCAATAAAAATGATTCATTAATTTTACAAAATATAAGTAAAGTTTTTAAAAGCAATCATTTGGCAGTAAATAAAATTAGCTTTGGAGTTAAAAATCAAGAGTGTTTTGGCCTTTTAGGTATAAATGGCGCAGGTAAAACTACAATTTTTAGAATGTTAGTTGGCGAATTACCTATAGATTCTGGAAATGCTTTTGTTAATAATTACGATTTGAAGAAAAATTTTAATTCATTTAGACAACAAATTGGATATTGTCCTCAATTTGATTTTTTAACAAGTAATATGACAGGAGAAGAAGTTTTGTTCCTGTATGGACGTTTAAAAGGAATACAAGAAAAAAGTTTGAAGCAAAAAATTGTAGATTTAGTTTTTATGACAGATTTATCTAATCATTTCAAAAACTTATGCTCAACTTATTCAGGTGGTACAAAAAGAAAACTAAGTTTAGCAATTGCTTTAATTGGTGATCCCAAGGTGTTAATTTTGGATGAACCTACTACAGGTTTAAGTACGCATTCAAGGCGTAAAATTTGGCGAACATTAAATTTTATAAAAAAAGTACATAATTGCTCTATTTTATTGACTTCTCATTCAATGGAAGAATGTGAAGCATTATGTTCTCGTATTGCTATTATGGTTAATGGCCAGTTTAAATGTTTAGGTAGTATACAACATTTAAGAAAAAAATATGGCCAAGGGTTTAGTTTGACGATAAAAATTTATCAAGTGTATGTTGATAACTATAAATATAAGCAAAAACTAAAAGAAAGATTATTTGTTACTTTTAATCAATGTACATTAAAAGATGTTCACCATACTATAATTAGTTATCAAATTTTAGATTCAACATTAAATTGGTCATATTTATTTAGACAAATGGATTTAATTAAAAATATTTTTAATTTAGAATATTATTTGATTGGAGATACGACTTTAGAACAAATTTTTATAAATTTTGCTCGACAAGAATTTTATTAAAAATTTTAGTTTTTTAGGCTTTTATCAATTTTAGTTCAAGAATCTATTTAGTTTGGTTTGCAATTTGTTTTTTTTACAAGTTTAATTGAAAATTTTTTAATAAGTTTTATATAACGTGTCACTTTTTTTTTTAAAGAAAAAAGATTATTTTAGATTTTTTTTCAAATTTCAATAAGAACTAAATCTTTGTTGATTAAGTTTTTTTGTTTTTAATTTTTTGAAATTTAATTAGCTTTTATTTTTTTAAATTTTATTCTCATTATTTTTTTACAAATTTTATGTAAAAGTTTAATAATCTAGTCATTTGCAAATAAACTTAAAATCTATTGATCATTTTAAATAAATTTAAATACATTGACTTTTTTTAGAAAAATTTTTTCATAACTTTGTCACTTTTTTGTTAAAAATTCAGTTTCATCATTTTTCTTTTTTTTAAAAAAAATTTTTAAAAAGAAATTTTCATTAAATTTTGATTGATCAACAATTTTTAAAGGTTTTTTTAATTTTAAATTCTCTTAGTTATCGATAATAAATTTTTTTAATTAAATTTGTTACAAAAATCTGACACGTATGTATATTTTAAATAAAAACAATTAAAACTTTTTTTCAATTAAACTTAATTTAAATTAAATTACTATTATTATGGCTAAATTCGTTTAAACATTAATTTTTTATTTCAAATAAATTAGATTAACTTTTACTTTGACAATCAAGAATTTTGAAATTAATTTTATTAATTGAGATTTTTTTGATTAGAACATTCTTAAAACAGTTAAACTTTTACTATTATTTTTTTAATTTGAAGATTTTCTTAAATTAAGTTAAATAAAGTAATTAGTTAAACTATTCAATTTTGAATTAAAAAAAAAATCTCAATTCTCAAAACACTTAAAATATTTAAAGTTTTACATTAATCAGTTTCATTAATTTTTAAGTCTTAATTTTTTTTAAAATCTTTAATCGTTTTGAAACTTTAATTTAAAAACCATTTAAAAAATAATTAGGAAATTAATTTTTTTTTTCTAAAATTTTTTCAAACATTCAATGTTTTTCTAAAAAAAGTAGCTTCATGTATATTCTTTTGAAACCATTTAAATAGAAAATTTAATTGAGATACAAAATTAAAATTTTTTTTTTCTATTTTTTTTTCTTTTTTTAGTTTAAGTTTTTCTTTTAATTTATGTTTAATTTTGTTTTCTTTTAGTTTTTTTTTTGTTTTCTTTTAGTTTAATTTTGTTTTCTTTTAGTTTTTTTTTGTTTTCTTTATAGCTAAAGTTTTGATTTTATTATAATTTTTTTTTTTTTTTTATTTAGTTTCTAAATTAATATTTTTGTTTTCTAAATTAATAATTTTTTTTAATGATTTTTCTTAATTTTAAATTATATTTTAATAAATTATGTATTAAATCATAAAACTTATTTCTTAGTGAATAATTAATGAATTTTTAATTTAAATGATCTGTTAAGAAAAATATTTAATTATTTTTATTAGAGTTTTTGTATTGATTTTTTTAAAATTAATTTCTTTTAACAAAACTAATCAACATTAAAATCTGTTCAATTTTTTGAAAAAAAACTATTTTAAGTTTTAATTAGATATTGTTTAAATAGAAAAAAATAAAAAACTTTTTGTCAATTATTAAGAAAAACAATTAATTTTTTTAATAATCAAATTTCTAGTCAGAATTCAATTAATCAAGATTTTTTTATGAAAAAAAGTTTTATTAATGTTATTGAATAAAATCTTTCATAACTTTAAAAAAATTAATTGAAAAAAACAAGATTTACAAGTTTTAATTAAGTGAAAAAAAAATTTACAATTCTAATTGTTCTTAAACAATTTATCTAATTTACAACTTTTTAAATTTTATAATAAAATATCTATTCAGCTTAATAAGTTTATTCTATTGTTAAACAATTAGGCACTTTCATTAAATTTTTAATTGATTCTGGGTCAACATCTATTATATTTAAATCAACATATCCTATTTTACCTCTCTCATTTTTAGCTAACCATTTACCTGGTGGATTACCATCAATTCTTAATATTAAAACGATTTCATTTTTATTTATATTTAAATCTAAATTATTTCCTTTTACATCATCCTTTACTAAGCCAACATTTAATGGAATTTCATTACCAGAAATATTATATTTTTTTTTAAGTTTCTCTGCTTGTAATTGTCTTTTTTTATCTAAAATTTTCTGTTTTTTTAATAACTTTTTATCTAATTCTTCAAGTTCTTTTATAGATAAATTTTTTGATTGATTTAACGAATTTTCATTATTTGAATTTTTATTTAAATTTAATGAATAATTCAATTCACTTGATAAAGATTCATAAATATCTTCTTCATTATCTACAATTATATCTTGATATAAATCTTCTTCATCATCATTTTTTTCATTACAATTTATAACTTCATAATCATCTATTAAATCATATATATCATCTTCATTGTCAATTGTTTCATAAATTGAATCTTGATCACTTTTTTCATCTGAATTATCACAAAATTTTGATAAACCATTTACATCTTCATATATATCATGTTTTTGATTAATTGAATCTAATTTGTTTTCATTAGAATAATTGTTTGAATTAATTTTATCTGAAAAATTACTAAATTCATTTTCTTTAATAATCGATGGATTTTTATTTGAAAAATTAAATTTATTTTCATTAGAAAAGTTTTCATCACTTAAAAAATTATTTTCTTTTGTTTCATTTAAAAAACTATTTGATTTACTTTTATTCAAAAAATTGTTTGATAAATCATTTTTATTTAAATAATCATCTAACTCATTTTTAAAATCTTTTTCATTTTCTTTTATAAATAAATTTAAAGTAGATTGTGTTACCGGTTCAGGAAATTTTGGTTTATTTTGATGTTTAATAACAGGTATCGGTACTTTTCTAGTAGGTTTTGTATAATTATAATTAATGATTGGTAAACTATAGTTATTTTCATGAAAACTTGATGAAGATGAAATACTGATTGCTTGTGAAGATATTGAGGATGATGATGATAAACTATAATTACTATGTGAAAATGGTAAAAAATTATAATTTGTTTCATCTTTAATTTCTTTTTTTTCATTTACTTTTTGATTATTCAATTTAGATAGAGTATTCAAAAATTTGTTCTTTTTCAACAGATTAAATGAACTTTTTTTTTTATGGTTTGAACAATGACATTTACATTTACAATTATTTTCATTAACTAACTTTACATCAATATGATTACATTTTTCTTTATCATTCATAATACCTAAAACAAAATTATTTATATTGTTATTATTAATTAATTCACAATCATTTATTAAATCACGAATTTTCTCATTCTTATTTAATTCTAATTCTTCTTTTTTTATTTCGTTTGAATTTTCTTCTTTTAAATTAGCTTGAAAATTGAATAATTCTCTAGTTAAATTTTGATTAAAATGTCGAGAAATTATATTATCTGTAGGCTCATTTTTTAAAAAAGGATACATTTTCTTTTAAATTTAACTTTTATTAACTTTTTCTTTAAAAAGAAATAAAACTTTTTTTTCCTGACAAAACTTCAAACTCTTTTTTTTTAAAGTTTCTCTACTAAACTTTCTGAAACATTATTTTGGTTTTTGATAAAAAACAAATTTTTTTTTCTCTTCAAAAAATTTAAAATTAATCAAGTTATATATTAAAAAGAAAAAAATCAAACTACGCAAATTTTTTTTAATAAAATTTCAAAGCTGTTTTAAGACAAGTTCAAAATACTCAAGTTTATTCAGTATATTTAAAAGTAAAATACTTCAAATTTGTTATAAAGAATGTCATAATCATAGAAAGAATTTTTTCTTTAATTTGAAAGTATTTTCTTTTTATAAAAAAAAAACTTAAGATCAAAACTTAAATTTGCAAAGTTAAGCTTTTTTAGGTTAGAAAACAAAGAGATTTAAAGCAACAGGCAATGGAAACTTTTTTAAAAACCCCTTTTTAAAAAGCTTTCAAGAAAATAGCTCTTTAAAAATAAGCTTTTTGTTTTTAATATTATTGATTCATTATAATTATATAAATTTCTTTTATTCATGATTTGGCCTAGAACATTTTTTATTTCTACAAAAAGTTAAATAAAACTGGAATTATTTTAAAATATCACGATTTAAACAGCTGATTATTGCGTATTGTTTTTTAGTAAAACGCATGCGCTTATTTTTTATTTTTTTTTATTGGTCCCTTTAAAAAAAGAAAACTTAGAAGCTTCATTTGTTTATATTTACATTTGATTGTTAAATTTAATGATTTATTTAAAAGTTAGTAGCTAAATTTTTTATGTGTAAATAAGATTTGGAACTATAGAGAAAGCTCTTTATATTTTTTTTAAATACACGTTCAATTATTTTATTCCAAAACTAAATTTAAATGATCTAAAAATGAACGTTTTCGTACAGAATTATTTAGAAATACCTACAATTACAAGAGGTTATTTAACCGCTTGTGTTTTGACAACTTTACTTGTTGTAAGTTATCAATATATTAATTATTAATGCTTAATTCTAAAGTTTTTTATTATTTAGCAACTTGACATAGTATCACCTTTCCAACTTTATTATAATTTCAATTTAATTTTTTTCAAACATCAATATTGGAGATTGATAACATCATTTCTGTTTTTTGGAACATTTAATTTCGGCTTTTTTTTTAGTTTAGTTTTTATTTATCGTCATAGTCGAATGTTAGAAGAAGGTAGCTTTAGATCTAAATCAGCTGATTTTCTTTTTATGCTACTTTTTGGTGCTTTTATGATGATATTAATTGCGCCATTTGTTAAACTAATTTTTTTAGGACACGCGTTCACAATTATGTTAGTTTATTTATGGAGTAAAAGAAATCCATCTTTAGCATTAAATTTTTTTGGTATAGCAAATTTTAGAGCTCCAAATCTTCCATGGATTTTACTTGGTTTTTCAATAGTTTTAGGTAATCCTGTTTTAACAGATGTATTAGGTATTGCTGTTGGTCATATTTATTATTATTTAGAAGATGTTTTTCCAAATTTACCTGGAGGTTTTAGAATATTAAAAACTCCTAAAATATTAGTTTATTTACTTGATTATAATGAGTATTATGAAAATTATTTAAGTAGATCACACAATAGACAAAATGAAAATTTAACAGAAACTGATCAAGAAACTGATCAAATGAATGAACAAAATAATGATAATCTAAACCAAACAAATGATTAAAATTCATCAAATTCAAATAATCAAAATTCATCTAATTTAAATAATTTAAATTCAACAATTGATTAATATTTAGCTGTAAATTGATCAAATCAGAACAAGTTAAAATAGTTAAAAATTTTGATTAAAAATTGATGATGTGTAAATAGTAATTATTTTTAAACCAAAAAATAGCTTTTGTTTTTACAAAATTTATTTTTATAAGTCAATTCCTTAAATTGTTAATATTTTTAATAAGATTAAATAAGAATAAATTATTCGATAAATTATAATTAAAATTTATTTTTAATAAATTACAAGTCTTTAATTGAAATTTAACAGACTTCCTTAAAAAATTTATTTTGTTTTATATTTTTACAATTGAACGGAACAAATTCTCTGTAAATAAAATGTAAATGTTATCAAACTTGAATTTTAAGAAAAATCCTCTTTTTTTTTCTGAGAACAATTTTTTTATTTAATTTTACAACTCATGATGAAAATTATTTTTTTAAAATAAATTTAGTTGGTGAATTAGTGAATTAAATTTTTTTTTTATGAAAAACTAAATGAAGTCAAAAATTAACTTACTATTTTACAGTTTAAATGATTTTTCTTGCAAATTTATACTGTTGGCATTTTATAAGCATAATGTAATTCTAAAGGCTTATTTATTTTTTTATATTTTTCTAAACCTTCATATATATCTGTAGCAATTTGTTTTAAAGATTTTTGTCCATTTAAAGGTTTGAATTCACCTGGTCCTCCAGCTTGATAAATTGTAAATAATGATGCTTCATCATTTACATGTTTCATTAAATCATCATTTGTTTGTGTATTACCATTTTTACAATCTAAAATGTATCTCATAGATAAATATTTAACAAGATGATCAATTGTTGCATTAATAGTAGTTTTAATATAACGAGTCTCCATTAAATTTGAGTCAAGTTTTTTATTATTTATGTTTAGTGGTATGAAAATAACTTCAATATCTTGTTCAGTATTTTGATTACTAGTTTCAGACATAAATTGTTCTGTCTCTGTTTCATCTCCATCATTGTCAAAGTTTAATTTTTTTTTGTTATTTTCTGTATCACAATTAGAATCTATAATTAATTAGAAATTTAAGCTTAAAATAAACAAAATTTAAAATCAAAAATTTTAATCAGTTTTAAATAGTAGATGAGTTTTGAAATGAAAATCTTTTTTTTTTTAATTTTAAAACTTACCATCAAAATTTCCTAAATTTTGTTTGCTAATTTTAGCTAAAACACGTTCTTGTTGAGCTTCATATTCATCTCTACTTGGATATATTTTTGAAATTAATTCATCAAAATTAGGATCTGGCCTCAATGATCTTTTTGATATAAGTTTTTTTCTACATGTTGGACATTCTTTGTTTCCGTTCCTCAATGCTGTAATTATACAATCTTGACAAAATCTATGTAAACATTCTTTTGTTGTCATTGTATTTTTTAGCATATCTAAGCAAATTGGACACATTAATTCAGAATGTAAGCTACGTGGACTCACTGCTATTTCTTCATTACTAATTATTATATCTTGCGGCTTTCTATGTTTTTCATAAAGACTTAATTGCCATGTTTTACCACTACTTTGATCTGAACTCATTTTAATGTTCAAGTTAATTTTTTTATTCTAAATACAAATAAAATATTTTTTTATTTTACTAAGCTTTTTCAAAAAACAATAAAAAAAATTTTTTTTTTTCAGTTATGATGAAACAAGGTGTTAAAATCTAAAAAAAAACTTAAAAATAAGAAATCTTTTTTGTTTTTGTGAAAATTGACAACAAAAGCAGTCTTTTTCCATCTAGTGACAATATTCTGAAATAAAAAAAAAAAATATGTTTAGCGCATGTACTTTTTGTTTTGTTTGAAACTAATGTTTTTTTAGCCAAAGAGAAATCAAAGTCAATCAGCTAAGTAATTACAGGCTTATTCTTTTTAAACTTGTGAACGTGCTAACAGCATTTTTTAATTTAAAAAAAATTTAATTTTTATTGATATTATCTTTTTTTCTTTGATTTTAATTTTACAAACAGACTAATCAAACAAAATGAGTCCACCAGATTTTAATGATATAGGCAAAGAAGCTAGAGATGTTTTAAATAAAAATTATCGTAAGTTTGATAAAGAAAAAAATGTTTAAATACTAATTAATTAAATAATTTTTTTTTCTAAATCAAAAGATCTCGGTATTGTTAAATTGGATTTCAAAAAGAAAACACCAGTAGGAATTGATATTAATATTAATGGGGTATCTAATAATGATACTGGAAAAGTAACTACTTTTCTTGAAACTAAACATGGTTTAAAAAAACATGGATTAACAATAAAAGAAAAATGGAATGCAGATAATACTATTTCTACAGATATTTCAATTAAAGATGGTTATTATAAAGGTACAGATTTAGGTGTAAATTGTTTCTTTGCACCATCAACTGGTCACAAACGTGCTGTTTTTAAATCTTCATTTAAAAATGATGTTTTAAATTTCAAAAATAATTTACATCTAAGTGCTGTTAGCTCTGAACTTGATAGTTCATTCGTTATCCAGTAATTAAAAAAAAAAAATTTTTTTTAATTAAAAACTAAAATTTTATCTTTTATAGAAATCAAAATTTTGTTGGTGGTATGCAAACTATCTATGATACTTACAACGGTGCATTAACAGGACATCAATTTGCACTTGCCTATAAAACCCCTGAATTTGTTTTACATTCTAGTTTGAAAAATCAAACAGATTTAGTTGCATCTTATTATCAAAAAATTTGTCCAAAATTACAAACTGGTTTAACTATTGATTACAAAAAAGGATCTAATGAATCTAAATTCAATTTTGGTGTTGTTTACAATTTAGAAAAAAATACTCTTCTTAGAGCTAAACTAAATAATAATTGTCAAGTTGGTCTTGGTTTAACACATAAATTAGTAGACGGTGTTGATATGACTTTATCTGCTTTAATTGATAGTAAGAGTCTTAATCAAGGAGGACATAAATTAGGTTTAGGTTTAGAATTTAATCTTTGAAGAGAAAATTTTGTTAAGAAAAAAATTAAATGAGAAAAAAATTTTTTTTTTTAGAAAATTCTCTTTTTATTAAAAACAACTAAATTTTAGAATTCAAAAAACCTTTTTCTAAACGTTCAATAAATAATTTTTTTCCTAGTAAATCATATAAATTTGAAATAGATGGTCCGTTTATTTTACCAGTTATCAAAAAACGGTTTAACTGCATAAATGATCCATAACCTAAATTAATTGTTTTACAAAAATCTTGAATAGTTTTGAAATTTTCTTTCGTTAATTTATGATCAAAATTATTTAATAATTTGAAATAATCATCTTTAATTTTTTTTAGATCAATTTGAATTTTTAATTTATTCTCAATTTCAAAATTTTCTGTCCAAAAGAATGAATATTCCTTTTTTAATTGATCATAACTATTTATTTTATTTTGGACTACATATGATAATAATCTAATTAAATTATCATAACTTAATTGTTCTAAATTAGCATCTGGAAAATCGCTTATAATTTTTTTCTTTGTATCTTCATATAAAAACTTTGGATTTTCTTTTAACATTTTTTTCATAAAGATTAAGTTAAAAAAGAATATTTTTTGAATATCTAATTTTGTTGAAGAAAACCTTAAAAGGTCTTTATCGAAATCATTGATAAGATATTCAAGACTATAAATTACACTATTATTTTTTGTATAATCAGTTTTGAAACCACCTCCAATAGTTATTATATAATTTAAAAGAGATTCTTTGAATACTCCTTTTTTTCTTAAATTAATTACGTTTATATCTTCATTTCTTTTACTTAATTTAGAACCATTTGGGTTATGTATTAATGGTAAATGACCAAATTCTGGTAAATCCCAGTTTAAAGCTTTATATATCATTATATGTTTAGGCGTTGAATTCAACCATTCTAAACCTCTTATAACATGAGATATTTTCATATAATAATCATCAACTACATTTGCTAAATGATATGTTGGATATTTATCAGATTTTAATATTACAAAATCTGGTTCTGTTTCTGCTAAGTTTAAATCTATTTCACCTTTAATTAAATCATTGAATATTAAATTTCCTTCACCTATTTTAAATCTTAACGAATATGGTTTATTTTCTGATAAATTTTTTTCTATCTCTTCTTTTTTTAAATGTCTACATCTATTATCATAACCAATTATATTACGATTCTTTTTTGCTTGATCTCTTAATAATTTTAATAATGTTTCATCACAAAAACACCGATAAGCATATCCTTCTTCTAATAATTGATAAGCAAATTTTTTATAAAGATCTAGACGTTGAGACTAAAAAAAGTTATAAGAAAATTTTTAAAAAATTAAGTTTTCTAAAATTACTTGATAATAAGGACCATAATTTTTTTGTGCAAATGGACCTTCATCAGGTTTTAAGCCAAGCCATTCTAGAGTTTCTTGGATGTTTTCTGTAGCACCTTCTATTTTACGTTTCTATTTTCATGAAAAAAAGTTTTTAATAAAAAAAAAAAAATAATTCGAAAGCAAATTATACTTGATCAGTATCTTCTATTCTTAATATAAAACTTCCATTGTGTTTTTTAGCAAAAAGGTAATTAATTAAAGCTGTCCTCACCCCACCAATATGCATAAAACCAGTTGGACTTGGTGCAAATCTTAAGCGCACATCTTTTTCATTATTTGTTTTTATACAGTAGTTTCTTAAATGAAAAAAATTTTGATTTTTATTAAAATTATAATAAGTTTTTATACTAAAGCTCAAAAGTTTCATTTCAAAAAAAACTTTCAAAATTAAATTAAAACATGCTTAAATATTTGTTTACAAAAAAATTTTTATCTCGATACTAATGCCATCTATTTTTTGTTTTGTAATAATTTAAATGAATTCAAAAATTTAATTTAGGCTTAAAATTATATTAACTTTTAAATTTGTTTTATTTATGATATTCTAATAATTCAGGCGCGAAATTTTATTAAAATTAATTAGTTAAAAACATTTTTTAGCTGTAAATTAATCAAAATATTTTTAAACTTATTCTTATAAAAACTGTCAACTTTTATATAAAATTTATTATAAAATATAATTTACAATTTAAAAATTTATAACAAAATTACTCATGAAGAATGATTTATAAAATTAATTAAGCAAGTCATCTAAATCTGATTTATTCAGTTTTTTGTACTTTTCTTTTTCATTATTAGTTTTAACAGAATAATTTTGATTAGACATCATCATGTTACTCATCGTTTGTTTTTGTAAGTCTAAAAGTGTGTTTTGTTTTAACGAATTCCTTGTGTTGAAGTTAGAAAATGAGTTTAATTTATTTTGATTTTTTGTAGAATCTTTCAAATTAAAATCTATTAAGTGAGAAAAGTCAGACATAGTTTTTTTGCTTGTTGCTATTTTTTCTTTAGGAGAAGAATGATTTAAAGTATGAGTCAAATCTTTAAAAAAGTCTTTTTTTTCTTCATTTTCGTTTTTAATTTCTTCATTTAAACTACTCATAGTTTTAGGCATTAGTAGAGAGTTGTCAAAATTTTTATTAATTTTATTATTATCTTGATTATTATGTGTACTTTTTTCCAAACTACTTAAAATATTTTGACTGTTGATTGAACATTCATTTGAAGTAGATTTATTGAACGAAACTAACGCCATACTTTGTTGTGTTTTTATTAAATCCATTTGAGCTAATTTACTTTTATGCTCATCTTCAACTTTTTTAATCATAATTTTAATTAAATTCATTATGATTTCATATTGGCTTACATTCAAGGAATTTTCAATTGATAATATAAGCATGTGAGGTAAAACTTTATTACATAAAACTTCTTTTGGTAATCCTAGTTTTTCATGATTTAAACAAAGTTGATAAATTCCTACACATGCCATAATACTAGCAGTTTCTTTTGCTTTAATTTCAGGTAAGAACGATATTATTTCATCTATAACTAACCATTTATCTAAAAACAAAACTATTTTACTTAAACAAAGTAAAGATTTGACTTTTACAGATAGATTTTGACTTGTTAAACATAATTTTTTAATTTTAGGCAATAAACAATTTTTTATATTCGATTGATCAATATTATTACATATTTTAGGTACTGAATCTAAACATAATTCTTGAATTTCAATATTAGCTTGATCAAAGCATCGACTAATCATTGGTAAAATATAATTTTTAATTGATTCTTGATTTTTCTTGAACTTAGAAACAATTAATTCAATATTTTGCATTAAAATAATTGAAACTTGAATAGGTTCTTTCATTTGAAAAACGCAATTTAATTGGGGCAAACAAAAATCTAAAAATTCTTTCTCATTTTCTATATCTTTTAAAATTAATAAATAATTTGGTAATACAAAAGGTACCATATCTGGGTTAATAAATTCTTTTGCTAATTCAGGCATAATTTTATTTATTTTTATTCTTTCAGGCATATAATTTAAAATTTCAGGTAAGTCTTTGTAAAATTTCATTTTCTCTAAATTATCCCATTGGAATATAGTATCTAAGTATTGTAATGTTTTTACTTGAACATTATCAAAAAGTCCTATTTTTAAAAATTGGCTTATATTTGGCCTTAATGAAGGATTAACACTTAATAGATTTTTTATAAAAAATCTTGATTCTTCAGGTATTTTTTCAAGATCTTTGTTATAATTTTGACCTAAATCTTTTAAAAGTTTTATCCTATTTTGATCTAAATAATTAGGTTTTTTTAAAAGTGGATAAAACTCATTTTTTCTATTAAATAAATAAAAAGTTAGAAAACCTAATGAAAACATGTCAGAATTTAAAAGTATTTTTTTATTTTCTTCATCTAAGTTTTCATCATAATACTCTGGTGCTATAAAAGAAAAATTAGGAATAAGTAGTTTTGATGAATCTTTTAATTTATTATCTAAATCTAATTTTGGAAAATTTAGAGGTAATTCATCTAAGCTCATTGGTTGAGAACAAAATTCAAATCCAAATAATTTCCATTCTCCTCTTTTAGTTATAATAATATTTTCTAAACAAATATTTCTATGTAATAGTTTAACATCATTATGTAAAAATGAAACTCCTTTAGCAATTTGAAATAAACCAAATTGTATTTCAGTGTCAAAAAATTCATGGTTTTCAACTTCATTTAAAATTGGACTAGACATATTTTCAGTGAAGCCTAAAAAAATTTTAATTAAAAAAAAAAGGAGAAAATTTTTAAAAAAATATTTTACCTAAAACATTTGCTAAAGAACAGAAAACCGGCTCTGTAGCAAAAGCTATTGAATCAATAGATTCTTCTAATGGATGTTCAACTTTTAAAATTGATGGATGTCTTAATCTTGTTAATTGTGTTATAGATTTTCTAAAACATTCTAAGATTAATTCTTTATCTTTTCTACTATAAATGTCTAAACTTTTTTTTTCTAAAACAAAAATACTTGCTTCTTGATTTGTTGATTTTTTAATAGAATTAAAAATTTTCCAGCATAACTGATTACCACCAGATGTCCAATAATCATTTATAATTTCAAATTCTCTAGTTACATTATTTCCTGGTAAGAAATTACTAAGCTGATTTAAATTACTAACAGTTTTGTTTATAGTACTTGTTAGAGTTGTTGTCACAGTACTTTTCAATTTAGAAAAATAATTATCCATATTTTTTCGTCAAAAATAAAGTTTTTTTTAATAATTATAACGGATCTTTGAAGAATATTTTTTGAATTATTTTCATTAAAAACTTGAATAAAAAATTAAAAAAGTTTTTAATTCAAACTTATTTTTGAACTTATCCTTTTTTTTTTTAAATTTTAAATCACCATTTTCAAGTTAATTACTATAAGAAAAATGTCAGCTGTTTTAAGCGCAAGCGTATTACTTTTTAGTTTTTATTTGTTTATATTTGTTGAACTTTGAAAATTTAACTTTATTGAAAAAAGTTTAAAGAGCCCGCTTACTTATCATTAGTTTAAAAATATTTTTTTAATCTTATATTGTTTGATAAATTTTCATTTTTTTAAAAATAAATTTTTCATCAAATTCATTTAATTAATTTATATATTGTTTTCTTCAAATTTGTGATTCATTATTATATTTGTTAATCTTAATTTTTAATTTAATTTTATTCCCGCCAAATTTATTTAGATTTAAAGTTTAATTAATATTTCCATAACTTTTGATTCTAATTAAATTAATTTTTGTTTTATTTTAAAATTTTTTAATTTTAAGTGTTAATTGTTTTAATATTATCTAACATGTTATCTATAAAGTTCACTATATAATTTTAAAAAAAAGAAAAAAAAAATTTTCTTTTTACAAAAAGAATCAAGTTTTTTTTCTAATTTATAATAGGGAAAAACTTGTGAAATATTGAAATTTAAATTCAAAAGCCTGTTCATATTTTTAAATAATTACTCTTGATTATTATAAAAAAAAAATTCTTTACCGTCACTTCGAACTAAATTGTAATTTTTTTTTCTTTTATTGTAAAAAAAAATTAATCAAGTTAAACATAAAGTTAATTAAAATAGAAAAAAAAAATTAATTAGACTTTAGAATTAATCTAATTATTAAAACGCCATGTGTAAAGTTTTTATTTGAAATTTAAAAAAAAAAAGTTACTAATAAATATGTATCTGTTTTGAAAATAGTTTTAGAAAAATTATATTAAAAATTTAAATTGATTCAATGTTGTAAAAGACCAGTTTTTTTATTTTGGATTTTTAATTGAAAAAATTAGTTGTTAAAATGTTAATTAAAGAATATAGAATTCCTTTACCTCTAAGTGTTGAAGAGTATAGAATTGCTCAGCTTTATATGATTTCAGTATGTTAATTAATTGAATATAAATTATTTTATTAATAAATATTTTTATTTTTAATAGAAAAAAAGCACAACAGAATCTGAAGGACAAGGATCAGGTGTTGAAATTATAAAAAATGAACCTTATACAGATGATTCTACAGGGACAAGTGGACAATATACAATTAAGCAATATTATGTTAGTTCGCATTTACCTAATTGGATTAAAAGCCTATTTGATAGCACAGTTTTATCAATTAAAGAAGAAGCATGGAATGCTTATCCATATACAAAAACAATTTACACTTGTTCTTTTTTTAATAAGTTTTTAATAGAAATAGAAACACGGTATTTTGATGAGCCAGGGTTACAAGAAAATGTTTTTAATTTAAGTCCAAATGAGTTAAAAAATGTTACTGTAGATTATATAGATATAGTTAAAGACCAAATATCATCAAATGATTATTTGAAGGAAGAAGATCCTTTAATATATCATAGTATAAAAACAAATCGAGGACCATTATCTAAAAATTGGTTACAAGAATATACAGATGATTATAAAATATCTAGTAAGCTCAATGAAAAACCAAAGAAACCAATTATGTGTGCATACAAGTTATGTAAAGTACAATTTAATATTTGGGCCATTAGACAACGTATAGAAAAATTTATACATGATACTGCATTTAGAAAAATTATGGTAAGAGCTCATAGACAAGCTTGGGCTTGGCAGGATGAATGGTATGGTTTAACAATGGAAGATATCAGAGAATTAGAAAGAGAAACTCAAAAACAATTAGCAATGAAAATGAATAAAGGCGCAATTTCTGAAAATGAAACTACAGATGAAAATGGTAAAAATCTTTCCAAAGATAAGTTTAAAATTCAAACTAAAAAAAAAAATTCAGGTAAATAAATATTTAAGTTTAATTTTTTTATTCAAAAAAATTTAATTTCAGAACATGATTTTAATATGTTAAATTGGAGAATGGAAAAAATTGAGAATGACACTGATTCAAACGATGAATACTATGACGCTAAAGAAACTATAGATGCTAATTCTTTATGTAAATGGTCTTCACTAGATTGTGTCAACAAATCAGAAGATAATTTTTTAGAAAGTTCTTCATTATATTTAGAATTATCAAGAAACTCAAACTTTGAAACTTTAAATAGTAAAATTAGTTCAGATTTAAAAAAAAATGAAAAGTCTCCTCTTACAATTTTAGTGTTTGTTTTACATGGAGGTCATATTTTAGAAACTGGTACTGAACTAAATAATAAATATACTGATTTCTCTATGATAAAATCTACATTAGATCAAATAACACGAAATAGGTATTTTCAATTAACAGGAAAATTAGCTTTTCGTTTAATTTGTTGTCCACAAATTTGTAAACATAGTCTTCAGTTTTTATCTCAATTATCTACGTCTTTTGATGAATCAAAAAAAAAATTTCATTGTGAAAACATTCCAATAGATTGCTTACCATTATTTGCAGTCAACTCAAAAGATTATAAAACCCAAGTTAATAAAACAATCAATGTCATCAATCAATCATACAGTGAATTTATTGAAACTGAAGAAGGAAAAAATTTTGATGGAAAAGTTGTTTTTATATGTGATTCCTTAAGTGGTATTCTAGCTTATGATTCTTTGTGTAAAACTGAAAGTTTAAATCAATCTACTTATGATTTAGAAGAAAATTATGAAACACCTAAACTTAATTTTTCTATTGATGAAGTATTTTTGTTAGGATGTCCTTTATCTCTTGTTTTAGCATATCGAAGTTTGAATGATACAAGTAAGTTAAAAACTTTTTAAGTTTTGAACTAAAAATTTATTTTTTTTAAAGCATCAATTAAAAAACCTGGATCAACTCAAATTTACAATTTGTATCACAAAATGGACCATCTAGTTATGCGCTTAGAACCTTTGATTGAATCAAAGTTCAATAAAATTTGTCCATTAAAAATACCTAAATTTAGTAAGAAAATTTTCTTTGAAGATGAAATTTCTATTGTGGAACATGTAAAAACTTATGAAAAAATTTTGTGTCAAGATAATAATGAAAGTTCGAGTAGAAGTTCATCTTTGACTAATTGTTGTGATGAGGAGATAATATCAAATTCTTCAAAATTACAAAAAAGTAATTTAAAATTTAAAAATTTTTTGTTTAATTTCTAATATGTTTTTAAAGTTATATTTAGCTGGTGGGGAAAAAATAGAATTGATTATGAAATTTATTGTCCTCAAGGAATCAATAATTTTCCAAACAACACTTTACCAGTTTTATTCCATTCTAGTTTTTGGGAATCTAATGATGTTGCATCTTTTATTTTGGATAAAGTATGATTAAAAAAAAATTTACTATTATTAATTACAAATATTTTTTTTTGATTAACAGCTGATGAATTTAGTTGATCCAAAACATTACTGTAGGGCTCAAAAATCAGAAGATAAACTTATTGAAACTTCTAAAGAAAAGTGGCTAAAAAAAAGTACTTCTTTAAAAATAAAAAATATTAATTCAAACCATAGAGCAAATGATATAATAGTGAAAGAAGGTCAAGATCAAGTTTTAACTGCTCGTTTTGTATATGGACCATTAGGTAAATATAAATTTATTCAAGTTATCAATAAAATTAAAATTTATTTTTAGATATGGTATCTTTGAGAGGAGAAAAGGTTGATATATATTTAATGAAAGATATGAACCAAGATGAATGGATTTTTGTTGATTCAGCAGTTACTAATAAAGCAGGTTACTTAAATTATACTTTGACTGAAAAATTAGAATGTGGACTTTATCCTGTAAAAATAATTGTTAGGTATATTGTCTTATTATATTATGTTATAAAAAAAATTTTTTAAAAAACTTTTTTATTTTAGAGGAGATCATTCTTCAATAGACTTTTTTTTAACAGTTTTACCGCCTCATACTGAATGTGTTGTATTTTCAATTGATGGTTCATTTACAGCATCAGTATCTGTTTCCGGTCGAGACCCTAAAGTTAGACCTGGAGCAGTTGATGTTGTCAGGTTAGAATTCAATTTTATTATTTTATTGCTTAATTTTTATATTTTAATTTTTAAGATACTGGCAAGATCTAGGTTATTTAATCATTTATATAACAGGAAGACCTGGAATGCAGCAACAAAGAGTCTTAGCTTGGTTGAGTGAACATAACTTTCCTCATGGGTTAATATACTTTACTGGTAGTCTTACTACAGATCCATTGAAACATAAAGCTGATTATCTTAAAAAATTACAAGAAAATGTGGAAATATCTATACATGCTGCATATGGTTCTGCTAAAGATATATGGATTTATCAGACTTTAGGTTTGAGTCGAGATAATATTTATATCGTTGGAAAAGTATCTAAAAAGCAAATGAACTTAGTTAATGTATAAATTTTTTTTTCTTTTAAAATATAATTTTATTAAAAACAATTATTATAGGTGTTAATTGATGGCTACTCTTCTCATTTGGAAGATCTCAAATCATCTAGAAATTCACGACAAGCTCGTAAAGATAGCAAGTTAATTTTACCTAAAGGTAATTTTGGTTTATGTGGAAATTTTGGAGGTTTTTGTGGTATTCGTTTAAGAAGATCTCATAAAATTAAAGCCCAAAAAATTTTTTCATATTCTTCATCTAATGTACCTAGCGTTTCAAGCACACCGAAATTTAAAAAATTAAGTTCAGCAAACTCAAGTCATTATTATACATTAAATGATAAAACATATTCATTTCAAAATAGTTTTATTTCAAACTTATTTCATAATCGTACTTTATCTAACAAATATAAATAGTTTTTACGTTTGTTTAAAATCTTGTTGAATTGTGTTAAAAAAATTTTTTGAAGTTTTATTATTTTAAAAAGTGTTAAGCTATGATCAAATTTTCCAAACTTTTAAAAATAAATTATTATCACACTATAAGTATCTTTATTTGCAAAAAAACAATTCAAGAACATTTGCATATGTACAAAAAAAAAAAAATTTATTTAAACCAGAATTTTCCTTAAAAAGCAATAATATTTATTTCAAATATGGATTTTTAATTCTTCTTCAAAAAAGTTTAAAAAATATTTAATAAACAAGACGCCTCAGTAGAAATTCACAAAAAAAAATTAAAAAAACGAGAAATTAGCTTTCTTACTGACTTTTTCCTTTAAATTGATTTCAATTTCAGCTTTAATACACAGATTTCTAGGCATCATTATTAACTTTTTCTTTTAATTTTCTTTATTTATTTTTGATTATAACTTCATGCAAGTCGTCTTAAAAATTATGACTTTGTTTTTTAGTCACATTATATTTTTTTACAAAATATTCATTTTAGTTCAAAATATAATTAATTATATCACCTTAAAGGTATCAACTTTAAATAAAGTTTTGTCGTTTAAAATAATTGTCTAAAGTTTCACTAGCTATAATTTATCAAAAATCATTTCTTAACAAACTCTTGTCACGAAAAGTTCAGTTTTTGACGTTAATATGACGAGTTTTGAGTTTTTTCTTTTTAAACCACAATTATTCAGCTGTTCCATTAGATGAATATATCAATTTTTACCTTGGTGACATAGATAAAGCTTATTACTAGTTTAATGAATATAAAAGTGCTAAGTTTTTTTTTTAATATTAGGTTTTATTGAAGAAATCTCTATTGAGCTTTGTAATTATTATTTACTAATACATATGTTATTTCAAAAATGCATGTGAAGAATTGATTTCAGAAAATAAAAAATTTTGTAAAAGTAATTTAATTATGAAAACAATGATTTAAAGGAAAGCTATTTTCAAACAAAATATTATTAATAAATATTTATTTGAAAAAAAATTTGAACACTAATTTGTCAAAAGTAGAAAAAGACTTTAGTAAAAAACTGGAAAAGTTTAGAAATTAAGAAAAATTTACACTTTTTATACAGATTTAATTATTTTACTATAATTTTTTTGTTTTAAATTAAAAAGGTTTAAATTATAACATATAAACAATTTGAAAGTTTTGCTAGCTTATCTTTAATTATTTATTTCAAGAGGTCTAAAAATAAGTTTATTTTTATATGAGTGAAATCGGCTTCAAAAGTTTAAAACTAGAAAGATAGACTGTCGTTTTATAAGCTGGAACGTGATAAAATTAATAAGAATTAATTTGATTTAATTGTATCATTTAGTTAAAAAAATATAAACTATTTCAAAATGTTATAGTTGAAACAAAAAACTGTTTTTTTAAGAATTAAGTATAATTATAACTTGAGTTTTTATGAAAATACAAAATTCTTAAAATGTCTAGATTATTTGAATATTTATATTTGAAAAATATAATTAAAATGATAATTCAAAAAAAAGAAATTTATTTGAACAAGCATTTTTATTAAAAGGTAATTTTTTTATATTATTTTTTTTTAGATTAAGACTTTTCCAAGTCTAACTTCAAATAAGTAATAAACTTATCTCTAAGGTATTTTTTTCACTTAATTCTTTTATAAAAACAGATTTTTATCTTTAATTTTATGATTGAGTTTTTTTTTTATTTTATTTTCTTCTGTAAAATTAAGATAATTAACAAATTTTAAAATTCAAAATCTTAAATTTTTAAAAATTTTAACAGATATTTTTTAAAATTTTTTGTTTGAAATGATTTATCAAAGAATAAATTTACTTAAGTTTATTGAAACATTTATTGTTTAATCTAAAAGATAGAAGAAAATTAAAATTATTAATTATCTTTATTATCTGTTGATATTTCATCGTAAGTCTTCTAAGATATTTTTTTTAAAGATTCAAGTATAATTTATGCTGAGTTTATTTTTATCAAAATGAAAATAAAGATTCATTTGAACAAATATAGTCTTTCTCTGAAAATTATCAAATTTTTTATTTTAGTCTTTTATAACTAAATTCTTTATAGTTAAGTTTAATGATGTAAAATTACTTCATAAAGTTTTTAATTAATTTTTATCTTTTTTTATTTTGTAATTTTAATTCGAATTTTATTTTATCTTTAATTTTTAAATTTAGCTTTGTTCTTTTCTCCTCAGTTTCTTTTTTAAAATTAATTTTTTTTTTAATCAATAAAAGCTTTTTATTAGAAAATTTTTTATCAAAAAGTTCTATAACTATGTTTTGGAAAATTAATTTATTGAGAAATAAATTAAATAACCTTATTCAATTAAATTTATTACATAAAACTTTAAATAAAAATCAATTTTTAAATGATAATTTAACGTTTTATTCAAAAGAAACTTTAACTTCTTTTAATTCTAATCGTTTATTTCATACCTCAAATACAAGTTTCAAAGGAAATTTTAATAAATTACCTAATTATTCAAGTCCAAAAGGACCTATGATAGCTATTCGTCGGGAAGATGCATCAATTTGGGAAAGAAGAGCTTGCTTAGCACCTCATCATGTAAGTAAAAATTCCTTTAAATTTAAATTTTATTAATAAAATTTTTTAGGTACGTAAACTTGTACGTAAAGGTGTACGTGTTTTAGTTCAACCTTCGAATCGAAGAGCTTATCCTTTACAAGCTTATGTAAATGCTGGTGCTTTTATTCAAGAAGATATAAGTGATTCTCCTGTAATTATTGGTGTAAAGCAAGTTCCTATTGATAATTTACTTGAGAATAAAACCTATGTTTTTTTTTCTCACACCATAAAAGCTCAAGAAGACAACATGGCAATGTTAGATGCGTGTTTAGATCGTAATATAAGGTGATTCAAATAAAATTAATTCAAAATTTTCATTACTTAAATGCATATTAATTTTTGTATAGACTGATCGATTATGAGAAAATGGTTAATGAAAATAATACTAGAGTAGTTGCATTTGGGCATTATGCTGGTGTAGCTGGTATGATAAATATACTTCATGGTATTGGGCTTCGTTTATTAGCTTTAGGTCATCACACTCCTTTTATGCATATTGGTCCTGCTCATAATTATCGTAATAGTGGTATGGCAAGACAAGCTGTACGAGATTGTGGTTATGAAATCGCTCTAGGAATGATGCCTAGATCAATTGGGCCTTTAACTTTTGTTTTTACTGGATCAGGAAATGTTTCTCAAGGAGCTCAAGAAATTTTTCAAGAATTACCATTTGAATATGTAGATCCAAAAGATTTACCTCAAATTACAGAATTAGGTTCAACAAATAAAGTTTATGCAACAGTAGTTTCTCGTGATGATCATCTAGTCAGGAAAGATGGTCAGCCATTTGATTCTCAAGATTATGAAGAAAACCCTGAACTTTACTATTCTAACTTTGCAACTAATATAGCCCCTTTTGCTTCAGTTATTGTTAATGGTATTTATTGGGCTGTTAATTCTCCTAGGCTAATGACCATTCCAGATGTTAAAAGATTAATGCAACCTTCATTGACTCCATGGTTACCTTCTAGTGTAGGAAGTCCAGCTCTTCCTCATCGATTAATTGCTATTTGCGACATATCTGCAGATCCAGGTGGATCAATTGAATTTATGACAGAATGTACAACAATTGATACGCCATTTTGCTTATACGACTCAGATTATAACAAACACAACAGCCAAAACTTCTCAGGACCTGGTGTTTTAGTTTGTTCAATAGACAATATGCCTACTCAATTGCCATTAGAAGCAACAGATGCTTTTGGTGATATGCTTTACCCATATATTGATGACATTATAAAATCCGATGCAACAAAACCTTTTGATGAAGAAAATTTCTGCCATGTAGTCAAATCAGCGGTTATTTGTTCAAATAAAAAATTAACTCCTAGTTTCGAATATATTACTGACTTAAGAAAAAGAAAGTCAATGAAATTCCATTCTTTTTCAGAAAAAAAGAAAAACATTCTTGTTCTAGGTAAAAAAATCACAAAGGCTTATTAAAAAATACTAATTTTTTTTTATTTTTAAGGATCTGGATATGTAGCTGGTCCTTTAGTTGAATATTTCTCTAGAGATGATAATATTAATGTGAACATCTGTTCATCTTTACAAACTCAAACTGAAAAATTAGCTAACTCAAATTTAAATTGCACATCAACAGTTTTAGATGTTAGCAGTAGTAGCTATCAGTTAGACGAATTGATAAGCAACTCAGACTTAGTTGTCAGCCTTTTACCTTATAGTTTACATCCAATGATTGCTCGAAAATGTATTGATTACAAAAAAAATATGTTGACAGCTTCTTACGCAAGTGAAGAAATGAGAAAATTAGATGACTTAGCAAAAGAAGCTGGAATCACAATTTTAAATGAAGTAGGTTTAGATCCAGGTATAGATCATTTACTTGCTATGGAATGCTTTGATCAAGTTAAACAAAATGGAGGTAAAATTACATCATTTGTAAGTTTTTGTGGAGGTTTACCAGCTCCAGAAAATGCTGATAATGCTATTAGATATAAATTTTCTTGGAATCCAAAAGGTGTTTTATTAGGAATTATGTCTGGAGCAAAATACTTAAAAAATAATGAGCTAGTAAAAATTGAAGAAGGCAAGTAATTAATTCATTTATATGTTTCTTTATTTAAAAAAAAATTTTTTTTTTAGGAAAACTTTTAGAAAATCCAATCGATATCGATTTCTTACAAGGCTTTAATTTAGAAGGTTATGCTAATAGAGATTCCTTGTTTTACAAAGAGCTATATGGAATATCTAATGCCCATACATGTTTGAGAGGAACATTACGTTACAAAGGATATTGTGAAACTATGAAACTTTTCCAAAACTTAAATTTAATTGCAAATGAAGATCATCCTAGTTTGCATCCAAGAGGGCCAGAAATTACATGGAAACAATTTATGGCAACTTTATTAGGACAAAAAGAAGATATTTTATTGTCAAATTTAAAAAATCTTTTGTCTGAAAGATTGAATAGTGAGCAACAAGTAAATGGTTTAGAAGAACTAGGTCTTTTAAGTGAAAATATAATTGATAAAAAATCATCACCTTTAGAAACAATTACAGCTTATTTACAAAATAAATTAGCTTTCGGTCCAGATGAAAGAGACTTAATTTTAATGAGACATGAAGTATCAATAGAATGGCCAAATGGTAAAGAAGAACAACGTAATATCAATTTAGTTGTATATGGAGAACAAAATTTAATAAGAGAAAAAACTAAAAAAGAAGGTTTAAAAGAAAAAGGATTTTCTGCAATGGCTAAAACTGTAGGTTATCCAGCTGCAATTGCAGGTCAAATGATTTTAAATGGAGAAATTCAAGAGAAAGGTATTGTAATGCCAATTAGTCCTGAAATATATCATCCTATGCTTAAAAGGCTTCAACAAGAAAATATAATTGCCACAGAAACTATTAAAAATCTTAATTAAAAAAACGAATCTATTCTATTTTTAACAAAATCTTGTATACCTTTATTAAATTTAAAAAACCCTTTTACAAACATTAAACTTTCACAAAAATATTAATAGAAACCTATGTAAATTTTTTTTCAAAAAAAACATTCTAAAAAATATTTAAAGTTTCCAAGTTTAGTTAAGTAATTTATTTGAGTATAATTTTATTGTTTTAAATCCAAAAATTTTAAAATTGAGGAAGGATTTGAATAAATGTCATCGATTAAGCTATTTTAAATTATACTAGAAATTAAAAGAAGCTTGAAAAAAAAGTTCAGAAAACAAAATTTTTTTTAATTAAAATAACTATTTTTTATTTAAAAAAATTCATTTTATAATTTTAATAACAAACAATTTAAGTTAAAACGATGGTAAAAAATTAATTTTTCTTAAAATTTGAATAACTACTTATATTCATGGACAAGTTTTATTTAAAAACCTTTTTCGACAAGATATAAAAATGTCATTTGATTATTTTTACTATAAAGTTTTTATACTGATAAAATAATGAAAAAGATGTATAATTTTACAAAACAAGAAACCGTTTTTCTTTAACAACTTAACTTAATTTTTTAATCAAATTTGGTTTCTTCTTTTTTTAATAAATTACTAGCTTGATTTACTAAGTTATCAACTTTGCTTGTATTTTTTAAGAAGAAAGGTTTAAGAATTCTATTGTAAATTACAACAGATCCATTATTCTTTAAAGGAACAAACAACCAGAATAAAAATACAATCTAGGAAAAAAATCAATTAGTTTTAAAGGAATAAAATTTTTTTAAATATATTTTTACCTTAACAAGCCAGTAAATGAAAAACCAACTTAAAATAATGTCTGAGAAAAATTCAACAACTGAAAAAGCTGCGAAAACTACCCAGTAAGTCAACCATTTTGTGTCATCTTCCTTGTTTGAACTTTCAATTGCTTTAATACTAAAAAAATTAATAAGTATTAGGATTTTTAAAGAGAAAATTAATATAATTAACTTACGAAGCATAGGCAGGATAAATAAAACCAACAGAATTACAAATCAAAGCAGCAAATTTTCCTCCGATCATATAGATACAGAAAAATGCTATCATAACTAATAAGAAAAAAATTTATTAGTTTCACATTATATAATATTTAATTACAAAAATAGTTTAATTTTTCTTAGCTAAGTCTTTAAAAACAGCCATTAGCCAAAAAGTTTATAATAAAGGGCTCTATATAATATTAATTTAATAATTTAAAAGTACAAAGCATCTACATCAAAAAAAAATTTAAATTAAATTATCTTGGCAGACTTTCGAAAATTATTTAAACTGAATAAAAGACTATAAGGAAAAGTCTAAAAAAAGACTTGTGTCTTGATCAAAAATCATTCAACTTAACTTTTATAAACATTCATTGTCTAAAATATAAACAATGAGTTTCGAAAAACTATTAAGAGCTTTTGATTAAGAAAATAAGATATTAATAAAATCAATAATTTCAAGAAAACATATAAACATCTAACTATTAAAAAACAAATTAAAATCATACAGAAATAAAACCTTTAAAAAGATTAACAATATAATTTAATCTTATCTAATAAAATAATTTAAAATTAAACTTACTCTGAGCAATGTACACTCTTTTAAAAGAAGTTTTTTGTTCAATTAAAGCTAACACATCAGTGTATTTATTCTTTTTATGAAGAAACTCATCTAAAACTTGAACATTTTGATGGTAAAATTGAAGAAAGGTGTCTAATCCAACAGCCATTTTTTAAATTTATACAAATTTATTTATTTTTCAAATAAAACTTGAGAGAGAAATCAAACCTAAAAAAAAGAAGACACGTTAGTTAAATAACTTAAAACAGGAAAAAGAATTTTAGTAAATGCAGGATTTGAGAAAAAATGATTACTGAAAAAAATATATATATATATAAATCTGAAGAAAACTCGAAATAAAAAAACTGCTCTAAATGCTAAAACTTAAACTAATCCAAAAAATAGAAAACTTTAAAAATAATTTCGAAAATTTTTTTCCATAAATTAGAATTAAAAAAAAAATGGTTTCAAATAATTTTTAAAAATAAGCTTTTTTTATAAAAAAGCTTTGTTTCTTTAAAAAAAATAACTCACAATTTGGTTAAAAATTTCTTTTTTACCGACAGACAATTTAACAATGATATGAATTTAAAAAAAAAAAATCAGTTAAAATTATTACAAAAAATAATGAAAAAAAAGTAAAAATCATGCAAAAAGATCCAACAACACAATTTTAATACGCAAATTTGTAAATAAAATAGTTTTGCTATATTGGTACCTTTTCTGGTTTTACTAAATTGAAACTATATAACACTAATAATTTCTATATAATAAAATTAAGCTTATTTTAATAATAGTGAATACTAATGAATACCTGATTTCAACCTGTACACAATAAGCTGAGAAAAAAAAGCTTAAAAATTTTTAAAAAAGTTCGTTAAATTAATATTTTAAGAATTGAGTAAATTAAATAAATCACACGTAGATAAAAACCTAAAAATTATTAAAACTAATAAAAAAAAATTTAAAAATTACAATTAAGCATTAAATAGATTGAATAGAAATTTTGAAATTTTCAATTTAAATAGTTTAGATTAATTTAAAAACAAAAAAAAAATTTAATCTTTTATAACAAATAAACAATTTAAAATAATTAATTTAATTATAAACTATTGACTAAACTTTAAATTCAAACAAATAAAGAATAGAATTAAAAAGATAGTTAAAACCAGGAAAATTTCATTTTTTAAATTTTAGGATAAATCAAATTTGGAAAAAAAATTGAAAAGAAGGTTTACTTACAATTAGAAAATATTTTAATAAAATAAAACGAAAAAAGCAAACAGTTTAGAAAAAGAATAAAGAAAATAAAAATTGCAAAGCTTTGAGTAGACTTCAAAATAACCAAGGATACAATACACAAAATGTTGCTTTAAGTTTACAACTAATGTAAAAATAAAAAACTAAGACGCCTAGAATTTAAAATTGATTCTAATTAAAAAGCGCGTAAGTTTGATATTTAAAATTTTTTTTTGTTTTTTTTTTTTTTTTAATTTTCTTTCACAAAAAATTTTCTTAATTCAAACAAAATAATTTAAAAAATTTTCCTAAGCAAATTTTTCTCAAAATAAACTTTAAATATTTTTCATCATCAAATAATTTTCTAGATCTTCTCCTAATTAAGAAAAATTTTAAGAAAATTTTAATTAAGCAAATATTTAGTTTTTAAATATTTAAAAATAAATAAAAGATCAATCAAATGTTTAATTAAGTTTAAAATTGTTTAAAGATTAATTATATCAATTGATAAGTAATTTAAATATTTCGATATTTCAGGAAACTAAATTTATTTTATGTTTTTCTAATATTTTATTTATACAAAACACAATTAATTTAAATACTAAAAACCATTTAGATCAAAGATCAAATAAATTTAACTATTATTGAATCTTGTTGAATTTACTTAAGGTTTGTAAGTTTAACTTGTAAAGCCTATGACATGTTTTTGAAACTAATTTCTAATTTCTCAGTTTTTAGTTGTTTTTCCATTTTTAACACAACCTGCATCGATTTTCTTTAACTATACTTATTCTTTTAAATACTTTCTGAAAGGCTTTCATTAAATAATTAACCATTAAACCTATCATCTTCAGTTTCTCTTTTTTGAAACCTATGTTTGGTTTTACAGGTGTGCTAGCCAGTCTTTTCTTAAAAGCTTTACTTTCAGCTCCGCTTTCTTTTGTTTTTTTCTTCTTAAGGATGTTTTTTTAATTCTTCCAGGATATTTAGCTCTTGAGCAATATTTATTTGGCATTTAATTCTTTTCATTTTTTTAGTTTTGTATAAACCCAGTAGGTTTTTTAATACTAAAATCTACTTTTCATACTTTTTTGTATAATTATTTTAATTCATTTAAATTAGTTTTAAATTCAAATTTTTTAATGATAAAAACTATTTTTTTAAATAATTTTTTGGGTACTTCAAATAGAAACTTTATAACAAACTCATTTTTTTAGTAAACAATGAACTAAAGTTTTTGATTTAAGAATATATTTTTGAAGTATGAAACTTATCAAAGATATTCATAAACAGTTATTAGTCATGTAATCATTTATCAAATATAAAGATTTTTTTTTTAATTATTTAAAAAGTACAAAATAATGGTCATTAATTTATCCTCAAATCAACAGATTTATAACTTAAGTAAGTTATTTAAAGTATAAGGCTATATTTATTTTATTCTGTATTTAATGCAACAGTTTATTGATAAAAATTAAAAAAATGATATTGTAGAACATAAACTATTTTAATAAAAAGATAACTATGATAATATTGATTCTAAAAAAATGTTTCATTATAAATGATAAAGAGGGTTGAAAAAAAATTTTAAAGACTTTTTTCAAGTTTATTTTTGATTTATTTAGTATTAAATTGGAAATCATAATTAGTATTTTATAAATCAATATATTTTCACAAATACTGTTAGATTGTAGAATAATTAAGTTTTTTATTGAACACTTTTAAGAAAAAATTAATTAATAATTCATGAAATAATTAATGATTTGCAAACTTTTTATTCAAAATTTATTAAAATCGTAAAAAATAAGTCAAATATTATCTTGAATAACTTTGGTTTCACTTTAAGCATATTAAATTGTCTTTCATCATCTGAATTTTCATTTTTTTTTTTAATTAAAGAAAAGAAATCTCTTCTTGGTTAAAAAATTGTTTTAAATTCTTTAACTCAAAAACAAAATTATAATTTTCTAGATTTGTTTGTTTGGAATGAAATTCTAAAATATTTAATTTAGAACATAATTTAGGTAAAACATAAAAAAATTTTTTAGTAAACTGTACATTTTTTAAAATCAATGTTCTTAAATTTGGAAAACGTTTTAAAAAGTTAATAAAATTATCTTCATTTTCAATACCAATATAAATAGATATAATTGTTACATTTGTTAATTTTTTGAAAAAATCTTTATTCATTTTTTCTGAATATTCACCAATTAAATCAGTATAAGAAATTTCATTAAAAAATGGTAACACTGTTGCTAAATTTGATTGATTTTCATAAAATAAAATAAATAAACTTTCAGTTAATTTATCACGTATATAATAATCAATAAAAAAAGATTCGAAAAGAAATTTTTGAAATGTAATACCCTTATAAAATATTTCTAATTTTAATTTTTTTGAACGTTCTTTTTGTTTAATTAAATCGTCTAAATAATTCTTTTCACAAAAATTGTATACATGAATCTCTTTTAATTTATCAAAATGTATAATTTTAATTGGTAGATCAATATCTTTACATATTAAGATTTCTAAACCTTTCAATAAATTAATCCAATTTTCAAATTTAAAACATTGTAATACTTTAATCGTTATAAATGAACTTAATAATTTAATTTCTTTGTATGGATTACAAATTGATAAAACATTCAAATTATTGCTTTTTATATATAAATTACCAATTAAAGAATTTTGTAAATAAAATGTTTTTAAATTTTCAAGTTCTAATTCTCCATCAATAAAACCATTCATAGATCTAATTTCAAGATGTTCTATTTTTTTATAAAACTTTAAAGCGTCTATTAAATCAGTTTTAATTGTTATTGTATCAATATGTAATTTTTTTATATTTTTGAATAAACTTTTAAAGTATTCATCAAATAAACAATTTAATGAGAAAACATTTATAGATTTATTTAAATTAAAAAAATTATCATTTGACCAAAACGTTATAAATGGTTTTTGATCTACAAAAATATTCAATTCATTCAAAATTTGATTATCTATTAAATCTTTCCATTTTTTACAAACAGCTCTACAGTTCATAACTTCATTTAAATTTAAATGGTCAAAAATTTCAAATAAAAAGTTATCTGGTAAATTCATTTTTAAAAAACTAAGAATCAAATTTTAGTTAAATTTTTCATAAAATTTCAAAAAATAAAAACAAATAACCTAAAATAGAAAAACTTACTTTGTTTATAATTTTATTTAATTTAAACTTTACTCAAGCTATCTGTTTTGATTAATACTTTTTAATTAAAAGCTAAAAAAAAAAAACTTATTTTTTAAAATTCTATTTAATTATTTAAATGCTTAAGTTATTAAAATCATTTCTCTTAAATTTTTAACTTTGAATTTTTTTAATTCAAACTTAAACAAGTTTTTGAAAAATTTGATCATAAATAATGATAAGTTTGAAAAATAATTTTAAATAGTTAGTTTCAATTAAAAACTAACTATAATTAAATTTAATTAATTTAAATCAAATTTCCAAAAAGTAGCTAACTTTAAATTTAAAACTTAAATTCAAGTTGTAAAAATAGCTTGTTTTCACGAATAATTTTCACAGCGTTGACCTAAAGCTGCTTATTTTTCAAAATATAAAATTTGTTTTTGTTTTTTTCGATAACTATCTTAACTATCTATAAGGTTATAATTAAAAAAAATAAAAATGGCAAGAGAAGATGAAATTAAAGAATTAACTGATTTTTACAAAAAAGAATTAGAAAAAATTCCTGTTAATCCTCATGCTGTTCAATATGATGCTCGTTTTCCTAACTGCAATCAAACTAGGTATGTTAAAGGTTATCTTAAGGTTATGATATTTATTTAAGATACTTATTTAAATTAAATTTAAAAAAATTTAATCACTAAATATTTCATTTATTTTATACAGGAATTGTTACCAAAACTTTTTAGATTATCATAGATGCGTAAAAGTAAAAGGAGAAGACTACGAGCCTTGTAATTACTACAAAAGAGTTTATACAAATATTTGTCCAATTTCATGGGTAATTTTTTTTAATAATTTTTATTGAATATCAATTAAAATTTTTTATTATTTTTAGGTTGAAAAATGGGAAGATCAAATTGAACGTGATGTTTTTCCTGGAAATATTTAATTTTTCAACACTAATTAAAAAATTATTTTTTAAATATTAGATTTTAAAATAATAAAGAAGGTTTAAATCAAATTTTAGTTTTATTTTTATTATATAAACTGGATACATTTAAAAAATTTTTTTTGAAGAATGATTTTCTTTAATTTCTAATAATTGCTGGAATGAAACATCATTTAAATATATTTTTTCTAAAATATTCTCATCAATAGTGAATAATATTGTCTATATTCAAAAAAAAAAAATTTTAAATTAAATTATATCTAGAAATGGGTTATAGTTATAGATTATTTTTAGCAATTTATTAATTATATTATTTTTATATATTTTTAGTTTATCAACTTACATCACCAAACTTTTGCGATTCATCTTTAAGTTCACCATTAGCTTTAGCAATTTGACCATCAAAAATTTTAGATTCATCTAAGTAAATTAAAACATCTTTTACTCCTCTATAAGAATAAATTCTAGATTTGTTATAATTCCAAATTCTGATTAAAGCAATTTCAACTTGATTTTCAAAATTGAAATCTAAAACTATATCATTATTTTTATTAAAATTTGTCTTCCAAATATGATTTTCATCATGTGTCCTATAGATAGAATCTATAAGTTTTTCAGGCTTAGAATTTTCATCTTTTAAACTGATAACCTATTAAAAAGTTTTTAATGTAAAATTATCAAAAAAAAAAGAAAAAACTTACACTTTTTTTTGTTACATCTAAAAATGTTCTTGCATCAAAAACTTCAATACCGTTTAACCCTATATAGTTTTCATCACCCCAATTACTGTTAAATACAAATGTAAGTTTTTTACCTTTAGGCAATTTAGGAATTATGAATTCTTTAATATTTTCATTTTTTTCAATCGTATTTTCTTTTAAAGAAAAGTTTCTTTTTTTATCATTTATATCAATTTTATTTGAAAAATATTCAACATTGAATGATTCTGGTATGACTAATTCTTTTTTTGATTCATCGTAATTACCTGTTATTTTTTTATTCTCATCACTTATTTTAGATAACTTTTTTTTACTTTTGTTCTCTTTAAACTCAATTGGTTTATTTAATAAATCACTTAAAAAGTTTTGGTTTTCATTATACAAGAAATTCAAATTATTTCGTCTTCTCAAATCATTTTTTTTTTCTTTATTTATTTTTATTTCATCTTCAAGAGAAAATTTAATTTCCTCTTTTATTTCTTCTTTGAAACTTTTTTCTGAATCAATATCAATGATCATTTCTTTAAACCAACTTGGTTTTTCTTTTAAATTTGTTTCTTTATTTGTATTTAACCAACTAGAAAATAAAAGAATTTTAAATGAAAATTTGTTATAAAATAATTTATTCAATTTAATTTTATATCTGTCAACCTTTTTTTGTTATCCATCTCATTTTTTTTATTCTTTTTTTTGATTGATCCTTATAATAATTCTTAAACAAAAATTAAAAGTAAAAAAAAAAATTTTCATAAAATGAAATTCGAAAATTTCATATAAACAATACCTTTGAATGATTATTGCTACATTTTAGTATAATAATTGAAGTTAACTTATAACTGTAAAAAATACTATACAAATTCGTTTTGAAATGTTATGGTTACTGTAAACATAATTTTACTTTCAAAAACATTTAATTTGAAAAAGTTTAAGTTTTTTATGAAAATAAAAATTTTCAAAAATATTAATTTTTTCAAAAATGAAAATCTTTTATTTTAAAAATTTTAATCCTAAAAATTAAACTTTCTATGAATTTTTTTCTAAAAAACAATGTCATCTTTAGAAAAATAATTTCAAAAAATTAATTTTAGAAAAGTAATTTTAGAAAAGTAATTTTAGAAAAGTAATTTTAGAAAAATTATTTTAAAAAAACTATTTTAGAAAAACTATTTTAGAAAATCTTTTAAGCTTGTATTAATCGATCAGTATCAATTATGTATTTGTCAAAAAATTTATCGTTTTAAATTATTTTTTATTTTTAAATAATTGATTGACATAGACCTTTTAAATTGTCAGTTTTAACTTTTTTTTATCAATAATTTAGTTTTTTGTTTTTAAAAAAATCAATTTTTTTATTTAAAAAAAATTAATTATTAATTATTTTAAAAAAGAAAATAATTTGTTAACATTAAATCTTCAATTAGTTTTGATTTAGAAAAAAGAAATTAAATAAGATTTTTCATTGATTTTTTAAGCTTATAAATTAAAATTTAGAAAATAAAATACAAATTCAGAAATCAAATTATCAAGCTTAATTATAAGTTAGAAATTTAATTAAAAATTTATCAGTAAATTTAATTTAATTAATTTATAGAATTTGTTGAAGAACTGAAAAAATCTTTTAAAAAATATAAGCTAAAATTTATTAATGATATCAATTTGTAAAGAAAAAAAACTAAAATTTAAAAAAATCTAAGTTTATTTGTGATTTTATTACAGAATTTTTGTTTTTTATAAAAAAAACTTTTTTTTATATAAAAACTCTTGAAATCTTTTTATGAAAAAAAACCTAAATTTTTTATATCAAAAAAACAATTTAATCTTCATATAAAAAAATGCTCAAATCTCTAAACGAACAAACTTTTTGATTCTTTACAAAAAAAGCTGTTTAAATCTTAATTTTAAATAATGCCTAAATCTTTATTTTAAATAATACCTAAATCTTTTTGTAAAATATTGCTTAGAATCTTTTATTATAAATAAGTTTTTTTAAATCTTTATATAGAAAGTTTTCAATATTTTTTTATTCAGATTTTTACAAATTTTGTTTGAACCTTCATCAAAAATCTATTCAAACTTTTATATGCAAACAAATTTCAAGTCTTATCTGAAAAAAAATTTTTATTAAGAAAACTAATTAGGTAAAATTAAATGAAAAAAATTAGATAAACTTATAAATAGTCATTATAAAAGAATTTATTAAAAAGAAGAATAAAATGATATGTTTATATAAATTAAAATCATTTAACATTAAAAGAAATTATAGTTCTCTATTTTGAAACAATCAAAAAATGTCGTCTGAAATTTTTTATCAGTACTTTATTGCTTATAAATAAATTTCAAAGATATTTCACAATTGTTTTCGTTAAAGAAAAAAAGCTTTCAAGTCATTTAAAAAAAAATTAAATGTCAATATAATTTAATTTATTTCAAGAGACTTTGGCTTAAAAATTAATTTGCTAAATTAACTTTTTAAAACTTGAATTGTTTATTTACTTTAAAACAACTGAAGTTTTTTTAAGAAAAGAGAAATTAGTTTATTTTTTTTTCTTTGAAACTACTATTGAGTAACTTAATAAAACTTTATTCACTTAAAATAAATTTTTGTTACTTCGATAATTAAAAAAAAAGTTGAAAATTAGGTTAAAATTTTAATAAGCATAATAAAACTTTTTATCAAAAAATTGAACTTTGAATAAAAATTAAAAATTTTTTTTCATAAATATAAAAGTTTTGTTTTAAAAAATTTTTCAAAGGGGAAGTAAAAAATTTTAAGCTTTGTTAATGAATTGATATTAATTCTGTTTAATTTTATTTAATGTGTCAAAAAATAACTTAATACTTTGAAACTTTTAAATAAAAAATTGAAACCGGAAGTAGAATTTTAATTGTGAAAAAGCTTAAAAGATTTAAAATTTTTAAAATAAAGCTTACAAATCTACGTAATAAAAAAGAACATAAAACTTTTAAAATAAAATTTTATTTATGTTAAACAGTAATGAACTTGATTTATAGAAAAATATTTCAATTTTTAACTTTTTACAATAAAAAAGTTCTTAAATAGTTCAATACTTTAAAATACTCTTAAAACTAAAAGTTTTTTTTGATTAAACATTTTAAAACATGGTATTTTAAAAAAAAATTTTTTTGTTCTAAAATAATTTATTTCATCACTTTTTGCTTTTAACGAATCTATATAAACTAAATTGAAGTGTAGTCCAGTTAACAAGAGGATGCGCAAGTTTTTTTAATTTATCATCAATTTTTTTAAATAAACAAAATTTTTATTTATTTTTTTATTGATAAGCGCAGTTGCATATACTTCAGTCAATAGTTCAAACCACACATTTTTATAATGAAGAATTCAAAAAAAAAAAATTTAGTTTTGTTTTAAGCTTTAATACGGTTAGTCCCAAAACAATTATTGAAAAAAAATAGTATAAAATAAATTTAAATAATTGTATTTACATAATTTTTTTATTTTTAATGTTTAATTTAAAAAAATCAAAAAAAAGTTCTATAAAGTATAAAAAAAGTTGTAAAAACTTTGAAAATTTTTCGTCAAAAATCTTGTTGATACATAGATGAATTTTTTTTTTTGTAAAAAAAATTTTTGACTATCAAAAAAAGAAATGATAAAAAAATGTTGTTTTTAATATTTATCAGGTGAACAGTTTTTAATTAATAAAATATTTAAATTAAATAAAATAATAAATATATGTTTGTTTTAGTTTAATATATTTGATAAATAATGTAATGTGTATAGGTGGTAGAAGTGGAGCTATCACAAAAGGTGGTGGAGGTAAAATAAAAAAAAAGTTTATAACAAATAAAAACTCATTTTGATATTTTATAATTTAAAGGATTTCAAGGGACATCCCAAATTTCAAACCAAGTTGATAAAAATGGATCATTTAATGTGATCTTAGTAGTTATTTTACCCGTCCTAGAAATGATTTTAGTTATTGTTTTAATACTTGGTTTTAGAAAATGTTATTTGAATTGGCATTCAAAACGTTTGAAACGTAGACTTACAATGAATAAACAAAAATTAAGTTGTTACAGTATAAAATTAAATAACATTTAAGAAAAAAAATTGTATTTTGAATCAAAAATTTAATAATATTTTTTTTTATAAACTTTTAATTTTTTTTTAAAGTAATAAATAAAATTATTTAGTTTTTACTCTACATACTTCTGTTTCTAATCCACATTTATTCATATAATCAATCCATAAAATTTGTTTTTCAGATAATTCATCATTTGGACCTTTCACTTCAACAGCTTTTATTTTTTTTTCTTCATAATTCCATACTATTAAATCGGGGAAACCACTTCTACTTATTCTATTATTTTTCGCTAATCTTTTACATATTTCAATTAAACTATTTATTTTTAAACAGGAAACTATTTCTTTTAAATGATCTATTTCTATAGAATTTAAATTATAAGTAGATTTAACATTTTTTAATTTATGAAAATTTTCTTCAATTAACTTTGATATCATAGAATTATCTTGCTTAGATAAATCTGAAAACTTTTTTTCAAATTCTTCTTCTCTAAAATTATAAAAATCATCTGAATTAAAATCTAAAGGTAATTTTTGAAATTTATATCTGTATATATCATTTAAGTTTTCTTTTTTTATGAAAATAATTTCGTAAAAAATTAAAAAAAAAAGTGTATTGAATAAAGTGTTTTCTGAATGTAGACCATTCTTAAAATTACCAGATCTAATATAATGATTTAAAGCAATTTGTTCAACTCTATAAATATCATGACCACCTTGATTATTTTTTTCACAAAAAATATTTTTTCTATTATCTATTGTAGCTTTTAATGTATCTGCATAAATTGTTATTTCAGGCTTTATAAAATCATTAATTAAAAAATTTGGGTCTTCTATCTTTAATTTTTTACTTAACTTAATTCCTCTTTTTAAAATTTCTAATCTTAAACCTCCTCTAACATATGAATCTAAAATAGATTTTTGACAAAGTTGAAATGCTTTCAAATCATCTTTACAATAAATTTCATAATTTTTAATTAACCTATTATATAAAAAACCTCTAGAAGATAATGAATATGTATCTTGTTCTAAAACAAATTCTAAATATTTGTTTGTTTCTTTATAAAATTTTGCATGCTCAATTGAATCTAAACAAAGGTTCATACAACGAATTAATTTTTGACCAGCAGTTAATTTTCGTAAAAAAATAGGTATTTTTTTATCTATTTCTGAATTATTTGAATAATAACTTTCAAATAACAATTTAGCTTCATTCAATAATTTTAAAAGCTTTTCTGATTTATTTTTAGTTTGATTACATTCACAAATATTTGATTCTAAAATAGCTGCTTCTATCAAAAAATTCAAATCAGAAGGCTTTGAAAAAATTTTAGTTTTTTTATTTACAATATATTCAGGATAAGTAGCTTCAATTTGTTTCTCATAATCATTATAAAGCTCAAAACTAAAAATAAAATTATTAAATATTATAGATAATATTTGATAATTAAAATGAAAAAATACTTACAAAATATTACTTAAAAAATTATTTACACCTCTATCAATTATCATTGGAGGAAAATATAACAAAATAACACCGAAAAATAATTTGAAAACACTATAATTAATTTTAAAGCATTTTTTTTTTAAAAAATTTTTTATATAAATTAGAGCACTATCTTCTAGACTGACATTAGATTTGATAAAAGATAATTTTTTAGATTTTCTTAAATAATTCAGAATATTATTTATAATTTTTTGCTTATTACTAGGTAAATTACCTACTTTTAATTTTTTGCCATAGTCTTTCAATTCAATTAAATCTAAAATATTTAAGCCTTCTTCTAAATTAAAAATATGATCTGAATCTAAAAGGAAATTATTATCTATAAGCTCTTCTATATAAACTTCTAAATTTTCTGTAATATCGTTATACGTTATAGAAGTTTTTTTTAGCCATTGATTTTTTCTTAAAAATAACCTTATGAATAAAGTTTGAGATAAATTACTTAAAGAAAAAAATTTATTTATTATTTCTTTGTTTTCTAAACTAAATACATCTTTTTCTAAATCATCATTCACAACACTTTCAATTATTCTTATAAAATGATCTCTATAAATTTTGCTAACATTTAATTTTTCATTTTCTGTTTTTTCATTATTTTCTAAAATATCTTCTTCAAAATTAATATCAGAAAATAAGCTAGTATCGTTTAAGTTTTTTGATGGAGATAAGTCTTTTAAAAAATCTAAATTACTAGATTCTCGTGTATTATTGAAATTTTCATTATTTTTTAAGGAAGTTGAACTTATATTTTCGATTTCAATTTTGCCTTGATTTTTTAAATCATTTTTATTTTGATTTTCTAATTTAATTGTTTCTTTATTTTTCAATTCAATTCTATTTAAATTCTCTAAGTCTTGTGTGCTAAAAATTTTTAAGTTAGTGGCATTTTTATTAACAGAATCAAAAAATGAGTTTCCTGAAGAATTTAAACTAACATTTTTTAAACTATCATTCTTAAGAAAAACTTCTGCAGAATCAACAGTTTTTTGAAATTCTAAACCATTTTTTTCTAAAACAAAACTTTCATTTTGATTGTCAAAACTTTTTTCGCTGATTATAATATCTTTTTTTTTTTTAATGTGTTCAGATAAACTTATTTCTTCTAAAAATATGCAATCATCATCTGAAAAATCTTCTTTTAATTTTTTGAAGCTTTTTATACTATTTTTTTTAAATTTTTTATTATTTTTTTTACTCAAACCTTTATACTCTAAATCAACAATTTCTGAATTACTTAAACTTCTTTTGTTAGAATTGAGATCACAACTTTTATTTTGATTATTTTCAACTGGTTTAGCTGATGGCTTAAAATAAAACTCAATTGAATTTCTTTTATTCATTTTATTCTAAAATAAAATATAAATCATTTTTAAAAAACTTAAGCGAATTGATTTTTTTTAAACACAATTATTTTAAATTTTTTAGAAATTTCATTGGGTATTAATAAATAGTAAACAAAAAACTTGAGCAAATTGAATTATAGCTCCTTTAAAAAAAACGATTAAGTATAGCCTTCTATCTTGAAAATTTGAATGTAAACAAAAATTAAAAGCATTATAATTATGGCGCAAAATTTAAATAAATTTAAAAAAAATCAGTTATACTATACTCGATATTGCAGTTTTTCAAAATAAAATAAATTTTCTATGTTAAAATCCTAAAAAAAAATTAAATTAAACAATACAATACTTAACTATAGTGAAAGAAATGTAGCTATTTCTTTTAACTATTTTAAAGGTCACACTGGAGTAAATGGCAAAGAAATCGTAGATCTTTTGGCTAAAGAAGCAGCAAACACTAACAACCTCGAAGTTGAATACGATAAACTTCAAGATGAATATCTCAAAAAAGAGTCATGGCTTGAAATGAAAACTACATTTGTGAAATAGGTAAAAACGCCTCGATGTTTTTTAAAAATATTGACCATCAGCTTATTTTACGTATTTCTCTAAAATTAACTACTACGCTATACAGTTTATTACAGGTAAGAGATACTTTGGATTATTTCTGTACCAAATAAAAAAAACTTGATTTACCAATGTGCATTGATTGTGGACATGAATATGATAATCTAAGCCATGAATTTCTACCTGTGAACGTTGGTATTCTAGATTCAGACTTCTAGAATTTGAGAGAAAAATCTTCTAAAAACTTCAATTAATTTTGCAAGATTGTGATAAAAAAACTACATTTACAAAACCTTTTAACTTTATCATACCTGTTTATATTTACTACAATTTTTTTACTTTTTTTTTTTAGTTACTTTTATATTTAGTCTTACGTTATACATATTATATTTATCCAAATTCTTTTTATCCTAAATTACACTTATGTAACCTCATGCTATATATAATACTCAAATTTATAAATCGTAAATTATACTTAAATTTTAATTTTGTTATACTTGTAAACATGCCTTACTCCCTTGTAATTATCCAAAAACTAGGTTTATCTATAATAAATAAAAAATTATGAAAAAACTTAAATACTTCTTTAAAAACTAATTGTAAAAGAAAAAATTGAAAAAAAACAAAAAAAAGCAAAAGAACAAAGATAAAAGTTCGAAGTAAAAATGTAAAAGAAAAAAAGTTAATAGAACTTAGTTGTTCTATTAACTAGTTTCTTTCGTCTCAATTATTGTTTAATATAAAATATTAAAACAATAAAAGAAACAAACCATCTTGTCTAGAGATAAGTCTCAACTGATCGTAGTCAAGCTACTCTTCAGTGTACAGCACTCTGACAAGCATGCGAGTCGTCTACAGGCGGCTCTATGTTAAGATTTGCATGCTAATAGTTCTGTAGTGTCTGACCAACAAGCTTTCTACTTGTTGATTAAGAAAAAACTCCAGAGTGGCAATCAATCGTGTGTACGGTTAAGTGGAACACTCGGGGAATAGCACTGAACGAATTCAATACTACTAGGTTTCGCAACCTGTTTTGCAAATCAAAAACACATCCTCCACGTGGAAGGATATCCTCGCAATGACCAGACAGGCTTCTGACTTAGAGGCTTTCAGTCATTAGCCTACAGAGTTAGCATCGCACCTTGACCGATCGATCAAGTGCTCAACCATTGCTCTGTATCCGCCGTTCCTCTCGTACTAAGCAGGAATTCTGTCGCGAAGACGCATTAATCAGTAGGGTAAAACTAACCTGTCTCACGACGGTCTAAACCCAGCTCACGTTCCCTGTTAGTGAGTGAACAATTCTACACTTTGCGAATTCTGCTTCACAATGATAGGAAGAGCCGACATCGAAGGATCAAAAAGCGGCGTCGCTATGAACGCTTGGCCGCCACAAGCCAGTTATCCCTGTGGTAACTTTTCTGACACCTCTTGTATTATGCATCAATTTTATTTCGCTTTTCAAAAGGATCGTTAGGCCACAATTTCTTGTCTCGCAATCGCACTGATATTCAGAATCAAGCCAGCTTGTACCCTTATATTCTACGTGAGATTTCTGGTCTCACTGAGCTAACATTAGGACACCTACGTTAGCATTTGATAGATGTACCGCCCCAGTCAAACTCCCCGCCTGGCACTGTCCTTAGATAATGCCTCACAGGTATGATATGTAATTTGCAAGCAAATTACCATATCTGCTTTATTTGCAATTATAAAGTTCCTTAATCAATCCGAAAATCAATTAAGTAAGCCTCATAACTAAGTCAGTGAGTGGTGCTGTACTGTGGTGGTTTTACAGTTGATAACGACAAGTTGCCTTGCCTCCCACCTATGCTATACCAGATACAGTTTCCTCACAATGCCAGACTAGAGTCAAGCTCAACAGGGTCTTCTTTCCCCGCTGATCTGGCCAAGCCCGTTCCCTTGGCTGTGGTTTCGCTAGATAGTAAGTAGGGACAGATGGAATCTCGTTAATCCATTCATGCACGTCACTAATTAGATGACGAGGCATTTGGCTACCTTAAGAGAGTCATAGTTACTCCCGCCGTTTACCCGCGCTTCATTGAATTTCTACACGTTGACATTCAGAGCACTGGGCAGAATTCACATTGAGTCAACACCGGGTCACCGGTCATCTCAATGCTATGTTTTAATTAAACAGTCAGATTCCGAACAGTCAATGATAGTTCTGACTAATTGTTTTAATTGCAAGACTCACTAAAACTTTCAATTAGAACTGAAAACAAGTGCCAGTCATGTTACCACAACCAGTCCAAGTAATCTATTCCAATTTACTTGTCAAAGCAAATCAAGCAAACACGCCAGAGCCAACCTTTGTACCAAAGATACAGATCAGGTTTGCCGACTTCCCTTACCTACATTCTTCTAATAGACCAGAGGCTGTTCACCTAGGATACCTGTTGCGGAGCTAGGTACGATCTTGTCATGCCTTAAAATACTAACCCAGATTTTCAAGGATCAACCAAAATACACTGTTTACATTACTTGAAGCGCAATGCTATTCGGTGCATATATGCCTGTCTCCAGCTAAACTGATTCAAGGCACTTCAGCACACCTTAAAATAGAGAAGATATCTCTATCCAGGAATTTGGCAGATGTCTCTGAGTTCGATTGCGTTACCGCTTAAATTGCATGAACAAGGTTGAGAAATATTAATCTCATTCCCTTTCAGAGTGCATTCACAAGAAATGCTTCTTACGAAAACGTTTTCACGTCACTCTTCAGGATCGACTAACCCATGGCCAATTACTGTTCCCATGGAACCCTTATCCACGTCGGTCAACAAGGTTGTCACTTGTTTGTTTGCTACTACCACCAAGATCTGTACTAACAACAGTTCCATTCGAGCTTACGCTCAAAACTTCAACACTGTCATCACATTCCTCCTACTCGTAGAAGTTTAATATACACTTTAAAATGTTCGATTTTAAATTATGTATTATTATGGAATTACTACTACGACAGAGTATCAGTGTAACGCTTAAGCGCCATCCATTTTCAGAGTTGAACGCTTCGGTAGGTGAGTTGTTACACACTCCTTAGCGGATGCCGACTTCCATGGCCACCGCCCTACTGTCTTAAGCGAACAACATCTTTAGTGGGATCTGATTAGCGTATTAAACTTTGGCACCTTAACTCTGTGTACGGTTCATCCCGCATCGCCAGTTCTGCTTACCAAAAATGGCCCACTAAGCATCACCATTAAACATAATCTACATGCAGTTAGCATGTAGTTAATAAAAACCCATTGACCGAGTTTAAGAAAAGGACAAGGTCAATTAACGCCCCGTTACCTTCTATTGAGACTGTAACAGGTTTAAATGGTATACGACGCTTGCTATCCTGCGGGAAATTTCGGAGGAAACCAGCTACTAGATGGTTCGATTAGTCTTTCGCCGCTATACTCAAGTCTGACAATTGATTTGCACGTCAAAACTGCTGCAGGCCTCCACCAAAGTTTCCTTTGGCTTCACCTTGCTCAAGCATAGTTCACCATCTTTCGGGTACTACCGTATACGCTCTAATACGGCTCGTACGAACCGCATTGTTACTGCTATTTCGTCTTTTCAAACAAAACATCGTAACCATGTTAAAATTGTACATAATAACATTACTTGCTTTCGTTATGCCACTTAGCTTATTAAATCTAAGAGACTTGCGTACACGTTAGGCTCCTTGGTCCGTGTTTCAAGACGGGGCAGAGATTTATCGATCTACTTATATCATGCCTTTTCTTCTTCTACTTAATCATAGAGGTTTCAGTCCTTTCAATGTATATTACATTAATCAGATCAGTATATAACCCTTACCTAACATCTTATCCAAACTCCCCCAATAAGTGAGTTTAAGCGATATCAAGTACTATGAAGTTTAAAAAAGAAGACACGATACTGGCAACATTTATGCTTTATAGCATTTATACTGAATACAAATTTTATGTCTAGGTTTTCTTTGCGAACAAAAACTAAACTAAACACAAACAGCTTCAATCATATAAACACCACATAAATGCAACGCCACTTCGTGATAATCTCCGCTTCCCTACTAGTGGTTTCACGCTCTTTGGACTCTCTCTTCAAAGTTCTTTTCAACTTTCGCTCACGCTACTTGTTTGCTATCGGTCTCGCAGTGATATTTAGTCTTAGGAGATGCATACCTCCTACTTCAAGCTGCACTCTCAAGCAACCCTACTCTTTGATTAACGCCTTCGTACTAGCACTTGTTGAATTTATAATGTCTATACGGGGCTTTAACCCTCTATGGCCAACTATTCGGTAGTTCGTTTAAACACAAATCAACAAATACTTTAAACTCAAGCAGCTAACCCATACGCAGCATCGCTTGTTACACAAATGTATAACATGCCTTTGCGTTGGACTTAACCCTGTTCGCTCGCCGTTACTAGGGGTATCACTTTTGTTTTCTTTTCCTCCGCTTATTGATATGTTTAAGTTCAGCGGGTATTCTCACCTAACTGAGATACGTGTAGAGATTTGTTATTACATATCTTGCTACAACAATCATAGCAAAACAGCAAATTGTTTGCTTAGATTAGCCTTTTAGGCACAATTGCGATCCAAAACACATAAATTGTATCTTACATCGCATTACAAAGTATTTTCAAAGAATTATTACATTCTTCTAATAACACTTCTATAAGTCAATTGCAGTCTTTTACAATCATATTTGATTATAAGCAACTTTATGATACTCTCAGTCAGATGAAACTGGTTCTGTTACAAACCAGTTGCATTGCGCATTAGAATAGTCGAGTGATGTGTTAAAGCTATAGCATATAACACCGATTAACGTATCTAGCTACGTTCTTCATCGACCTGCGAACCAAGTGATCCACCACTAATAGTTGTGTAAATTTATTATTTCAAATGGCTAATACTTTTAAGTTATGGCTAAATTGTTTGACTATCCAGACTAAACAGTCTGTAAATAATCACAAATTTACTGAAACATTTTATTTAAAAATATAAAATGAAACAGAAATTCATATTTTTAAAATAAAAAAAAAATTTGAAAAAACTTTTTTATATTTTTAAGTTTACATTGAAACCATACATCAAATACTAATCTAAAAGACTTTCTTAAACATAGGTCAATATAAAGATTGATCCTTCCGCAGGTTCACCTACGGAAACCTTGTTACGACTTTTACTTCCTCTAAAGTGACAAGCTTGAACGACTTTCAGCCAAGTAGCTTCTCACACCGAAATGTAAGCATGCAACTAGCCGTCCATCGTTCTTGCTAAGCACTTCATCGGTAGTAGCGACGGGCGGTGTGTACAAGGGGCAGGGACGCATTCAACGCAAGCTAATGACTCACATTTACAAGGAATTCCTCGTTCATGAACTAAGATTACAAAGCTCAATCCCAGAGGTGAAAGAAATTCAAAGATTACCCGAAACCTTTCGGCACAGGAATAATTTTAACTCGTTGTATCTTTCAATGTAGCTCGCGTGCGGCCCAAGATATCAAAGGGCATACAGACCTGTTATTGTCCTCCATCTCTCTATGACTACATATATATATAAAAAACGTCATTAATCCCTCTAAGGATTGTGATTTCACTGCAACAAAAGCTACAGTAAAACCCTTTAATTAGCAGGCTAGAGTCTTGTTCGTTTGTCGGAATCAACCTGACAAATCACCCCACGAACTAATAACGGCCATGCACCACTATTCACTAAATCAAGTAAGGTCTCTAGCCTGACAATCGTCATAGTGTATTATCCTGGTAAGTTTTCCCGTGTTGAGTCAAATTAAGCCGCAAGCTCCACTCCTTGTGGTGCCCCTCCGTCAATTCCTTTAAGTTTCAGCCTTGCAACCATACTTCCCCCGGAGCCTAATCACTCTGATTTCTCCGGGAGAACCAGTCTAATTCAAGATCTAAAAGATTTAATTGCTTGAATTCTCAGACTGATTGCTGGTTGGCATCGTTTATGGTTAGAACTAGGGCGGTATCTAATCGCCTTCGCACCTCTAACTTTCGCTCTTGATCAATGAAAACATCCTAGGCAGATGCTTTCGCTTTAGGACGTCTTACCAGGGTCATTGCATTTCACCGCTAGCCCAGCAATACGACTGCCCCCGTCAATCCCTTTTAATCATTACTCGAGGTACCGGAGACCATAGTGTGAATCCACTTCACCGGACCCAAACGAGTCCTGTTCTATTATTCCATGCTAGAGCATTCAAGGTCGTGTTTAACGAACCTGTCTTAATCACTCTGATTTAGTCAAAGTAATCGTTGATATCGCATAAATACACACATGCATTCAGCAAATATCATTTATGAGTTGCACATTTGATAATTCATATAATCCAACCGAAATTGGTAAACTATCACATGCTACCCAAGTTTAGACTATGAGCTTTTTAACCGCAACAATATTAATATACGCTATTGGAGCTGGAATTACCGCGGCTGCTGGCACCAGACTTGCCCTCCAATAGATAATCGCCAAAGCATTTACATTGTGCTCAATCACAATTAATTTGAAGAAACGCAACAGATGCCACGCTCTTCAATGTTTATGTCTCGTCACTGCCTCCTACATCTAAAATTGGGCAAATTGCGCGCCTGCTGCCACCCTTAGATGTAGTAGCCGTTTCTCAGGCTCCTTCTCCGGAATAGAACCCATATTCCCCGTTACTCGTGATCACCTTGGTAGTCCCGTCGACTACCAACAAAAGTTGATAAGGCAGAAGCCTGAATTACACTTCATCGTCGCTCAATGAGGACTTAAATGATAGCTGAATGTTATCTAGATTCACCTCTGAAGTAGAAATACAGTAATAGTATTCCATAGTCTGGGTCTAATAAAATGCGACTTGTCCGAAAACAAGCCTGGATGCATGTATTAGCTCTAGATTTACCACAGTTATCCATTTAGAAACTCGAGAGCAAGGAAGTTATAACTGATTTAATGAGCTGTTTGCGGTTTCACTTTGTCGAGGCTGTACTGAGACATGCATGGCTTAATCTTTGAAGGTAGCGTATCACTACTGGCAGGATCAACCAGATAGCTAAAAAGGTTTTTATACATTAGTTACATTATCATTTTTTACAAACAACTTTGCAAAAAGATAGTTTCACCAATCTTAAACCCTTGTTGTTGTACAGTGTAAACACCGACAACCAAACGTTTTACTAATCTCACTTTCAAATACCCATCTTACCACCACTTCTCAAAACGAAAAACTTAGGCAAAATGTATACTTTACTAATGAAATACGAGAGTCTTGTTAACGAATTCTAAGCTCACCACCGCATCTAACAAACAACTTTGCTAGAAACAGAGGCAGCCTAGCTGCAATGATGAAAAATTTTCAAATATTGCATCAGAATGCAAATTGCAAGTCTGCAACCTACATTGGTTCGACCGAAAAAAGCCGGAGAGAGTCACTCTCTCAAGTCAATTTTTTCAATCTGGCTTCTTGCACTAGCTAGAAACACTAGCTAACACATATATGAAAAAAAAATCTAAACCAGAAGAAACTTTTTTTTATAATGGAGAAGCTACTGAGCATGTCTTTTTTCAAAACGCGCATGCTTATTTTGATTAAAAGTACATAAATTATAGAATGCGCATGTTTTTTTTTGAATACGCATGCCTGTATTTAATAAGCATTTTTTTTACTTAAATACGCATGCTTATTAAAATACGCGCATGGTCACTGAGAAGCATAAATAATTTTAAAAAAACTCATGCAGTTTTAGACCTACATGCTCCTGAAATAAAAATAAAACAAAGATTCAAAATATTTTATTAAGTATCAAAAATTTTATAACAGTTTCAAAAAATATTTTTACATTCTAAAAGTGATAATTAATATAGAAAAAAAAAATGAACATTGACAGGTTGAATCTATTAAAAAAAAAAAAATTTGAATTTGTTTAGACCAAAACTAAGATTATTAGATTTTTTTTAAAACTGTTCATTAATTTAAAAAGTTATTTTTTATATTTAGAAAAGAACGAAAGAAAGAAAAAACATTTGTAAAATACAAACTTTTTTAAATTCTTAATTCAAAATAATTACGCAAATTACGATAGATTTTTTGTTAAATAATTATAATTTAGCCAAATTTAATCAAAGCTGAGATTTAGATTAACCATGATATTTTAGTTTTAGTTGTGACTCAAGATATTTTATAACATGAGATAACTATTTGTATCAAATAAAATATTTAGTTGTCCTTACATTTTTTTCTAAAAACTAGTCAATTATCTTTTTTTAAAAACATTTTAAAAAAATTGAAGCCTGAACTTACAGTTTTAACAAAAATTCCAATTTAAACTTTTGATGATTGGTAAAAACTTTAAAAACAAATTATTATGTTTTAAATATGATAATCACGTTATAAAAATGAATAAATTTTTTGAACTAATTAAAACAAGTAAAAAAATTTTTAAAAAAAGCTTATCAGGCCTCTTCGTTGAGTGAAAACTCCATACTGATCATTCTATTTTTTTCTAATGAAAAATCATTTCATTAAAATAAAAAACTAAACAATTATCAAACTGACTTTTTTTTAAACAAAGAACTAAAGAAAGTTAAAAGATAAGTTTTCTAACTACATAAAATTAATCTTATGATTAAATTATTCTAACCGATTCAAAATTAGGTTAAGATAGTTTTTTTGCTTAGTCTTTGTTAAAAAATAAATGAAAACTATTTTTTCTAGATTTTTTCTTAGAATAAAACATAATTTTTTTCTTTGATTTTACAAAATAAGTTAACCATTTCTTTGTATAAAATTTTTTTCTTTTTAATTAAAAGACAATTATTTTTCTTTTTTTTCAAATAAATCTAATTTTCTTTTAAAAAAGTTGTTTTTTGTTTTAATAGTAAAAAACTCTAAATAAAATTTATTTTCAGAAAAATTATCTCTTACAACTGCCTGATTTTTAATTGAATTATTCTCGAACAAAAGATTAACTTTTATTAGATAGCTAATAATAATTTTCAGAACGATAAACATCAAAGATTTCTGAATTTGTGAAAATTTATTTCAAAAAAAATAATTATAAGAAATTGAATTTAATAAAAAGATCATATCATAACCTACACTAATGTTAGAATCTTGCATTAAAAATTTTTTTTTTGAATAAACCGCTTTTCTTAAACTTTGATAAAAAAAAAGTCCTATGTAAATTATTGATAACCTCGTAATAAAAATTTTATAGTAAAACAAAATGAACACATAAATTTTGAAATTAAATTATAAAATGAAGTTATAAACCATAATTAACAAGTTATTAAAAACTTGACGTTTAATAGTTTTCTTGTTTCGAAAACAAAAAATTCATTTAGTTTATAATCTTATAATTAAAAAATTCTTCATCTCAAATTAGAAACAATCTTTATTTAACTTAATTAAAATTCTTTTGAAAATTAATTTGAGTAAAAAGTTAAAATTTTTAAAATCTTTTAAGAATGAAAAACAATAACAGAGTTTAATCTTCAGAAAATTTATTTAAATAAATCTACTGAGTTAATTTAATAACTAAATTATCTAAAATAAATCTAATAATTCTACTGAGTTAATCTTCTACAATTAATCAACTAGTTAAATATATTAAATAAATCTTCTACAATTAGCTGGTTAAATAATAAATCTTCTACAATAAAATAACTGGTGAAATACATTTTATAAATCTTCTACAATAAATGTTTTTACGATTTAGAGTTCTAAATATATTCTTAAATTAAATTCTTGAAAATGTTGAATTCAATTTGGTTAAAACTATTTTATTTTTTATTAAATATCTTAATAGTATTCAGTGAAAAAAAAATTGACGAAAAAAGTTTATTTAGAAGTAGTTTCACTAATTTAACAAACTATATAAGTTACAAACATTTGCTTAATGGAAAACATTTAGAATTGATCTATTTTTATTCATCTTGGTGTAATTATTGTTTTGAACAAAAAAATTTAGTTAAAAATTTAAATAAAGAATTGAAACATTGGAAATCATTTATTCGTTTATCTACAATAAATTTAGAACCTAATATATTTAGAGAATATAATGTAACAGAAGTTCCAAGTTTCAAACTGATTGTATCAAAAAAAAATTATATAGATTTAGGTAATGATTTCAAAAGTGAAAAAGAATTCATAAAAATTTTGATTGAAAATTTATTCAAATTGAAAAATCAAACTGATTATAAAAATTTGCCTAATTTTCATCCTTTAAATGAAACTGAAATTTCATTATACTTGAATAGTACAAGTAAAAACAAATTATTATTCATAAATGAATTTAATTCTTTAGAAAATATTTTTGATACAAGTAAAGTCATTTTAGATTTTTCAAATTATCACAATCAAATAGAAATCTATAATTGTAATGAAACAGTTTTTAAAAATAGTAATTTTACATTAAAACATAGTCATTATCCTGCTCTTTATCTTTATACGAAACATAATAATAGTTTACAGTTTATAGATGAAGGATTAAAAGATTATAATAAAATTATTGTTGATAAATTTTTGAAAGAGAATATAACAGATTTTTTGAAGAATCAAACAGATTTTAAAAATAATGAAAAGAAAAATCAAACAGAAATTATAGTTAAAGACAATTTTAATAAAACATTCAACTTATCTAAAATACACCATAGAGATATCAACAATGCTTTAAGAGTTATTTTCTTTGTCGATATTGTTAGGTAAGTTTACTTCCTTAAAAAATTTCGAGTTAATCTTTTTTTTTTTAGATTTAAAGTTTTGAATTCTTCTCAAATACAAGTTTTAGTTAACTTTACTTATGCATTAAGAGAATATTTTCCACATGACAATGAAAATACAAGAAGATTTTTAAGAAGAATTTCACAATGGTTCAAAGATCACAAAAAAGATCAATTTATGAAAGCAGAAAAACTTAAAGCTATCATAAAAGCAGGTGCTGAAGGTTTTTTACCTGTGTTTCAACCATATATTAGTTGTAAAAAATCAGAAATTGATTATAAAGGTTATCCCTGCTCTATTTGGTTATTATTTCATACTTTGACAGTAGAAGAACATTTAAAGTTATCAAAAAATGATACAAAAAAAAATAATACAGCGCTTGAACCAAATTTTGTTTTAAAAAGTATGCAAGGATTCATAAAATACTTTTACGCGTGTACTCCATCTTCAAAAAATTTTTTAGAAAACACAACTTTAGATAATTTAAATTCATCAGTATTATGGTTATGGAAAAAACATAATAGTTTTAACTTAAATAATGCCAATCACTCAAAAAAATTTTATCCTTCATATGAATTATGTAAATCATGCTATAAATCTAAACCAAATAACATATCAGTAAACTTAAATAGTTATTTAAATGAAACAGAAGTTTTAAATTTTATGATCAATACGTATAAAAAAAGTTCATTGGTTAAATCATCTGCAGAAATTTTAAATTTAAATTTAATAATATTAATATTAACTTTGATGACTTATGTTTTAAATACAAATAAATTTAAATGATCTTAAAATTAATGAAGATTAAATAATAATATTTTCAAATTAACCCTTAATATTAGTTAATTGAATAAATTTTTTTAATAATTAACTTTCTTTTAATTTTTAAGTTATTAACTATGTTAAAAGAGTTAAAAGTATACTTGTTCAAACAAAAAAATTTATTTTGAATGAGTTATAAATTTTAGAATTTAAGTTTTTGAAAGAAAAATCTTACTACGCATGTACATAAAATATTTTTTTTTTGTAAATAAACGAACACTGTTTTTGCTGGTGTTCAAAATAAATAATCTAAATTACAATATATTTAATTATATTTAGAAATAGATATTCAAAAATGAATGATTCAATAATAGAAGGAAAATCTAGAAGATATGAGAAAATTGAATTTTTAGGAGAAGGTCAGGTAAGTTTTTTAGCTAATTTTTTATTTGAATAATGCTGATTAAGTTTAATTAAAAAAATAGTTTGCGACAGTTTATAAAGCTAAAGATACTCTAAATGATGAAATAGTTGCTGTAAAAAAAGTAAGTTTTTATAATAAACATTAAACAACAAAGTTAAGTAAATTTAAATTAAAGATAAAATTAGGATCAAGAGAAGAAACTAAAGATGGTATTAATAGGACAGCTTTAAGAGAAATTAAACTTCTTCAAGAACTCAACCATAAAAATATAATAGGATTATTAGATGTTTTTGGTCATCGATCTCAAGTATCTCTTGTTTTTGAATTTATGGACACAGATCTTGAAATTGTTATAAGAGATTTTAGTATTATATTAACACCTGCTCATATAAAGTCTTTTATTTTAATGACTTTAGAAGGTTTAGAATACCTTCACATGAATTGGATTTTACACAGGGTAATTAAATAAGAATTTTAGTATGAATTATTAAGTAAAGTTATTTTAATAGGATTTAAAACCAAATAACCTGTTGCTTGATAAAGATGGGGTTTTAAAAATTGCTGATTTTGGTTTAGCAAAGTCTTTTGGTTCTCCTAGTCGTATTTATACTCATCAAGTTGTAACTAGGTGGTACAGAGCTCCTGAACTTTTGTTTGGAGCTAAAAAATATGGAACAAGTGTTGATATTTGGGCAGTTGGTTGTATACTAGCAGAATTATTGTTAAGAGTACCTCTTTTACCTGGAGAATCAGATTTAGATCAACTAGATAAAATAGTTCGAGCTTTTGGTACTCCTAATGAAACTATTTGGCCAGTAAGTTTTAATTGCAAAAAAATAATTAAAGTTCTTAAAAAAATTTATTTTTTGTAGGGTTTAAAAAAGTTGCAAGACTTTGTTTCATTTAAAGAACAACCTGGAACACCTTTAAGAGATATTTTCACCGCAGCTCCTGATGATTTAATAGATTTATTAGGAAAATTATTACATCTTTGTCCATCAAAACGTAGTACATCAACAGAAGCTTTACAAATGAAATATTTTAAAAATAAACCATATCCTACACCTCCTCATCTTTTACCTAAACCAGGAAACAATAATATTAAAAATGATGATATTTATGGTAAACGTAAATCAGATAATATGCCTTCTATACCAAAAAAACTTAAGTTTGATGAAGATGTTTAAAACATTGTAAAATTATATAATTCAAAAAGCTTATTTTATAAAAAATTAATTTATAAATAAAAAAATCTTATAAAAATTTGAAAAATTTAGTTTTAGTGTTTTTTGATAAAAATAAATATTTTGTATAAAAACTAATATCAAAATGTTAGACAAATAATTTTTGACTTTTTAAACCTAAAATTTACAGGTTTTTTTAGCAAAGAAATTAGTAATCAAATACATTGATTTACAAAATAAATAAAAATTAGCCACTTTATGTTCTTTATTAATAGTGTTTTGTCATTTTAGAAGAAAAATTAATAAGCAATTTTCATCTTTTTATGTTTAATTTTGAGAATTCAATCCCAATCTTTTTTTAAATCAAAAGACCATTCCCATTTTAAATGTTCATTTTTATCATCATCAGTGAACAAAGATTTTACTTTATAATGATCTCTATATATTAGACCTGACGGCATTTCTTCTACTGGTCCTAAAAATGATTGTAATTCTAATTTAGGAGCATAACTACCAACCATTTGTGTTATTGTTTCACAAGTAATTCCTTTTCTTATTATTTTTTGTACATATTTTAATCCTGTTACTATTTCACGTTGTACATAAAAATCAATACGTATTCTATAACTAATACCTTCTTTGACCACAAAATTCTTTTTCTTGATATCTTCAAGTTTTTCTAAAAATTAAAATTTTGTTAATAAATTAAAATTAAATTCTTATTAAAAAAATTACCATTTCTTAAATCCAAAATCATATCATCTCTACCATCTACAACTAAGGCTACTTGTTTTACAATTACTCTACTTGGGTTGTTTTCATCTAAAATAATCATTTCTTTTGTGGCATTTCCTAGTAGTTTTTCTTTATATAATTGAAGACTTGGATCATTTTTGTCTGCTTCAATAATTTCATTTAATGATTTTTCTGGTGGAGCTTTATAATTTAAATCTTGTTCAGAATCTTTATTTTTAAGATCTACTTCTTCTTCCATTTTTAACTGAATGAAAATAAAATTTATTAATAAGTTAAATAAAATATATTTTTCTAAACAAAAAAAATTTACTCTAAATTATTTTATTAAATTTGTTATAAACTAATTAGTACTTTAGAGCTTTCTTTATGATTGTGATCTTTTAAAACGCTTAAAATTTTTCTTTAAATTTTTCAATTACACTTGATATTTGAAAGTGTAAATATAAAAATAACTTTTACTTGAAAAAAATATGCTTGACAAAATAAATTGTATGATTACATATATTAAAATAAACTAAAATAAACTTCTGCTATATAAAAAATAATTGAAAGATTTTAAATTATTATATATTCATTCTCAATATTTAGCCTTTTTAAGCGTTTTTTTTTGAAACTCTAAATGTTTTAAATTAAATACATAATTTTGACTAATTTTTTTTTTAATAATTTTAGTACAAAAAAATAAAAATTTTATTTGAGTAAAAAGCTCAAAATATTTAAACAAAACTGATTAAATTTCCTTGATTAATTATAATATTAAACACAATGTAACTTATCAAATTATAAAATTTTATTCACAATTAATAAAAAAATGATTTGAATTCGTTGAAAAAATTTGAAGAATTTTTCTAGAATTTTTATATAAATTTTTCAGCAGTTTAATAACAACTTTTAGAAATAAATTTTAGAAACATTTTTGAAAAACAATTTTTAGAAACAATTTTTAGAAAAAATTAAAGAAACAATTTTTAGAAAAAATTAAAGAAACAATTTTTAGAAAAAATTAAAGAAACAATTTTTAGAAAAATAACTCAAATATTTGAAAAGTTTCTTTTAACTCAAAACAAAGTTTATTAACTTAAAAAATGTTTATTTTAAATTAAGATAAATTTACTTTTTAAAAATTAAAATTTGAACAAATTTAACAAAAATCAAAAAAATATTCAAAATAAAATAATAAAAAACAAACCTTATCGAAAATAAATCAAAAAATAAAAATCAAAAATATGTTTATGGTTGGTATAAAGACTAAAATAAAAAATTGTCAAAATCAAATAAATTTGCCACTAAAAAAAAAAAAAGAAAACCTTTTTGTGGCAAACAATTCAAATATTAAAAAACAAGTAAAATGGGTTTTTAACTGCACATGCACCAGCAAATTCTTGTTTATTTTTTCAACTCTCTATGGGATACTTGAAAATTGAATTAAATTATGTTTATTTTGAAAAAAAAATTTTCTTTCAAAGAAATACATAGTTGTTTGAAAGAATAATAAAAAAAAAATTCAAATTTTAAAACATCTGAATATTTTTTCTTTTATTTGTAAACCTTAAATGATGAACTTAATTTTTGAAGAAGAATTTTAACCAAATTACTTTATTTAAACTTAAAAAATAATTTACATAATTTAAAGATAAAACTCACAAAAAAATGATTAAAACTTTCATCTAGCTAATATTAAATTTTTTTTTTAAATTATTCAAATAAATTTGATTTTGTTCTGTTAAATTTGATTCTTCTTTTAAATCTTCTCTTTGATTTAAACAGTTTTCAACAAAAATATTAAGTTGCTTGAATTTAATTTGTTTTAAAATTTCGTCATATTTTAATAATGTTTTAGATTCTTTTTCATAATTTAAAACTTTTGAATTAATTTCTTTATATATTTGATTTATATTTAATGTGTGAGTTTGACAATTCTCTAGATTTAAATTCAAATCTTGCATATAAGATTGATTATTAAAAAAAGAATCAAAAAAAGTATAATTTGAATTCAAAAAAACATTCAAAATTTTCAAATCATTACAGTAATATTCATGATTTAGTTTAATAATTTTCAAACTCAAATTGAGATCAGTTTCGATTTCATTTTTATTATTTTTATGTTGAATAGAGTTTAATTTTCGTCTATTAATTATTTCATTTAATTTAGTTTTATATTTAATCAACTGATGATCATCAGGAAAATTAAGCCAATTAATTAAATTAGAAACTATTTTTTTATAAATCAAATCATAGTTTTCAAAATTGCTAATTGTTTTAAGTTTAGACTTAAATTTTTTACAAATAGATATGAAGACAAGCTAGAAAAAGAAAAGAAATTAAAATAGTTTTTGATAATAAATTAACATCACTTACATGAATAATTAGAGAATCAAATATTAAAATATCGTTAAATTGTTTAGTTTTTTGAATTTTATCTAAAGAAACAATTAAACTAATCGGTAGAACTAAAATAATATTTTTCAAGAGCATAAAAAAGTATTCAATTATTTCATCTAATAAATATTTTTCTGTAATTAAAAAGTTCATTTCTTGAAAAAAATGAACAAAATTGGATTGTTCAATATTTATGAGGTCATTATATTTATATAAAAAAATGTCAAAAACAGAATCAAATTGTAAAGACATAAAATGTTTAAATAATTTAACTAAACTAAAAACCCAATCTAGTTGATTTAATTTTGTTGAATAATTATCTTTATTAATTAGAACTTCTAATTGAATAGAGTTAAAATTTATGTTTTGGTTTTTTGTAATTTGAAAAATAATGTCAAATAAAATGTATAAATTATCTTCATTAGTTATTAATATATTGAAAATTGCTTTTAAAATTCTATTACGATTTAATTTATAAAGTTTATTTTTAGAAAGATTTTTACTTTCTTCCATTTTAATTAATTGAAATAGAATAGCATAAGTTAGTTTGTAATTATTTTCAAAAAATGGTCTAGTAATAAATGAAATTTCATTGTCTGTTTTATATTTCAATATTTTTGTATAATAAAAAGGTAAATTTTCAAAAAAATAATTATCAAAACATTCTAACCAATTAAATTTTTTATCTGCCGTAATAAAATCTATTCCATTTTTACAAAAAACTTCATTTAAACATTCAAGTGAAACGTTCATAAGGCAAAATTTGTATAAATAATTTTGACAAATTTTTTTTAAAAATTTTTGAAAAATAGTTTCAGAATTTATAAATATCCTTTGATTATCATAAGTAAATAAAACTAGCTGATTAATATTAGTTAATAAAATTAAAATATCATTTGAAGATAAATTTTGATCTTCTAAATAACTTAATGAACTTTGAAGCAAACTTTGATAAAGTTTTTGAGATTCATGTAAATCATAATTAACATGAAGAAATAAATTATCCTGAATTATTAGTAAATAAGAAACAAAATAATCTAATGGTTTAAAATTTAAGCTTAATATAAATAAATGTTTTGCTTTGAAATTACTTTCAAAATTTTCAATTATTTCTACTAATACACTTTTTTCAACATTATAAAACTGATATTTATTTTTCAAAAAATATAAAGTGTTCAAAAAAATAAACAGCTTACTTTGGTCCAAACTTTTTAAATTCTCTTTAAAATATTTTTCAACAAAATTATTCAAATTCACTTCAATAATAACTGTAAATGATTTCTTAAGATGATTTATATAAATATACTGGTATTCATCAATTAACTTTATAATATCTATAAAAACAAATAAAAACTGACTGTTTTCAACTGAAATTACAGATAAATTATTTAGTTGATTTTCATTAATTTTAAAACTCAACTCTTTATTAAACTCATTTAAAATTGAGTTGAAAATATCTTTTTTAATAAAAAAATCATTCCAATCCCAAATTAATTTTTTTTGGTCATTACTGTTAGGTAAATTTATTTTTTTCCAGCATTTGGAACTTTTTTTAATAATTTTGTTAATATTATTCAATTGATTAATTAAGATTAATAAGTATTTTTTTTTAATTGGTTTATTTTTGATTTCTTCTAATTTTTCTAAAACTAACTTTTGAATAAAATTTGAATAAATTAAAATAAAATCTGAAAACTGAATGTCTAGTTTTTGTATAAATTTATAATTACAAACTAGATTTATTTCAAAACTAATTAATTGAATTATATTTTGAAAAAATAAATTTAAATTTTCTTTACTTTCAAGTTTAATTTTCTCTAAATGCTTGAAACGGATAATTTGGTAAAAAGACCAAAAATTTTCATTTTCAACTAATAAAAAAAAATCTAATATTTCATTATAAATAAATTGTTTATATAGTTCGTTTAAATCATTTTCAATTAAAACATCAATTAATAGAATTGAGAAATTTGAATAAAAGTTTTTCCAAAAATTTTTTAAACTAAATGAGTTTTGTAATTTATTTTCATTTTTTTCTTTATAATTAATATTTTGTAAAAGCTTTAAATTTTTTTTGTAAATGATTTTAAGAATCTCCAAAATATTAGAATTGCTTATTAATTTTGTGTTTATTTTACTTTTGTTCAATAATTCATTAAGTAATTTAATAAGTTTTTGATTTTCATTGTTTTCTTCTTCTTGCTTCCATTTTTCATTTTTATTTAAATCTTGTATAAGTAGACTATCTATTTTATCTAAACAGTTGTGAATTCTAAAAAAAAATTTTTAAGTTGAATATTTTGCTTCTATAAAAAAAAAACTTACTCTTCGTCTAGTAAATTCATTTCGTTGTAAGCTCTATGAGTTTTTATCCGCTGAAGTATAATAAGAATTAAATCGAAGTTTTCCAAGCAGAAAAAAAAGTACAAAATATTACTATGGCAACTTAGTTTTATTTACATGAAACGAAACAAAAAAAATTATATTTTTTACAGTTGACAAAAAATCACTAATCCCAACTTTCTTGATCTGAATTATTGTTAATTAATGGTTTATCAATAGTATTAATCATTAATTCACTGCAATAAAAACATTCTGAAGAAATAATATCATCGTATTTAGCTAAAAGTTTTTCTTTATCTGCTAATAGATTATTATTAGAGTTTTGTGAAACTTGTATCAATTTATTCAAATCAGCTAAATCTTCTTTTATTTTTTTCATTTCTAAAACTGATTCTTTATTTAAAAGTTTTATTATATTAGATTCAAGACAATTAACGTGAAATTGGTGTTTACACGGAAATTGATAAAACTCCTTTACCAAAATACTTGTATTACATAATTGGCAATTATCTTCAACTTTGATTAAAGAATGATTATTTTTAAAAAAACTTATCTCTTTACGTACTTGCTCGATAGAGTCACTGATTTCTTGCTTTTGTTTACGAAGTTTTTCAATCTGGGTATTATAGCTTTTTAATGAAGAGCAAATTGATTCTTTAAACAAATCAATCGTTAAAACTTCAGGGAAAAATGGTAAGATATCTTCTATATTTAAATATTCACATTCATTTAATAAAATACTTAAATGCTGAATATCATTATTACTTTCAATTATTTTTTTAGCTATTTTTAACCAAAGTTTTTTTTTTAATTCTTTATCAATTTTAGGACTATTCGCAATATCTTTGGCAAGTTTCAAATCAATCAACATAGCATAATCAAACGCATCTTCATACGAATCCATCATTAAATATATCGTTACACAAGCTTTATACAATTTCATCTTTATACAAATTCTTAAAATGTATTTTAAATCTAAATTCAAATTATTTTCTTTTATAAACTCTAACAAATCATTTATTTTTTCTGGTGAATATTCACCATAAAATGTTAGAAGATAATCAAAAACAATTTCGTCTTTTACTTTTAATTTAAAAACACAATGTTCTAAATATCTTATTAATTGTTTCATTATCAATGTATTTGTTTTATCATTAATTGTTCTAAAAAGTAATGTAGGCAATAATTGATTAAAGTCAAATTTATCAAAAGTATTTATTAAAACTTCAATTAATTCTTCTGGCTTATTTCGTATTAAAATAGGTGAAAAAGTATAAACCAATTCTTTTTGCTTAGATTCTTTAAGAACTTTTAGAACTTCATTAAACTCATTTAATTTCAAAAAATAATCAATTAAATACTGATAATCTTTAATAGCCCTAGCAAAAAAAATTAAGTTCTTATCATCACCTTGATTTAAAAATAAGTCATAAAGAATTTTTTTGGTAGGCTTTATGGATTTTAAAACTTTTTTGTCACTTAAAATGAATTCAAATTCTTTTTTTACTAACTCATATTTATCATCATCAAATAATTTTTCTTGACTTAAAGAATATAAATCTTTCATAAAAATTTCAACAATCCAGGCTACTAGTATATTAATTTGAGCTAAATCTTTTTCATGTAATGTGTCTAATTTATTAATTAAATAATCTTTAAGAAGACTTTTATCCTCTAAACTCATAAATTTCAAAGCAACTTCATCTACAGGCTGATTACTTTGAGCAAACAGTTGAGCACTTTGTAAATAACTTATGAAAAAAGAAATTTTAGAAAAAACTATTTTAGAAAAACTAAATTCTTATTAAAAACTTACTTTTTGTTTTCAAAATGGAATTGGGCTTCTTTAGAATTTATATAACTCAAACTTTCTTTATCATTTGTAGCTGCTAATTTAGCATTTTCAAAATCATTTTGCTGTAAATAAATATTTATTATGTTTCTATCTTCTTTAAAAATATTATATTGATAAATTGCTAATTCTGAATAAGCCCAAATACTATTTTTATAAATATCTTTAGTTATTCCCACTGCTTTACCATAAGTAGGTAAAAATTGGTCTTCCATAATAACTTGCCCATTAATATTACAAATAACTTTTAAATAGCTATTGAATAAAACTAAAGAATGATATTTTGTCATAACTAAAGAAATTGGTTTTTCATTATTCTTTAAATCTTTATATGGAATTATTTTTTTGTAATCAATAATACTTTTTTCTTTTGCTGCTTTTTTCAAATCAATTAATGCGTAATAAACTCCAGGTTCAACTAACCAACCAAATGAAACTGGTTGTTTATTTTTATCATAAAAAATATTTAATTTACTAAAACCTAAATTACCTGGTATTTCATTTTTTTCACTTTTTAAGAATAAATTAACTAAGTTTAATTCTTCATTAGGATTTGTTTTATTAACAAATTGATAAATTTTATTTTGTGTTGTGACTAAGATAAAAGTTATAGATTCATCATAACTTGAATTAATTGTATAAAATTCAATTTCTGTAATAGAAAAATTATTTTTTTCTCCTTCATTAAACTTTAAATCATATACTTGTTTCCAATATTGTTCAGGTACAGCTAAGTTTAAAATACCTCCCCATTTATTTTCATCTTTATAAATAAGCTCTGTTTCAAAAATAATTCCTTTATTTGTACCAACTAAAATAGTAGATGTTGAATTTGGATTTTGATTAAGTTCATATGAATGATTCCAACCAACAGCTGACAATACATGACCCTTAGATCTTAATAATGAATGCATTTTTCTACAAAAATAAAAATTTTCAGCTGAGTTAGTTCCATCAGAGTATAAAAAGCTTAAAATAGAATGTTGACCATTAGGAGAATGAAACATATGTTGAAGTTTAACTAAATCAGTTTTTATTGAAAGATATTGTTTCATATCAACATCTATTTTATTTTCTGAAGACCAATCAACTCGAATTAATCTTCGATTTGCGGTAAAAACAAGTAAAACATTGTTTGAAACTAAAAAATTAGTAATAACTTCTTTGATACTAAAAGAAAATAAATCTTTTAAATAAATTTCAATTAGATTCAAATACATACTTGAACTTTTTATTTTCCTTCCTGAAAATAGGTTCTATTGGACTTGATGATTTCTGAAAATATTAGGAAATGATTTATTGAAAATAAACTTTTATCATAATAAACTTACTTGACTATTATTGTCATAAGTAATCACTGTACTTTTTTCATAATCATCAATTATTGACATTTTATAAAACTTCAAAAATTAACTTAGTTGAAAAAATTAAAAAAAAAAAATCAGTTAAAAATAAATTTGAATACATATGATGATGAAAAAAAATTATTAGGTCTAATGTTTTTATTTAAAACAATTGATTAGTAATAGTTTAATTTAAGTTAAACTCATTGTGATTAAAGTTTTCTAGCTGAAGGGTGTTTAAATAGCTTAAAATTACAAAAATCATTTCAAATTTAACTGCGCATGCTTTGAAATAATGTTTACAAATTAAGCTTGCACGTTTTTTTAAGTTAAGTTACTTTTTGATTTTTAGTATTTTCAAAATGTTGTTTTAAATAAAAATTTTATCAAATAAAACATTAAAGATTAATTTATATTTTTTGAACCTAGTTATTAAAAATGTTTGACAAAAAATTTGAAAGAGGTGCTTCATCTAAAAAATTTGAAAGAGGTGCTTCATCTAAAAAATTTGAAAAAGGTGCTTCTTCTAAAAAATTCAAAAGGGGTACTTTATCTAAAAAATTCGAAAGAGGTGCTCCATCTAAAAAATTTGAGAATTTTAAAAATGATAATGGTCCATCTAAAAGCTTTAAAAGATTTAAGAGAGATACTTCTCCGTCTAAAAATTATGAAAAAAATGAACTTGAATCAGAAAATTCTTTAGATTTTAAGAAAAATAAAGACTTTTCTAAAGATTTCTCTAAATTTAAAAAAGATAAGTTGCCATCTAAAGATTTAGCAAAACTAAAAAAAGGTAGAATAATTATTAGAAATATACCATTCGGTATTACAACAGAAAAATTAAATGAAGTTTTTGGAAAGTATGGAGAAATACATGAAACTATTATACCTAAAACTGATGATGGTAAAATGAAGGGTTTTGCTTTTATCAATTTTAAAAAAACAATGTTTGCAATAAGAGCTGTTAACGGTTTAAATGGTAAAGAATTATCTTCAGATAAATATACAAGAAAAATCAGTGTTGAGTTATCAATGAATAAAAAAAAGTATATAAATCATGTTTATAGCTTAAAAAAAATTGATTTACTCAATAGTGGAGAAACTGATACAAAAACTGAAGAAAGTGATGAACAGAGTAATCCTAAAAAACAAAGTAAAAATGAAATTAGAACAGAAAATGAAAATAATGATTCAGAATCAGATGATGATTCAGAGAAAGATAATGATTCAGAGATAGATGATGATTCAGAGAAAGATGAAGATTCAAAATTAGATGAAAACTCAGAAAAAGATAATGATGAAGCTACTGATAATTTAGAAAAAAATAAAAAACGTAAAAACAAATTTATTGATGAAGAAGAAAAACCTAAACAAGCAAAAAAAAAAAGTGAAGATATAGTAGAAGGTAAAACTATTTTCATAAGAAATTTATCTTATGAATCTACACGGGAAGATTTAGAAGAATTGATGAAAGAATTTGGGGAATTAGAATATTGTCTTATTTGTTTAGATAAAGTGACAGAGCATTCTAAAGGAACTGCTTTTGTTAAATTTAAGAATAAAAAAGATGCTGATGAATGCTTAAAAAAGTTTGAAAATTTAGAAGAAAATGAGGAATTATTTTATTTAGATGGAAGAGTTTTAGATTTAAAAATAGCCATTTCAAAGGAAAATATTGATTCAAATAAACATGAAAATGAAAAATTAAGAGATAAAAGAAATTTGTATTTAACTAAAGAAGGTTTAATTTATCCAGATTCTTTAGCAGCTAAAGATGTATCTGCTGAAGATTTGAAAAAGCGTTTATTACTCTCTCAAAATAAAAAGAAACAACTAGAAAATTTGAGTTTTTTTGTTTCTAAAAACCGTTTATGTTTTCATAATTTACCTAGATCATACACAGATAATGATTTGAGAAAATTATGTTTAAATCAATTAAAAGGAGAAAAAGATGTGAAAATTTTATTCTGTAAAATTATGAAGAATAAAAACTCAGAAACTAATAATTTTTCAACCTCAAAAGGTTTTGGTTTTGTTAGTTTTTCTTTACATAGACATGCTTTGAAAGTTCTTAGAGCTCTTAATAACAATCCTGATACATTTACTAAAAACCGAAGACCAATAGTTGAATTTTCTATTGAAAATTTGAATGCAATTAAAAAGAATCATCAATTCATAATTAAAGAAAGTCGAGAAATAGGTTTAGAATTAGAAGTTGTTACACATCCTTGGGCTGGTTTTCAATCAAAACCTTTTGGTCAAAAAGATAAAATAATTAATCCGCTAACAAATAAGAGAATTAAAGATAAAAAAGTAAAATTGAGTGAAAAATACAAATCAGAGAAAACAGCTAAGAAAGAAGAAAAAGCAACTGAGTTTAGAAAAAAATCAATAAAAAGAAAAATCGATAGAATAAAAGATAATAAAATGACAAAGAAAAAGCAAGTTGAGCAAGACCCAAATATAAATAATGAAATGAAGTTCTTGTCTAAATTAAAAAATAATGTTGAAGTTAAATCTAATAAAAAAACAGTTCCAACTAAAAACAAAAAAAAGAAATGGTGTGATTAGAGTTTGAAAATTGAAAAAAAAATGTACATTTGTAATTTACTAATTTAATTTTTATATTTAATATACAAAAATAAATATGTTTTACATTTTTAGATTTATTTTTATAAAATTAATATGAATGATAAATAAAATTTTTAAAAATTATCAACTAATTTCAATGTTTTATGATAGAAAAATTTATTTTCCTCTATTAGCCATTAGGACTCTCGCTCGACCTCTTCCTCTAGCTACTTGCGCTTTTAATAAAGCTGATTTACCTCTACCCGAAACATTTGTATTTTTAACCCCTGACCTATTACCTATTTTTCTAAACATCGGAGCATTTTTCAGCATGTCAGGTAAAATTAAGAAACGAATTTTAGATCCACGTACAAACATATTTTCTAAATTATATACACGTCCATCTCTTGATGTAGCAGTAACACCAGCTAATTGACAATTCATATTATCTTCAGCTTCTAATAACTTTCCTCTAAAAACTTCTCCACTTATTGTTTCTACCGTAACAATATGTCCTTCTGCTTCATGCAAAACTTTAATAGGTACACCGATTGACATTTTGAATTAAATTTTTATTTGTATCTGTTTTAAATAAAAATAGCAAAAAAATCAATTTTAAATTTAGTTTACTAATTTAAAAAGTTTTTTAAATTTTTCTTTCCACTATAGAAAACGTTGATTTTTATTTTGAAATTTTCAGCAAAATTTTATTTATACAAAAAAATAATTTTTTTTATATAACTAGCGGGTTTTTTAAAAAACTTTTTTTAGTTTAAAAAAAAAAAAATTTCTTTTTAAAAAAAAACTATTTTATCAATTAAAAAGATGTTTAATTGATAAAATAATTATTTAATTAAACAAAAACAAATTTTTGTTACTCTAACAAAAAGCATAAAAAAATTTCTCAGTTATTTACTCAAGTTTTTAAAGTTTGAATTTTTTATCAATTAGAAAACTTAATAAACTTTTAAAATTAGAAAAAGTATTTTAATTTAATTAGCTTTTTTAATTATATTTACATTTTATCATAAAAAAGTAAGCTTTAAAAAAAGTAAATTAAAAACCTTTTTCTAATATGAAAGACTTGTTTTAAAAAAATTCCAATAATTTCAAAACAGATTATCAAAAACCAGGTGGCGTTTTTTTATCATTGAAAAGTATCAAATTATATGTAAATTTCTAAAAAAACTTTGATGATTTTTTTCTTGACTTTTATTTTTGATTTATTCAACTTATTCACCATTGATTTTTAAATAAAAAAAAACTTGAACAACTCATGTCAAACTATCAGTTTTCATTTTTTTTTCTCTTTATGTTGAATTATAAAACAAAATTAAATTCAAACTAACGCAATAAATTTTTTTTTTTGGAAAAGAAATAGATTTTCTTGTTAAAATTTAAAACTTTTTTTTAACTTAACTGTTTATAATTTTTATTTATTAATTTTTATCATTTTCTAAGTCGTTTAAACAATCTTCATCAACTTCTTTAATTTCATAAAATGTTATTGGTTGAGTTCTATAACGAGCTAATTTTCGTCTAAAACGTGCTTGATTTTTTGGATAGTAATTTGTAGATTTATCTACTGGCTCAATTTGTTTTTCATCTTCTTCTATAATAGATTCATTAAAAGTTCTTGAATAATTTTCCGGCAAAGAAAATTGTTTTTTGATTGTTTTTAAATCTTTTTTTGAGTTTTTTGGGAAATAAACTAACTCATTATTTGGATATTTAGTTAAAGAAAACCTTTGAATTTTTATAAGATCTTCATCATTTTTGTTATAAAATTCACTTTTAATAGAACATTTCTTTTTTAAAAACTTTTCATAAATTGAAAAACTATAAAAAACATTCTTTGACATTTTTTTATCAAAACAATTAAATATTTTCAAGCATTGTGGATTATAACTTTCTTCATTTTTAAAATTTTTTTGATTATCAATTATTTTATTATTTAATTTGAATTGATCACTAGATAAATCAATACTCCTTTTTAAATTTTCAACAGCTTTTGATTCTTGCTCAAAATTATTGGATTTATTTTCAGAATTAATTAACTTTTTTTTTGCTTCGATTTCTAATTGGTTTTTCATTTTAAATTTTTTTTTTATTACTTCAGTATATTATCGACTTTTTACAAAAATTCAATTTTAAGTTTAAATGAAAAATGAGCAAAATAAAATTAATTAAAACCAAAACAAAATTATTTAGAAAATTTAATAAATTAATTAGCAACAAATTAAAAACATTAGTTTAATTAATTTTGATCTTGAAACTTAAAAAAACAAATTAAGTCTAATTAAGATAATGAACTGCATAACAAAACAAGAAAATAATTCTTAACAACTTTTTGGAAAAAAATCAAAAATGGAAAGGCCTAATAAAATTTCTTAATTCTTACACTCACTCAATAAATTAAATAGTTAATAAGGAAATTGATTGTCAAAAAGAAATAAATCAAAAAACATTTCAACTTATTTTTGATTCCCTTTTTGCAGATTTTTTCTAATTCCACTTTTTTCTTTATTTTGAATTTACTTTTTCTAAATTTTTTCACTTAATTTTCTAAGTTTTCTAATTTTATTTCAGTTATTAATTTTTAAGATATTTAATTCTTTAAATTTACAAGACTTTTCAAAATTCTCTCTAAAAACATTCAATTTGATAAAAATAAATCTGTTTTACTTAGTTTTCTATTTTACTTTCTTCTTTAAAAACAATTTTCTTTTATTTTTCAAATTTTTTTTCTAATTCACTTTCAGAATACTTTATGTTAAGATAATTCTAGTTTTTTACTAAAATTTTAACAACAGTTTAAAAGGAGAGTTTAAAACAAAGAAACATTTAGTCAATATTTGATGTAGGTTTTAAAAGTTTTTCTCTTTATGTTTAAATGAATCACCAATAAAAATATTTACAAATTTCTTAATTTTGAAGAAATTTTTCCAAAACTGATGTTTTTTTTTAACTTAATTTCAATGTTTTTAAAGTTTTAAACTTGAAATTTATGATTTTTCAGCATTCACTGTTAAAAATTTTTGATTTTTAGAAAGAGGTAATAAAAAATCAACATAAATTTTTGCTTAATTTTTTTGGCATCTAAAAAACATTTGAATTCTTTGCAAGTTTTTTTCAATTAAAATTTTTAAAAACAATTTGATGAATAAATAATTAAACTTGAAATTCTAAATCAAATTAATGAATTTTTACATTTGACATTTTCTTTGGCTTTGAAGTTGCTTTTAATAAAAAAATGTGATTTTAGTAAAAATATAAATCAAAAGTTTAATTTAAATTAGGTATAAACTTTTTTTTAATAAAAAAATTGGTCATTAAAAAATCTAGTGATTATGAATTTAAAGTTGTAATTTTGAATAATTTCAAGTACTGTGAATTGCTTTTTAATTGTTTGTTTAATGTTTTGAAATTTTTTTGAAAAAACTTTTTCAATTAGAATTTTACAGCATAAATGATTAGTCAATACATTTCATTGCATCTTATGATACATACTCAAATAACATACCAAAAACAATTGAAATTTATTTTTAACAGACTTTTAAAAAATTTTTTAAAACAAAAGCTACATCTTTTGAAAAAGTGAAATTTTTCGTTTGTTTACATTGATTTTGTCTAAATAAATTTTACGCTAATACTTTTTAATATATTTCCTCATATTGAATTTCGTATACTACTTTAAAGTTTAAAAATTTCCTAAATAAAAAGTCTAAATATTCCAAAAACAAAAGTCTAAACATTTCTAACAAAAAAGTCTAAACAATTCCAATAAAAAAGTCTAAACAATTCCAATAAAAAAGTCTAAACAATTCCAATAAAAAAGTATAAACATTTCTAACAAAAAAATCTAAATAACTGCAACAAAAAATTTGAAAATCTAAATACTAAACATAAAAGTATGGAGAATAACTTTCGAAATAAAACTCTAAAATTATAAGTCTAAAATAATTTTAAAACAAAGACTTGTAAAATGATTTTAAAAAATAAGTCTGTTATCTATAAGTGTATTTTCATAAAAAAGAATTCTCTGTTTAATAAACTCTTCTCTTTATTACGAAAACGCTTTTACTTTATGTCTACTTTATTTTAATAAAAAATATTTAAATTGAGTAGAGTAGAAAGAAATTGAATTAAATTTAAATATTTTAATATGAGTAAGTTAAACTTTATATTACTTTATAATGATTGTGCAATAAAAATGATAAAAACTTATTCTAATGTTTATCCAAATTTAATTATTTCTAAACATATCAAATAAAGTTTACTAAACTTTTTAGAAAAACTCATTTAGATTTATCAATGAATATGTATTTTAATAAAACAAAATCTAAACAAATTAAAATTTTAATTATATTCCATTTTAAGCTTTGAACTTTTCAAATACAATTAAACTCATTTGACAAATGACATTCGTTTAATCCGTTTTTATCTTTTTACTTTTTGATTAGTTTTTTTGCTAAATTTACTAAAAATTTTCAAAAAGATTTCACTTAATTAATTTTCTATCAACAAAATTTAAATGAATTTTTTTTTAAATCATTTGATGTAACTTTGAAATGAAAGTTAATAAAAATTATAAGACTAATTAATTATATGCCATAATTTTAATTAGATTCCATGAATTTAAAATTAAAAACATATTTTTAATAAGCTTAAAATTTATGTAAACAAAGCTTTAAATTAAGCATTCTTATGGAAAGAATCCAATTAAATTTTATATGAAAAAAAGGATTATAAATTTTAATAAAAAACTTATCAAAATTTTTATCTTGTTCAAGATAAATTATTTTCATTTATAGGAATTATTTTAATCAATTTGAATGGAGGCTTAAAAAAGCAAAATTTTAGTCAAAAATATTTACCTTTCTATTGACATTTTTAATCAAACAAAACATTCTAAAACACAATTCAATTTTTTAATAGAAAAATATACTTTTTCTCAAAAAAATCATTTTCATTCAAAAAAGAAGTCAAATATTTTTCTTATTTTTTATTAAAAAGTTTAAATAAATTAAGGTTATAAGTTGAAAGAGTTAATTAAGAAAACTTAATAAAATTGTTAAACAAGAAAAATTTTTAAAAAAAAAATTGAGTGACATTAAGAAAATTTAAAAAAAATATTTTTAGAAAACTTGCAGAAATCTATTTTGTAATCAGATACTTAAAAATCATGAGAATCTATTTAGAAAAATTATGAGAAAATTATTTTTCAAAATTTAAGAAACTATCTAAAATGAAGAAATTTTTTTCAAATTTGAGAAAAAAAAACTCAAAAACAAAGATTTAGAAAAAGATTTTCAGAAAAAGATTTTTAGAAAAAAGAGTTTTAGAAAAAGATTTTCAGAAAAAAGAGTTTTAGAAAAAGATTTTCAGAAAAAAGAAAATTAGAAAAAGATTTTCAGAAAAAAGAAAATTAGAAAAATAGTTTTAGAAAGAAACTATGAAAATAAATTGAGATTAAGAATTTGAATAAAAATGCTTATTAAAAAAATTAGAAAAATAATAGCGTTTAGGAAATAAAAAGCATTTAAATGAATTAAAAATATTCATTTGAAAATCAAGATTTTATTTAAAACTAAACTAAAAAAATAAAAGATAATAACAATTAAAATCGATAAATTAAAGATATCAAATTCTGTAAAATAAGACTATTTGCTTATGTTGATTAATTTAAGAAAACGCTAACACAAATATAATAGTATTTATATAAAATTTTGAATCTGCTTTTTAAGCAAATTATATAAAAAAAGCTTAATAAAAATTTGAGTTTTGTTAAAAAAAATCAAAACTAGAAAATTTGATTAAAACTAAAAAAAAATTTTCTAGAAAAAAAAGAAACTTTTTGATTAGCTGTTACAGTTTTAAAAAATGTTTCTCCAATAAAATTTTCAAATCTTATTTAGAAGAAAAAAAAATTTTTTTTATAAAAACTATTCATTAATTTTCTAACTAAATTTAGAGTTTTATTTAATTAATTTATAAAAATGGTTTAATTGAATTTTTAATCTTTATAAAACAAAAAGAAAATAATTGATTTTGGCAGTAAATTAAAAAAATTATATTCTATTCAAATTCTAAAAAGAAAAGAAAAAATTAGAAAATAATAGTTTTTAATATAAAAAGGAAAAAAAAATTTCTATTTTTTAACCAAATTTAATAAAGAGGTTTGATTATAATTTTAGAAGTTGTTTTAAACTGTGGATTGACGTAAAAAATGTAAATGACTACAAAAGCTTATTGTTTTAACATTACCTAGTTGTTTAATTCCCTAATAAATAAATTAGATTTTATTAGAAAACAACAATCATTCAACTATTTACGGATATTAATCCAATTGTTGTTACATGGAAGATTTTTTTTTGTGTTAATTAAATAAAATTTCAAATAGCTTTAATATGATCCTACGGCAATAATTTAGCATTTTGATATTTTTTTCCACTTTAATTTCTTAAATTTGATTTAAGTGATAATTAAGTCTAAATTCTAGTTAAAGGTTTCTTTAATTCAATGATATCCTTTTACTAATAAGTTTAAATTAATCATAGAACTATATCATGAGTTCCTTTCAATTACTTTTTTCTATTCAACCGTACAATTTTTAGTAGCAGCTTTTTTTTTAACCATAGTCAGTTCAATTGAGCCATATTTTTTTAGTTTTTCTTTTATAGTATTCTCTTTTGATGTAAATTCTAAAATTAGAATTCATGAAAAAAGAATCCTTTTTTCTATTAAATTTGTATAATTTGACAAATTTTCAGTTAAAATAAATTTGAAAATAAGTATATGGAGCTTATTAATTTTTATTTATTTAACATGCATGTCATTTACAACTTTAACTGTCTATAAAAAAAATTGGCATTCTGATCAGATAAATTCTAAAATTAACAAAAAAATATATAATTTCCTGTTTTATTAAATTGAGGTATTTATTTTCTAATATTTAAACTGGTTATGAAAATTAATATTCTTAAATGAATTTTTCCAACTTTTTTACCAAAATTAAGAAAAAATCCTTAACAATAATGTCTTGCGCATTACTTTGCATATTACACTTACATTTTTTACTAACTTTTTATAGTTTATTTGAAAAATTATTAAGCTAAACAAAGTTTATCTAAAAATAAGAAACTAATTCAAAGTTTTTTGCTACGTTGAAGACAAAAATGTTGATGGAACTAATGTTTTAGCATGTAACATTATTTTCTAAATTAAATGTTTTTAAATTATACATTTTCTAAGTTAGATATCTTAAAACTAAATATCTTATAATTAAATTAATTTTGAAAAAAACAAAAAAATTTAAAAAAGAAAATTATTTTTTATAAAAATAAGTAAAAAAAGTATTTATCTTTCAAAGGGAATTGTAAAAAAATAAATCAAAGTTTAAGAGCTCATTTAGAAACTTTTTCAATTTTATCTGTGTAAGAATGTTCAATGATATTTTGTCGCGATGTTTTTCATATTTTTTATGGTTTCTTTTGGATCATTAGATTTGATTATTGCTGTTCCAGAAACTATCATGTTTGCTCCTGCATCAAAACAAGAATCAATATTATTACAACCAACTCCTCCATCAACTTCTATATCTAAATTCTTATATTTTTCTCTTAATGTTTTTACCTTTTTAGAAAAAAATATTAATAAAACTTAAATTAAATTTTTTAGTTACCTTTGACAACATATTTGACATAAATTTTTGACCACCAAAACCTGGTTCTACGGTCATAATTAAAACCATATCTACATCTTCAATATAAGGTACAATAACATTTAATTCTGTATTAGGTTTTATAGCTAAACCAACATGCATATTATTTTCTTTTATTTTTCTAATACAATCTGGAATATTATCAGTTGCTTCTGCATGAAATGTGTACATATTAGCACCTGCATCATACATAGGTTTAATCCATTCTTCAGGTTTACTAACCATCATATGCATATCAAAGTAAGCTGTTTTATAATTGAGTTTATTCAAATCTTTACGTAAACAACTAACTAATGTATGTCCAAATGTTAAATTAGGCACAAAATGACCATCCATAACATCTAAATGTAAATAATCAGCGCCTGCGTCTAAAAGTTTGGAACATTCTTCTGATAAATTTGCTAGATTAGCATTTAAAATAGAAGGTCCAATTTTGACATTCAGTGTTTTATTATGAAAACTCATTATAATTTACCCTAAAAATTTAATAAATATTTTGATTAATCAAGATTAAAAATTAAATAGTTTATATAAAAAAAGATCTTGTTGATTTCTAAACAAATTTTTTCCTAAAACTAATTAGTCTTTCAAAGCCACCTAAAATTTTTGTTCCGTTTATCTTTTCCTAATTATGAACATTAGCAATTAAAAGCTTAATATTTTTTTAAATTAAGACAAAATTTTAATGAAGCCTAATTAAAAGAAAGTTATATTATCAAAAAGCTTAAATTGTTAGAGTTGACTAGTGTAGATGAAAATTTATTTTATAAACATAGCTTGCTTTGGTTATTTAAAAAAATAATTTAAAAGAAAATTTATCTGTTACAATAATTCTACAGATTAAATTTGAAAGAATTTAAGTTTTTTTTAAGCTTTAGATGAATTAAAACTAATATGAATTAATTAGATGGACGATTAAATATTTAAAAATAGAAAAAGTTCTTTTTATATTACCTAAAATTTCATAGGACTTTGTAAGAAGTTTTATTTAAATTTTTTTAAGATTTAAAAATAAAATTTAGAATTCCAACAAGTAAATTTTTCATCAACTTTAAATGTTATCACCAAGGAAATAAATATTTATAAATTATATATTATTTGTAAACAAATTCTTATACGCAAGCGTAATTAAGTAAAACTTTTGGCACCAACTTTATTTTTACTAACCTAAAGATCAAACTTAAGTCTACTTAAGAAATGTTTAAAAATACTTTTTAACATTTAATCAAATAACAAGTTTTGTTTCTAAATTAATAGGTCATTATAATTGCGTCAGTTTTAAAAAAGAAAAATTCTTTTAAACTAAAATTAATTGTTAAGATTTTTATAAATGAGTTGTATAAAGATTTTTAAATTATTTTCTAATTTTTTTTTCTAATTTTTTTTTCTAATTTTTTTTCTAATTTTTTTTTCTAATTTTTTTCTAATTTGAAAACTTTCTATTTTTTGAATTAGATTTTGTTATGAATATTTTTTTAGTTTCTTCTTTTAACACTACTTTATTTACTTAGTTTCTAATTCCACTTAAAATGGATATTTTTTGTTTTATAAGTAAATTTTGATAAAATTTTTTTATGTTAAGAAGTTAAATTTTAATCAACTAATTTGTATTTTCATTGAACTTGTATTTAAATTAATTTTAAAAATTTGAAAAAATTTATTATTCAACACTTAAAATTTTAATTGTAATTTGTGTATTTCAAAATGTTTATTTACACAAATTCTTTTCTAATTAGTTGAAAATTTATCAAAATATTTAAATTTTATGAAAAAGTTTTCAAAATATTTCAGTTTCTTTCAATCGGAAAGATGACAAAGGTTTAATGAAAAAAATTATCATTTATTCAAAAAGATGTTTAAATAAATAAAAATAGGTGGAAATTTTTACTAAAATTTTACAAATTCAATGCTACTGTGTTTATAATTTTGAAAAAAGAGAGAAATTCAATGAAAAATATTTTACACAGACTCAGTAAAATATTATTTTAGTTCAAAAACATCTTGAACACTGTGGATGCGCTGTGTTCTAAATATTATATAGAAAAAACTAAATTTTTTTTTTAACGTATCTAATGTATCGTCTATACTGTGAGTTAGTTTTTGTGTGAATCATCCGATGGATAGTGGATCAACATAATGTAAAAATTTTTTTTTTTTTTTTTTGAAACTTTGATTCGAATCTTGAAACTGTAGAAAAAAAATTTCTCATAGTTAGCTATAAAAATCAAAGTTTTTTTTCACGATTAAACTATGATTCACAAAAATCTAACAAAAAAATATAGTGGACAAAGTTTTGATATTTTTGAAAGTCTTCAAAGAAAGTGTTTTGATTAAAAAAAATGAAAAAAAGTTTTCTCATGTGCCAGTGTGTTATATTTTCATCCAAAAACTGTTGAAATTTTTTTATTCATTTTACTGTGTACCAATAATATAATATGTTTTTTATTTAATTTATCAATTGATGAAAAATAATCTTCAAGTTTTTTTTGTTGTTTTTTCAATAAAAACTAAATAAGAAATTATTTTGATTAAACTTTTAAACTGTTTTAATTTGATGTTTTTATAACTAAAATTTAATAATCTTTAATTTCGTAAATCAAAACATTTCAAAACTAATCTTTAAGCAAAACTTTTTCAATGTGCCATAAGTTTAAAAATATTTATTTAATGTGATGTCAGTTTAAGACTTTATAAAACTTGAAATACTTTAAAAAAATTGTCTGTAAATCGAGTAAGTATTTTAAATTTTATTTTTTAAAAATGATAAAACATCTATAAAAGAGAATTTTTGTGAATTTGATAAAATTATAATGATCTTAGATTATCATTTTGATAAAAAATTTTTTCATAGTTCTAATTTAATATAACACTGAAATTGATTTTAAAAAAACTGACATTGGTTTCATGTCGATTTTTATTTAAAAAAGATGTTTTTGAATATAAAAAGTTCTAATTTATCAAATTTCAATATAATAAACGTTTCATGTTTTATAATTTATAAAAACTTTAATAGAAACTTGATTTTAAAAAATTTAATTAAATCTAAGTATTTCAGTAAAAAGAATTGTTTCTTTAAACAGTGATTTATTAAAATTTTAATTATTAACTTGTTCAAACTTCTTCTTTATTTAGTTTTCTAATACATCGATATTTTTAATCTTATGTTTTTAAAAATCTTCAACAATTGAGAAAATTTTTCTCAAGTTTTTTTCATAAAACTTTCTTTAAGAGCAATTCAAATTATTGAATTTACGTTTTTTTTTTGCAAAAAAAATAATTAATCACCTTATTAGTTTTAAAATTTGTATTCAAAAAAATTTTTTCATTAAAATTCAAATTTTGTTTATTTTTTTAGTTCACCAAAACCTTTTTACCGAAAATTTTTTTTTTTTGTTCTGAAATATTTGAATATTTTTCCTACCTTTTATCTATAAATTTAGAACTTTAGACTTTTTAGTTCTCTAAAATTTAGTTATTGAAATTTTTAAAAATTTAACTTAAATTTTTGAAAATTTATGATTTATAATCTCAAAGTTTAAAAAAAAATTTAATCAAAACTTAATGTTTTACTGAAAAAAACCTTCACTAAAATCAAAATTTATGTTATAAATCATCTTTATCAAAAAAGTTAAAATCTTTTTTAATGTTTTAATTAAAGTCTTAAACAAAGTTTTTGTTTTTTAGGTAAAACTTTATATTTGAATAAACTTTTTCAATGAAAAAAAAAACTCTTATAATAAACAGAGTGAAAAATTGCGTTTAGAATAATTTTTTCATCAAAAAAAAACTTTATGATTAGGCTTGATAAGTTTTATTTAGACAAAAGTTAGATGAAGCTAAATTTTATTTAGACAAAATTTTGATAAAGCTAAATTTTATTTATACAAAAAAGTTGAAATTTGCTTAAAATTTAGATAATAGTTTTTGAATGTAATTTTTTGCTTAAAAAATTTTTTTCAACTTTTCTATAAAATTTCATTTAAAGTTTTGCATGTAAACTTTTTAAAGTATTTTCATATAAAGTTAATCAAGTTTGCATATAAATTTTAAAAAGTTAACAGTGTAAAATTTTTAAGTAAAAAAGCTTATTCAAAGTTGAAAATTTTTTTCTTTTTTATTAAAAAGTTTAATTTCTGAAAATTTTTTGTTTTAATTTAAAAATTGTATCTACATTATTTGAAAATAATATTTCAAATTTTGATAAAAAAATATGATGATAAAATTTTTTTATCATTTTTTATCATTTCAATTGGGAATTCAAACCTAATTTGAACATCTTTTTATTTTGTTTTTTTCTGTTTAAATCTTTTTTATTTTAAACATGAGTAATGATTCTTTATGTAACCTATTGACAAATAGTGTTAAAATTGTTTCTCTATTAAAATAGTTTTTTAAAGAATTCTTTAACAAATTATTTTAAAGAAGAAATTCATGTTTTTTGAAAATTGTTTTTTAAAGAAAAAAAATTGATTTTTTTATCATTTATAAATTTATGAGAATGAAATTGTTTTCTAAAACATAATTGTTTTTTATTTAAATTTTTTTTGAGTTCAAAAAAAGTTTCTATCATATAGTTTCTTATATTGTTTTAAACAAAATTTATGACAAAATTAGGACTTAATTTAAGCATAGATTTTTTACATTTTAATCTTTCAAATAGCGTATAAAACTTTATTTTATTTCCATTTTTATTATGTGAATTTTCGGATAAATGCACCTATCTTTAAGCTTCTTTTACAGAGCTTTATAAAACTTTTTTTGAATGTTTATCTTCAACCAAGTGTTTAAATTAATATTTTTTCATAAAAGATCTTTTAAATATAGTTTAATGGTTATAAAAAATTGTTTATCTTCAGTGAAAAAATTTTAAATCAATTAGATTATTAAAAAATATAAATTTTTCATCAACTTATGTTTTTTTATTGAACAGAACAACAGTAAACAATAAGTTTTTTTAAGTTTTATTAATTTTTAAGTTTTATTAATTTTTAAGTTTTATTAATTTTTAAGTTTTATTAATTCTAAGGTTCTAATGATATTAAAGTTTTAATAATATTTAACTTTTAATAATTCTAAGGTTTAAATTTATATCGAAGTTTGTATTAATTCTAAAGTTTTTATTAATTCTAATTTATATTAATTCTAAAGTTTTTATTAATTCTTAGGTTTAATAATTCTAATGTTTTAATAATTCTAGGCTTTTATAATTTCAGACTTTATATTTTTAGGTTTTTTTTATATTTTTAGGTCTTTTTTGTTTTTTTTCATATTACTAAGGTTTTAATATTTTTATTTTGAGTATTAATAGTTCTATTTTAGAAAATATCTATTTAATTTTAACTTTTTATGTATTTGTTTTGAAAAATTCAATTGAAGTGTAAATATTATTTAGGTCATTTTTAAAAGCTTCTTAAATTAATATTTTTTAAAATGGTTTTAAGTTTTTTAAAAAAAGAAATTAATTTTTTAAAAAAGGTTTTGTTAGGTAAAATAATATTTTATTAAAATAAAATCTATAGTATTTTATCATATTTTATAATAAAAAATCTATGAAGCTTTATGAAATTTTGAGATTTTTTTGACCACAAAATTTTAATTTTATTAATGTTCATATAGTCTTTCAATTAAATTTTTTAAAAATTTTTTTAGAAAGAAATTAAAGATGAAAAATATTTAGAGTTTTTGATGTTTTATTTTAATTAATTTCAATATCAAAAGCTTTAAACCTTTCAAGCTTTCCCGAAAAAAAAATTTTAAAATCAAGGAATTAATTTTATTAAAAAATTTTTGAGCATCTTAGAAATATTTTTTATTTGCACTTTTATTGACTAGTAATTCTGGACAAAATTTCAAATACAGTAAACTTGATTAGGAATTTAAAAGTTATCAATAGTTTTTTGTGGCTTTACGCTACATTTTTTTAGTTACTAAATTATACTTACTTTTTTTTTATTATTTTTGATTATAGAGGTTTTCCGGTAAAAAGAAAGCTTTATAATAATATAAAAGTTCAATATATCAAAATTTTTTTTTGTTCTTTAAAAAAGAAGATCAATAATGATGCATTTTTTATATCTTTATTTTTTTTTCTAAAATGATGAACTTTTTAATTTCGTTAATCTAATTTGTAAAAACTTTTTTTACTTATTCTAATTTTATAATAAGTTTTGTTAACTTACTTAAAACACGTAATAAAAAAAGTTTAATAAAAAAGTTAATTTAAATTTTTATTGAAGCTTAATTGCTTAATTAAATTTTTTTAGTAAAAATTTTTTTAAGTTTCTCATGTTTTATAAAAGAGCTATTTGAGAATTTAATTTTACCATAAATTTTGATGCAAAAAAGTTTATAAACATAATAAACCTATAGTGATAAATAATAAAAATAATTAAATTTTTTCAATTACAACTTTTAATTTAAGTAATTTACATTAAAAAATGTTTTTCAATAAATTTGAGCAAGAAATTCTAAACATAAAATCTTTGTCACTAAATATTTTTGAAAAATTTTCTAGTTTGAAACTTTTTGTTCACTTTATAAAATTTAAAGTATTTTTGTTAAATTTCAAAATTTTTTTACAAATTCTGCAAGTTTTTGAAAGTTAATTTTTCTATTTTAATGGTAGTTGATAATTAGAATGAATTTTTGATTAGTTTCATTTCTATTCTTAAACATTGTTTTTAGGCTTTTTAAAGAGATAGTTTTTAAACTTATTCAACTTTTAATCGAGTTAATTAATTGAACTTTATAGTTAAACATTAAACTTTAGAAATAAAATTCTTTTGATTTTTTTTTATTTTAAAATTCTATATAAACCATATATTTGATCTGAATATTATGCTAAAAAACTAGTTCAAAATATAAAAAAATGGCAAAAAAACTTTCTTAATTTATCATCTTTTTTTATTAAAATTAAAAATTTTTTTTTCATGTAAATGAATTATTTTTTAAAAAGTTATTCATATTATCTAGATTTATGAATAAAAGTTATTTTTAAACTTTAAAAGTCAAAATAAAATTCTATTTCCGGTTCCATAAAAAACAAAAATTATATATGGATACGTTTTTCAATTTATTTGCTAATTTTGCTTTCAAATTTTAAAATTTTTTCTTTGATTTATTTTAATTAACAAATTTCAAATTAAAAGCTTTTTTTTATTCATTTTAGAATCAACAATGTTGATTTAAATTTTTTTTTAAGTTTATTGAAACTTTTTTTTCGGTAATTGCCAGCTTTCTAAAATAATGAAGAGAAAAAAATGTTTTTAAGCATTTCTTGCTATAATAGTTTGTAAAAAAATAAAAAAAAATTTTCATTTTTTTTTTTTGTTGTTTTGTTTATATCTACATTGTTCAACTTCCGTTTCATGACTTTTCATAAAAAAAAAATCTAAAATTTATAACTTGCTTAATATTTTCTAAAGTAAACGTAAATTTTAATTCATTTTTTTCATCAAAATGAACATAATTTAACTTTTGTCAAGGAAATAACTTGAAAAAATATTTTCTTAAACTTTGTATCTTTGAAAGGTTTTGTATTTATTTTTAAAAGTTGAAACTTCTTAAAAAATTTAAAGATTGTTTACATCTAATGTTTGAAATAAAAGAAAAATATTTAAACATCCTTTGTTTATGTGATTAATTTAATTTATAAAAATTTATTAATTTTATCCCTAATTTGAATTTTTAAATTAGCTAATGTGGCATATTAAAATTTTTTTTGACACAAAATTATAAAGTTTATCATTTGTATTTACATTTAAAATTTTTTGGCTAATTTATTTTTAACAAAAGAAAATGTTTTTGTTTTAATAATTAAAACTTTCACAAGCAATTTTTTTGAACATAAAAAACTTTTTTGAACTTAAAAAGATCAAGACTTTGCGAAAGTACAATCAATTTGAATTAACATGAGAAAAATTTTAAAACATAAAAATAAATTTCAAGAAATTAAATTTTTATTTGCTTAAAGCATCTAAACATTCTCTTTTTGTGAATTTCATGCTAATTTCATAAAATACAAAAAATTAACATTAAGTAATAATTGACTTTTAAACTAAAAAAAACTTTTTTTTTATTTCCGTTTTACTAAAGAATTATCTTTAGTATAAACTTTTTTTTCTTTCATTAGACATTTTACAAAAAAAACACTTTACTTAAATTTCTTAATTTTCTTTTTTAATTTTTTAGTTCTTAATTGTTTTTTTTATACAAAAAACTTTTGAAAAGTTTTTAAATTTTCTGTGTAAATGTCAAATTTTTATAAAAAAAAAAGCTTAATTAATTTAAATCTTATCTTGACTTTTAAACTAGTTTGTTAATCATTTTATATATTTGTGCTCAAACACATGTTTTTTAAATATTCATGCGTTTTTAATAAACTGAAATCTTAATTTTAATATTTTTAATAGTTATTAAAATTATTAAAAAAAAAAACGAAAAATTTCAATTAGATTTTAAGTAATAAGCTCACATCTAAAAAAAGCTATTTAAATTCTTAATTAGATAAAAAAACTTGAAGCGTTTTTCATGAGATGTGTTTTAATAATGAAAGAAAAGTTCTCTCTTTGAATTATAAATTAAAATTTCAATTTGACCTAAAGTTTTTGTTGACTTTAAAATTTTATTTGCTCATTTTAATATTTTTGTGTATATTCTCAAATTCAAAAGTATTTACAATAACCACTTGTGTGTCTTATTGATCATAAAATTTTTGTTTAACTTAACTAAACGTTTTGTTCATTAAAAATTATTTTACTATGTAAAAGCTTATAAGCTTTTACATACTTTGATTAGTATTTATATATTTTATTTAGTATTCTCAATAAATTTAATTTATGCATAGTTTTTACTGAAATATTTTACTCTTTTGCACAATTTTTACTGAAATATTTTGCTCTTTTTCTCAATTTTTCATAAGAAATTTTACTAACTTGCAATATTCTTCATAAGAATTTTTTATTTTATTCTTGTGTTCTTTATAAGAAACTTTATTCTCTTTTAGTATTCTTTATAATAAACTTTATTTTCTCTTCTAGTATTCTCAATAAAAATTTTTACTCTTTTGCAGTATTCTCAATAAGAAATTTTATTCTTTTGCAGTATTCTCAATAAGAAATCTCATTCTTTTGCAATATTCTCAATAAGAAATTTTATTCTTTTGCAGTATTTTCAATAAGAAATCTCATTCTTTTGCAATATTCTTAAAAAGATATTCTACTTTAATCACAAAGTTATCAATAAGAAAATTAAGTTTATTTTTCTAGTCTGTTCAATTCTTTTAAAATCAATTTTTTATTATTTCCTTTCAAATATTCCCTGAAACTATTTTAAGTAAATTGTTTACTTTTTAATTTTTGATCTGTTCAAGCTTACAAGTTTTAGTTGTTTAAAAAAAAATTTTTGTCATTTTAATTATTAAGACAAATAGATGTTATCATTTTTTATCTTTAAAATTTTTTCTACGTTTTAAACTAATTTTTTTTTTTTTAGCTTATGTTCTGGAAATGAAAAGCTCGATTAACTGGTATCAGTTTTAAAATTAATTATCAAACAAGAAATTTCTGTATTTTATCAATTTAATGAAAATTAATTTTCATAAAGAAAAAGGCTTAAGTTAATTAGATTCAAAAAAATTAAAAAAACTTTAGAAAAATTACTAGCTAATCAATTTAGATCAAAAATATTTTTTATAATTTCCTAGTGCTTAAAAAATGCAAAAAATGAAAATTTTGTTTTAAAATAATGTGGCTCAATTTAACACTTTATTAAGCTAATAAAATGAATCTCAATTTTCAGAATTTTTGAGGGTTTTTAATTTCTTTAATTATTAGTTATTAGCTAATCAATATTATGAAGATAAAAATTTGATATTCTGTTTTAGATAGAAGCAGTTTATATTTTATTTTTTTTATAAATTTAGACCAAATCTCAAAATTATTAAAAAAAGAACAAAACTTATTTAAATAAAATGCCGGGAATCATTTTTTTTAAAAGAAGATGGTCTGTCGGTTCAGATGATATGATATTACCTTCATTTGTTTTTCTTATAATACATAGCTCATGGTAAGTTTATAAACAAAACAAATTTAAACTCTTTGTATTTAGGATTACCCAGTTTTTTTATTTTAATTAAATTAATTTTGTGAAAGTCTTTACTTTTTTAATCTAAAATACTTAAATTCAAAAGAAAAGTATTTTATTCGTTTGATATGTTTCTAATATAAACTATTCAGTTTAATAAGCAGATCTTATAGTAACACAAGTTATTTAAAAAACAACTTTATAAAAAGATGATACAAAATTTAAACTTTGAAATATTTAAAAGTTTGAATTCTTATTTATTTTGACAGTTAAATCTCCAATAAATTAGAGAATTTAATTTTATCTTAAAACTTGAATGAACATTTCAATTTTTTGAAAATCTTTTTTCATTTTGATTTAATAATTGTCAATACTTTAGAAAGATACAAAACTTTTTCAACTTACACAATTTAAATATTTAATTAAAATAAAGAATTGTTTATCTTTTAAATTTATTTTTTTGTTAAAAACAAATTTTGTCTAATAAAACCTTTCAATGTAGATAAAAATTGATTTTCTAATATAAGAATTCTTTTATTGACATTAAATTTTTTTCTTTTTTACTTTAATTCAAGAATATTTCTTTTCTCTAAAAAAATATTTTGTAAAAGAGTTTCAATTTAATCAATTTTTAGATTGTGAAAATTTTCATTTATAAGTCTTTTGAATAAACTAAAATTTCTTTTTTATTAATCAGTTTTTGTATGTGTTCATTATTATTTTCCTAATTTTTTTCCTTTTTATGGTTTTCTTTTTCTTTTTCAATTTTTTTTAATTTTTTTCTTTTTTAATTTTTTTCTTTTTTAATTTTTTTCTTTTTTTTAATTTCTTCTTTTTAATTTCTTCTTTTTTTAGTTTTCTTCTTATTTATTTCTTTTTAAAATTTTCTTCTTTCTCTGATATTTTTTCTAATTATTTCTTTTTTTAAGTTGTTTATTAAATTTTTTTTCTCATTAAACCTATGAAATTATTCATCAGTTTTTTAAAACTCATTTCAAATAAAATAGAAAAAGATTTGTAAACGTTTTTTCTCTAAAATTGTTAGTAATTGTTTTTTTAAATTTTTTAGTTCAGTTTGTTAATTTTTGAAGTCTAATATTTAGTCTTTCAAAGTTTTAAGTTTGACAAATTTATTTTCTATTTTGTTTTTTTATACAAAATTAAAGCTTTTAGTTTTTCTAAAATTTATTTTTCTAAAATTTATTTTTCTAAAATTTATTTTTCTAAAATTTATTTTTCTAAAATTTATTTTTCTTTTACTCATTTTTCTAAAAGTCAATTTCTAAAACTAGAAATGTTCTCAAAATTCGCTAAAAATTTTATTAATTTCAGTATTAATGTTTCATAATTTATTGAATTATTATTCTGTCTTATGTTTCGTAATAAATGAAATTAAATTTTTTGATGGAATTATTTAAATTTTATTTAGGAATCATAAAAATGTTTTTTCTTCTAATAGACAAGTAAAACAATTTTCAACCAATTAATCTTATTCTTAAAATAGTTAATTTAAATTTGATTTGTGTAACAAAATTCATTATTTTTTGAACAAGAAACTTATCAAACCATCTATACTTTAAAAGTGTTTTAAAAATGAAGAAGCTTAAAAAAATCAGACTATTTTCTAGAAATTAACTTGAATAGAAAAATGTTCGATAAAAAGTGTATTCAATTTATTATTTCAAAGATAAACCTATCAAGTTTTAAAAGTATAGTTTTAAATTATTTACTTTTGTTAAACATTCAATAAATTGTTACTATCGACTTCTTTTTTAAAAATGCCAAAAAAATTGTTACAATTATTTCTGTGACAAAAAGAATTTTGAACAAAGTTTCAAAAAAATTCCAAAATTTTCATTTATTCTTCCAGTTATTCATTTAAAATATTTTAATTAAATTCAAGTTTATAAATATTTTGAAAAAAATATTCAAATGGAGCTAGAATTGATGATAAAAAAATATTTAGAAATTCAAAAAGTTAAACTTGATATTTAATTTATTAGAAGAATTTTTTGTAATTTTAATTTAGAGACTTTCAACTTATAATTTAATTTCATTTATCTAATTTATTCAAATATTTTTTTAGGCTGGTTATATTGACTTTTTTATTTGTCTCAGTAGACACACGAGATTGGCGTTATCCTTGTATGACAGAATTATATGAACATAGTTTAGGATATCTTATAATTTTAATTGGATGTGTTATAACAGAATTATGTATATGTATATGTAGTAGTCAAGGAACAATAATGAATCCAGGACCAAGATCTTCTATGGCTAAATTACTTTATCTTCGTTTAGGTTAGTAAAACTTTTAAAAAACTTTCAAAAATTATAATAAAGTTTAAAAATAGAAAATTTTTTTTTAAAAAAAGCAATTTTTCACCATTCAATAATAAAACTTTCAAAAAAAATTTGATAGTTTAAGATTTGAAAATATTTTTGAAATTTTTCAACAAAAAACTTTAATTTTTTTTTAATACTTTTCATGTTTTTGATATAAATTTTTAATGAACAAAAACTAAAATACACTTTCGTGAACACTTTTCTTTATGATTTATTAATGAAAGAGTTTTTATAGTTAAAAATATTAAAAAACTTAAAACAAATCGAAATTTATTGAAAGTTATAAATAAAAATTATTAGTCCCCAAGTTTTTTTGATTTCAAAACTTTTTTTCAAATTTAATCAAACTAAAATTTTATTTTTTTAGGTATTTTTGTTTTAGAAATTTTTTGGTTAATAATTGGATTAGGTTGGCTATATAAAAATTATGATACTTGTGATCATGGTCCAGCTAAAGATGTTATTTTTTCCATAACTGTTTGTAATTCAGTACTTATACTTATTGTACTTTTGATTGGATGGTGTTCATTTGATAGAGCTGGTAGATCATGGGTTAAAATGAAAAGATATCAAAATAGTTTAAAAGAAAACCAATGTAAATATAAGTATAAAAGATCTGGTAACTCACTCAGAAATTGGCGTCATAGGTAATTATAAACTCAAAATTTTTTTTTTTATAAAATTAGATACTCTAATTTGAAATATAAATTATTCAAACCTTTTTCTATTTTTAGGAAAGCTGTTCAAAAATATCAAGATAGCTGGAACCGAAGATGTCGTTTATTATTTTGTTGTTTAGGTAGATCTGATAGACACCAGGTAAATGAAATAAAATATTTTTTATAGGTTTTAATCTTTTTTTATATCACTATTTTAATGTTTTATTTTATAGAGTTCATTCTCTGATATCGCTAAAATTTTATCGGAGTTTTTTAGAGATTTAGATGTTGTGCCATCAGATGTAATTGCTGGTTTAATTATTATAAGAAAACATCAAAAGTTACAACGTGAAATCATGGTCAATAGTTATAGTAATGAAGTTTATCAATATCTAAGTGGTGTTCCAATTACTTCGGAGTCAAATTTTTTAAATGTTAATAATTCGGATGTAGCAGATGAGTTGAATACTTTAATTTATTATTTAGATTACGCAATGGCTGTTTATGGCTGGCCAATGTTTTTAATGTATAACAAAACTACAGCGTGTTGTAAATTATGCCCATACTTTAAATGCACAAATTGTATTTATGAGAAATTCCATTCCATCAATTGTTTTATGAAAACTTCTAAAAGTAATTCATTTGATAAGAAAGATAGTCAAAAAATATTTTTAAACCAAGATGAAGAAACCATTAATAATGGTGATAATTGTTGTGCTTGTAATAACGCAGGTAATTATAAATTCTTTTAGATTAAATTTATTTATAAACCTAAATTAATGTTTTTTTTTTTTTAAAGCTTTAAATCGGCTTTTGAAGACAAAAAACTATGATTTAGTTTACACAAGTTATCATGTTGAAATAGGAGAGCCTCCTTTTATTGTAGTATTAGATCATGATAAAAAATCATTGGTTGTTTCAGTACGTGGTACACTTTCATTACAAGATATATTAACTGATTTAAATGCTGAAGGTGATATTTTACCTACGAATCCTCAAAAAGAAAATTGGTTAGCACACAAAGGAATGATTGAAGCAGCAGTTTATATTCAAAAAAAATTAACTAAAAATAAAATTATTGAAAAAGCCTTAAATTTTGATATTGAAAAAAATACTCAAAGTTATACTATTGTTTTAGTTGGCCATTCCTTAGGAGCTGGTACAGTTTCTATACTAGCAATTTTATTAAAAGAATTATATCCTGACTTATTATGCTATGCTTATTCACCACCTGGGGGTTTATTAAGTTTAGATCTAGTTAATTATTCAAAAAGCTTTATCACTAGTGTTGTTTTAGGTAAAGACATAGTTCCTAGATTAGGATTACGCCAAATGGAAAGTCTTAGATATGATTTAATACATGCAATAAAAGAAAGTCAAGATCCTAAATGGAAAATAATAGGAAATACATTATGTTGTTGTCCAAAATCTAAATTAGATTCTTCTAATTCAGATTTAGTTATAAATACAGATAGTACAAGTATTGGAGAAATAAGTAATAATTTTAATAGTATGACAAGCAATAGTGTAGATGATACCCTTTTACTAGCTACAAGTTGTAGTACAAGCTACACACGTAGTGAAAAAGAAATTTCAGCACATCCTCATGATAGTTCAATAGCACTTACAGTTCATCAGCCTCTATATCCACCTGGAAAAATTATACATATTGTGAGATATCATCCAGAAGACAATAACGGGTAAGTTTTTTTTTTGTTGAACATTTTTATTATCATAGTTTGTAATAATAGTTTTAGTAATAGTTTTTCATTAGTTCATAAAAAATTTTTTATAGCTTTAGATATTATTTAAAGTTATATTTTTTTTAATACCTTTTCAAACTTAAGATATTTTAGATATTAAACTTTTTAAACACATGAAAGTTTTTTATTTTTTGTTGAAATTAAAAAAGCTAACAGATTAATTACTTCACTAATTATAAAAATTATATCTGACTTTTCTTTACTCTTATTTTTACTAAATAAGATTAAAAAACGATGATTTTTATCGAAGCAATTAAAGATTATTTTTTCATAAAACTTATTCACTCAGATTTATCTATATAAATTCTTTTAATAATTTATATAAAGTTTTGATATGATTAAAATTAAATTTTTTTTCTTTCAATAGCAAAATTATGAAAAAAAAAGATGTAGTTTATCGAGCTTTATATGTAGACAATTGTGATTTTAATGAAATTTTAATTTCTCCCGTAATGATACAAGATCATTTACCAAATAAGATGATGGAAGGTTTACAAAAATTATTTGTTCATAAAAATTTTTCATCTAAAATTCAAAGTAAAACTGTTTCAAATAATTATTTTGATGAAAATGTTTATAAGTTTAAAGACCATTTTAAAAAAGATAATTTGATAAAGCCGTTATTATCTTATCAATATAACTCAAATTGGTCAAATGACACCTTAGATAATAAAGAAACTATTTTAAATCAGCCAAAACATAAGGATCAATTAGATTACCCATCAATAAATTTACGTGATAAAAACGAAAATTTTAAAAACCAAGTTAGTTCAATCGATATAGATGCTTTTAAAAAGAAACAAATTCACAAAGGATCAATATTTGAATTATTACGTAAAATTAAAAAAATTGATTTTTCAAGTGATGATTGGCTTGGTTTAGCTCCATTAGCTTCACCTGAAATATTAAGTGAAACATCAAGCATTTGTTCTAAAAATTATAATGATTTTATAGTGAATTCTAAACGTAATAGCTTAAAAACTGTGTCTGAAAATGTAACTGAGTTGAATCATACGAATCACAACAATGATTCTGTATCTATACAAATAGAAAATGAGCAAGACAATTTAAAAAAAGTTGATGTCACATTGAATATAGATGTTAATGCATTATTCGATCAAATGGAAAAAAATATTTTAAAATTCAAAACACCAGCTGATTGCAATAAGTTTCAAAAAAATATTGATCAGTTAAATGAATTTAAACAAATTAACAATACTCAAAATCTAGATATTAATGACGATAATCTAGTTAAAAATATTATAAGAACATCTAGTTTGAAAAGAAATAGTTTTTCTTCAAGTTCATATTCAAAACATGTTACATTTAATTCTACTACTGTAATGGATACTGGTGAAACTTCGATTATAGATTCAAAAAAGTTTTGTAGACGCAGTAATAGTGAAAAGATAAATAGGCATAAATTGTTTTCATACAAAAAAAGTCAAAAATCAAGAAGACAAGAAAATCAAATTATTAACAAACAATTTAAAAATAAAAGTAATGACGAGGTAGATAATGAAAAAAATGAAAAGTTAGAAAAACAGTTAAAAGGGCTATTAGGACATTCATTTAGTTATTCTGATACAGATTTAAATAAAGTCGAAAAGAATTTATCTAACTTTAATGAGCTTAATAATGAAAAGATAGATAACAACATAAAAATAGTTTCAAAAGACAAATCAACTAACTCTGACAAAAAAACAAAATTTTTTTGTTCACCTGTCAAAAAATTAAATCAAGCAAAAAATAATATAAAAGCTAATTGTCTTAAGAATAATAAAATGAAGAATGATACAAAAACAGAATTTTCAGATGATTTAGTTGCAAACAAAAATAATCTTAGTAATTATAACTTAAATGAAGAATTAGTTTTTTTCAACAAGAAAAAATTTGAGAAACTTTTTCAAAAACTTTCTACTATTGAGCCAATTGAAGAAACAGAAGCTAATAAAAAAAACATTGATTTACAAAAAGCCCATTAAATAAAACTATTTATGTTTAATTAATTGTAAATTTAATTTTATTTTCTTCTTTTGTTAATCTTGAATTTTTTTTAACTATTTAAGAATGTTAAAAGAGTTTTATATTTAGATTTTTTGTTATTATGGAGAATTTAATATATTTTTTTAAATTATAAAATAGTATTTAACATAATTGTACATAAATAAATTTTTATCATCATCAATTTTATACATTATCTAGTCAAAATAAAAATTTTGAAATCTCAAATAACTAGATTAAGCTTTAATTTCATGAATTTTTATAAAAATACTTTTAATTGTTTTGACTAATTTAATTGGAAACTTAAAAAGTTTAAACCACAAAAATTAATATATAAAATTTAAATAAAAAAGTTTTACTTAATAAAATTGATTGAATTTATATTGAAAAAGAAATCTTGACTAATAATTTAACTTTATTCTAATTTATCAAAATCTTTTGGTACAGGATCATCAAATTTTGGTCTTACAAGTGTTGTCTCAAATTTATGTTTTCTGATTAAATCAAACAAAACATCTAAACTTTTTTCTTTTTTAATATTTTTATCTTTTAAAATCGTTTCTAAAACACCATTTACATAATTTTTTGCATTAAAATTTTCTGCAGTCTTAATTTGTGTTAGTAATTCTGCTCTAAAACTTTTTTCTTTACGAATTTCTCTTAATTTAGCTTTATTCAAGATAACAGATAAGTATTTTTTACGCCATTTTCTTAAATGATGTTTCTTCATTCCTCTTCTTTTAATTCTAATAAGATGAAATGAAAATTTATTTTTCACAAAGCCATGTCTATAATAACTAGCAATTTTATAATTCTCTTCATTTATCTTTGTTGTAGGTAAAATTTTTTCAATTATTTGAGTTTTATTGAAATCAAATGATGGCATAAAAACATCTTTAGTTATATTTGTTGGTGTTTTAACTTCAATTCTCTTTAAAGGATCTTTAATTTCTACATTTTCTCTTATTAAAATAGGTATAAAGCTTGGTAATTCTTTTGGAACATTATTATTAATGTTAAATAAATTTCTTATGATTACTTCATTATATGAACTAATTGAAATGAATTAATTAGAATCTGAAATAATTTTAAAATTTACTTACTTAATTGATTGCTTTTTAAGAAAAAATTTAAACATTTTCTTTATTTTGTTTAACTTTTTATAAAGAACATGCTTATAAATTAAAATAGATTTTTAACGCGCATGTACTAAAAAAGGGATCGTTTAAAAAAATGAAATTTCCCGCTATTAAATTTGGCTCACAATTATTCTTTCTTTCAAGTTATCAACAAATGTTTCACCTATATTTGTTATTTTTAAAAAAAATTTTTTTCTAAATTTTTATTAAAAATTAAATTCCACTTTTTATTATTTTTACCTAAATATGTTTTATTTAAATTATGTTTTATTTTATTATAAGGTTTTAGCGAAAAATTCTTTTTAAATTTTTTTTCAAATTTTAGTTTGTTTGAAAATTATATTTTAAAAAAAAAATTTAACATCAACTTATTTTGTAAAAATGGATAAGAAAAAAAGATCATTAGTGGACTTGAATGATACTACAGACCAACAAAAGAAGAAAATTAAAACTTTGTCAACTAGAAGTTCTACACTCAGAAATTCTGTAAGAAAATCAGCATTTGTTTCTGGTTCTGTTAAATTAAATCTAGATAATAATGTCAAACAAAATAACCGAAGTTCAGATTCAAATGACTCTGAAGAAAGTATATCAAATTCAGCTAAAAGAGCTAAAAAAGTTGATAATAATTCTGAAATAAACACTGAAGATGAATTTGAAGAGGTTGAAACTAAAGAATTAAATGAAACAGAATCCAGTGTCAAATCTAATGGTAAGAGCTGTTCAGTTGATAATAAATTAATATCTTCTATACCTAAATTTGATTTTCAAACTGTTAATTTTTACAAACGTAAAATTAAAATGAGTTTAAGTAAAATAAAAAAGATAAAAGCTGCTCATAAATTATACATCATTAAAGAGATGCATAAGTATAATATAAAATTGAACCATCAATTAATTGACGATTTGAATAAATCTAGAAATATAAAATTCAGTAGTATTAAATTCCCTGTCTTAAAACAAACACATGTTTTCGTTAATAAAAAACTTAAATTGGTAGGTAATTTAATCAAACAACAAGAAATTCTTTCAGTTAGTTTGCCTCATACAAATCCTATTCCACCAATGTATGCTTGGGATCCTATTCAAGCTAATTATATGTGTGAAGATGAAACTTATCTTCATAATATTCCATACATGGGTAAGTTACTATTTACTTTTAATTATAATAATTAGTTATAATAATTTTTTTTATATTTAGGTGATGATTTGTTAGATAAAGAAAGTCATTTTATTGATGAATTAATTAAAAATTATGATGGAAGAGTTCATGACAACAATGTGAATAATGAAAACTTTAATATCAGTAATGTTAGTTACCATTATTTGATAAATAATCTACCAAGCTTAGGTTGGTTATTGAAAGAAAATGATGTTTTTTATCAAATCATTAATGAATTGATAGAAGAAAAACCTAAAAAAATTAAAACGAGCGAAAATAATGACTCTAATTCTTCAAGTTCAAATGGAAGTTCTAAAGATAATAAATCTAAAATTATGACAAGAAATACAAAAAGATCAATTTCTTATAGAGAAGAAGAATCTTTAAAGAAAAAAGAAACTGTTGAACCAGTTAAAACTGCTTCTTTGGTAGATAATATTTTTGAAGCAGTATCTCAATTGTTTCCTGAATTAGGAGATTATGAACAAGTCAAAACTCGTTATAATAGCTTAGTTGATTTAAAGAATCAAAATAAATTAAATGGTAATTCAGATTTATCTACGTTAGGTAATTCTAACCAGTTGCAAAATTTAGAATCTGTTCCTAATATAGATGGACCAAATGCAATTTGTAAATCTAGAGAACAAACTATGCATAGTTTTAGAACTTTATTTTGTAGAAGATGTTTAAGATACGATTGTTTTTTACATGGAGACAGTCCTCTTAAACCAAGAAGACAATTTTATGATATAAAACCAGATTTCAAACCATGTAATCAAAACTGTTTCTTCAATCTTGAATTTGTACAACAAAAAATTTTAGAGCAAAGTCAAGAAAGAGGATTAGATTCTTTTGAAAATAAGAAAAATTATAAAAAATCTAAACAACGTAGTAATCAAAGTTCAGGAAATGAAGCTAGCTCAGAAGATTCTAATGACTCAAACAGTATAAAAAATATTAAAATTAAAAGTGAAGGAAAATTAAATTTTGAAAATTTATTCTCTAAAAAAAACTCTAAGAAAGAAAATTTTGATATAAAAGCTGACTCTTTAATTGTTAAAACTGATTTTTTGGAAAATAATTGTAATTGTTTAGAATGGACAGGAGCTGAACAATCTTTGTTAAGATGTTTATTAGGTGTATATAATAACGTTAATAATTTTTGTTGCATTGCAGAAGCAATACCAAACAAATGTTGTTTTCATATTTATGAATATACAACTAAGAAGCTAATGTCAAATAATTCAGATAATAATTTTTTGATATTTTCAAACTTTAGTAGTTTTTCACTTTTTAATTCTAATCTTAATAATGAAGAAACAACTAGTAATCAACGCAAGAAAAAGAAAAAGTTCAGGCCATGGGCTTTTCATTGTCGAAAATTTCATCTTAAGTCATCTAATTATACAAAACTTAGTAACAATATAAATGAAGTCAATGGCTGTGAAGAGAAAATTAAAGATAAAAATTGTAAAAGTAGTAAGTTAAAAAATAGTATGATTTCCAAGTTCATTTTTATATTTTTAATTTTATAGGTAAAAATAATGATAAAAATACAGATAAAAATTACAGTTTTTCTAACCATGTTTACAACTATATTCCCTGTGATCATCCAGGTCAAAGCTGTGATGAAAATTGTAATTGTGTTAAATCTAATAACTTTTGCGAAAAGTTTTGTAATTGTTCTTTAGATTGTTCACAACGCTTTCCTGGATGTAGATGCAAGGCACAATGCAATACTAAATTGTGTCCATGTTATCTTGCTGTTAGAGAATGTGATCCAGATTTATGTCAAACTTGTGGAGCCAGTAAGTTTACTAAGTTTTTTTGCTTAAAATAAATTTTAATAAAATTTTTGTTTTAGATAATTTTGATGTAACACAAATAATTTGTAAAAATGTTTGTGTACAAAAAGGTTTAAAAAAGCATCTTTTATTAGCACCTTCAGATGTAGCCGGCTGGGGAATTTATTTGAAAAATTCGGTACAGAAAAACGAATTTATTTCTGAGTATTGTGGTGAAATGATTAGTCAAGATGAAGCTGATCGTAGGGGTAAAGTTTATGATAAATATATGTGTTCATTTTTATTTAATTTGAATTATGGTAAGAAAATTATTTTTTTTAGTTTGTATTTGTACTTAATTTTTAATTTTTTTAGATTATGTTGTTGATGCTACAAGAAAAGGCAACAAAATTAGGTTTGCAAATCATTCAGTTAATCCTAATTGCTATGCAAAAGTTTTAATGGTTAATGGAGATCATAGAATAGCTATTTTTGCTAAACGTCCTATTCAAAGTGGAGAAGAATTATTTTTTGACTATCGTTATGGTCCTACTGAACAATTAAGATTTGTTGGAATTGAAAGAACTGAATAAAATTTTTTTCTGTTTTAAAAATTTTAAAAGAAAAAATAGTTTTATGTCATAATGATTAAACTTCATAAAAGTTTTTTAAATGAAGAAAAAACTTTAAAAATAACTAATTAAGCCTTTTTTACACAAAAAATTCAATGATTTTATTTTAGTAATTAGGATACGATTTTAATTTTTTTTAAATGTACATAATTCATTAAGTTATTTATAGTTGAAAAAATTTTTAACAAAATAGAAAATTCAAATAGTTATTTTTATTTCAAAAGACTTATTTTATTTTTAATAAAAAAATATTTCTGAACTCAGTTTTATTAATTTCTTTTTTTAAAAAAATGATTGCAATAAGGAAATTCTCCCTTTTTAAATTTTTAACATGTTTTTCGACGCATGTTTTGTTATTAAAGTTTATTGCTTTTGAGTTATCAGTTATTTACTTAAATAGTAATTGAGTTATGTTTTTTAGTTAACTTACAAAAAGAGAAAAAAATTATTAAACCTTTTTAATTTTTGGTTTATAATTTAACGAAAATGTCCTTAATTGATGAAATAACTTCTGGAATCTTGAAATGTCTTGATGAAGATCGTAAATTTAATTTCACTAAAAAATTATGTGACCGTAAGTTTTAATAATTTGATTTAAATTTGTTTTTAATGGTTTTCTTCTTTAAGATGTCTACGAAAAGAAAATAAATTTAGAAAAAATTATCACTACAATAGGGTAAATCTTTAAATCTTTTTCTAAATTGATTTTTTTTCTAATTTTTTCTTTCCATTTTTTAGGTCTAAACTTACTTCTTTAGATAGAATTGAAAGATTAAAAGCTATAGATTTTTTGTATAATTTAGTTTATAATATTCGACCAAATGGATTTTCTGATTTAGAAGGTAACGGATTTTTTTGGAAATTAGTTTTATTAACTTTAAATTTTTTTCTAGTTCATTATTTGACTGAGTTTTTTATTAATAAGTTATCAGATAGTTTTTTAATACCTTGTGAAGTTTCTGAAACTTTAGTTTTATTAGTAAGTTTATTCTCAAATTTGAATAATCAACTTTTAATTAAACTTTGTTTTTAAGGTTACAAAATGGAAAATAGATGATAAATTAATAATTCAACTCTGTGATGCAATTTTTAAAAATGTTGATATGAGTCAACAAAATACTGAAGTTAGATATCATTTTTATAAAATTTTAGGAAATTTTTTAAAGTTTAACTTGAATTTAATTAAAGATTTAGAGATTCAATTCATTTATGGTTTTTTACAATGTGTACAAGGAGAAAAAGATCCAAGATGTCTTATATTAATTTTTGATTTATTTGTTTTTTTGAATTTAAATTTAGATACTAATACTTGTGAAGAAGAATTGTTTGATGTTGTTGCTTGTTATTTTCCAGTTATGTACAATCCGGTATTTAATATTTTTTCATTTTTTAATTATTATGAACTAATGATTTGTCTTATTAATTTTAGCCTAAAGAAAAAAATGAATTAAAAATATCAAGAGAATTATTAGCTGAAAGACTTAATTTATGTTTGTCTAGTAATGAAAAGTTTATTCCTTTTTTAATTCCTTTACTATTAGAAAAGTTTGAATCACCATTAGAACAAGTTAAACTAAATTGTTATCAACTTTTAAATTCAATTTTAGTTTATGAAAGCTATAAAATTTTTGCCAAATATATGAATGAGTTTTGGAATATAATAAAGTTTGATTGTTTGAAGAAAAAAAATAAAGTAGATTTAAATTTTTTAGGTATTCAAGATAGTTTCAAAGCTTTAACAAAAACATATTCTAAAGATGAAGAATTGATTAAGAAATGGTTCAAAATGATTATCAATGATTTAGAAGCTAGCTTGTTTAATTTAGAATTAAATTGTTATCTGTCATCAACTTTATGTTTATCTGTCATGAATTCTACACATTTCAATTTTAATTGTCCGATCAGTCGTTTAATTATTGCAAATTCAATTAAAAATTATGAAACAAATCAAGACTCCAAACGTAGAATTGAATCTTTACAATCTTTGTATATATTTATTAATGAATTAGATAATGCAAAAAGTTTTGATATTGATAAAGAAGATGATTTAGGTTTGAATTCAAATTTGCTAAGTAAAATTAGTCAAGAAAAAATTAATTCTTTAGATGAATATAAATCTCAAAAATCTCTTTATATTTTCGTAATCAATTATTTAAACAATTTACTCAATGAAAATATTTCTACTTTGACTGAAGAAGAAGTAATCAATTGTTTAATTTGTTTAAAAAAAATATTACTTTTAAATAAATTAAAATTTGAGCAAAGTATTTATGAAAAAAATTTGTCTCTTATTTTAAAATTTTTGTCAAAAAATCAAAGTGATAAAGTTTTTGATGAGCTAATTTTATTTATAAGAAACTTTGATGAAAATAAACCAGAATTAGTTCAAAATGTTATTATGAGTAAATTGTTAGAAAATTATGAAACTAATATTGACAATAATTTCATTGAAATTTTTAAATTTTGTTCTTTAAATGAAAATCAAGAAAGAGAATTCTTAAAATTAAGTTCAAATTATTTTAAAAACTTTAATGACAAAACTGATTTAGTTTTTGAAATTTTATTTGATCACATTGAAAACAATAAAAATTATGTGAATACAATTCTTTTCGATAATTTATTTAAACAACTTGTTGATCTAGTTTTTCAATCAATTATTAAACAAAATATAATAGTAACTAATCAAGAAAATTTATTTGAGTTAATAACTTTAATTATTAAAAATTTAGATGAAAATAAATCTAAGGAAGTTCAAAAGTTTTTCTTCAGCATATTTTTAGAAAAAAATGCAGATGTTAATTTTTTAAAAGTAGATGAAACTAAATTATTGAATAATAAGGACTTATTGTTTTATAAATTATTTGAATCAATCGTTAAAGGTTTAAAAATTTGTAATGATGATAAAAAAGAAAATGAATCAGTTTATATGAAGTTATTTGATGTTTTATTGAATTGTGATTATAGTTTACATGAAACAATTTTAAGATTAATTGAAATTTGTACAGCTAAATTCAATGAAGAGAAAACTTATTTAACTAAACTACAACTTTTAAATGAAACATATGAAAATCAAAATGCTCATACAAGATATTTGTTAATTAGGTTTTATAGTTCAATTTTGAAATGTTTCTTTTTGATTAACAATAATCATTATGATACAGTTTTAAAAAAATTTATTCAAATAATTAGTAAAGAAAAAAGTCTATTCCTTTGTAAACAAGTTTTAATTGGAATTAAAAATATACATGAGCCTAGTCAACATCTTAAAGAAGAATATCATGTTAAATGTAAAAGTTTCATAAATCAACGTTTTTATTATTCAACTTATTCTTTGTTATTAGAAAATTATTATAAATTAGATTTGCAAGATAATTTAATTGAATTTGAAGATGATGAAAAGAATGAAATCAATGAAATAAAAGAGAAAAATATTAATTTATCAAGAGTTAAAAGACCTAAATTACTTAAAAAAGATTCTGAAAGTCATGTTGTTAAATTGGTCAATAATATTGAAATTAAAATTGCTTCATCTACCACAGATGAAGATATTATAGATGGAAAAAATGATTTTCAAAATTTAAAAAATTCAAAGAAATCTACTGATATAAATTTATTAAGCTTAAGAAAAAATTTAGTTTCAACTGCAATATTATTACAAATTATTTACTTGCCTAAGCCTGTAATAGATTCAGAGCTTAAAAAATTGAAATCAATTATTGTTGAAAACTTTTTCTTTTTAGATATATTATCTGATTCAAATGAGTTATCTTGTAATCGTATTGAATTTTTAAAAATTTTACTTGAGTTTAATCCTTCATTAGTTGAAGACAAAATTTCTAGTATAATTGATTTTACAATTGCAACTTTAAATTCTTCTAGTTTGAATATGCAAATTAAAAGTAAAAGTATTCAATGTTTAGAATTAATAGCAATTAAATTAGATTCAAAATTATTACAAAATTATAAACAAAATGTTATAAATAGTTTGAAAATTATTTTAGATCATAAAAAACGATTTTTACGATATGCAGCTGTTAACTCAATTAATAAATGGATTGTTATTGGTCAACCATCTTGAAATTATTAGAAAAATTTTTAACTTGTAAAAAATTTGATTTTTTTAAATTTTGTTTTTTAAATTTGATTTTTTAGTTGTTAAAAGTAATTTTTTTTTTTTGGTTTTTTAATAAACTTTTTTTTGTTTTTTAAATTTTTCCCATGTTTATTTGAATTTTTTTTAACTTAGTTATTTTTGTAATAACAATTGAATTTTTACTCGTTTGTGGGAAGAATTTTTTTTAAAATTAATTTTGTACTTTTGAATGGTCATTGTTATTTAAATAAAAGTTTTTTTAAAATTTTTTGAAGTTCAAAATTTTAATTAAAATTCAAGCTTTAGGTAAGTTAATCTAAAAATGATTCTTGATGAATATTTGCTTTTATCTCAATTATTTATTAAGCTTTTGAAATAAAATTTTGAAAAAAATTTATATCTTTTAACGAAAATTTTCTCGCTTTTGTTTAAATTTCCAACTCAAATATGCAGAACTAATTTATAAAAATGTAATAATTAAATATTTATCATAATGCTTTTTTATTATGTCAAACAAAAATTTTGAGCAACTCTTGATAAAAGTAAAAACGGATAAACAATAAAATTTTTTCCTAGTAGTTTTATAAAGTTTATTTTTTTATGAAAAAACTTATAGATCGCCTTTTTTTTCTAATTTTAAGCACACGAGGTTTGTTTTAAAAATAAAAATATATAGAACATGTGCTAACGGTCTATGAACTTTACTCGTTTTCAACTTGTACCATACCTTTATCTAGTAATTCAGAAATAGAAAAAAAAATCTTGCTAAAATAAAAAGTTGAAATGAAAATAATTTTCTAATTTCAATCACAAGAGAGATTTGATAATCGTAACTAACCAAGAGTAAAAATCGAATTTACAAAAAAATTTTAAACTTAGAAACATTTTTAAAATTTTTAGAAATCTTTTGAAAAAATTGAATCATTTAAAATTTTTTATAAAAAAATAAAAGTTTTCTTAATTTATTTTATATTTAAAACACAACTAATTTTCTATTTGAAAATTACTTTTACAAATTTTATATTTTAGATTATTTTTTTCTAAAACAATCTTCTTATAAAGCAATCTTTCTTTTAAACAATCTTTTTCTAAAATAGTTTTCTGTTTAATCAATTTACTACTTTGATTATTTTTTTTCTAATTTTTACCACAGTCAATTATTTTGATTTTTTTTTTCTAGTTTTTTTAGTTTCTTTTGTTTTTAAATTATATTTTAATTTAATTTTTTTTTCATTTAGTTTAAGTTCAACACATTTTTGAAGCTTATTTGAAGCTTAATTAATAAATTAATTGAGCAATTTTAGATGTTGTAATTTAAAAAAAAAAAACTAATTTATGAAACTTAAATTAACTGTGAGACAAAAAATTAAGTTTATAACTTACATAAAAAGTGTGCATCAATCTAGTGAATTTACTTTTAAAGATTATAAATAAAAAATTTAAAATTTTTAAATTTTTTATCAATTTTTTTAAAATGTTTAATGTGCTAAAATTTTAATGACGCTGAATTTCAATTTTAGATTGCATCAATGGTTTTTTAATTTTAAATAACTTCAAAAAACGGTAAGTTTTTTTTTATTTATTTTAATAAGAATGAAATCAATCTTAGTTTTAGCTTAAAATTAGTATTAATAGCTTAAGTTTTCAAATTTTTGTTAATTTTTCTAAAATTTTTTTTCTAAAATTTGTTTCTAAAAATATTTTTCTAAATTTTTTTTTTCTAAATATAAATGTGTTAACTTTGAAAAAAAAAATTTAATTTATTGATCATTGTTTGAGACAAAAACCATCTGTAAATTTAGAATTAGTATTCCTAATGTTTTTTTTTCATCTAAGTTTCAAATCAATTTTTACGTATTCAATTTTATTTTCACAGTTGATTATTTTGTTCAATTTATTGTCAATTATATAGTTTTTCTATTTAAAGGAATACTTTTTTGATCTAAAAAAACTTTTAACCTTTCAATTTTTCTAAAATTTCTGATCACTTTTTAGATCTTTATGTTAGATTTTAGCAACTTTTTCCAAAAAATTATTTAAAGTTTTTGTTTATATTGTTGTCAATATGTCAAAAATAAATTAAATACATTTCCTTTTATTAGTTTTTACAAAGTTCTGATATTTTCTAAAAATTTTAAAAAACCAAAGAAACAAGTTTGAATTCGAAAATTCATAAAAAAAATTAATCAAAATATAAGACTAAAATATAGATTTTCACTTTATTTTGTTTAATGAATTGTGACAAAGTTATACATTAGTTTTTAGATAATCCTTATGTTAGAAAGAATAAATTAGTTTTAAGAAAATGTCAAAAAATTTATTTAAAAATGAAAAATTGAAAACTATTTGTTAATGAAATCTTTATAAGAACTGTTTAAGCAAAAAAAAAAAAATTTGAATCACAATTTGTTTGCGATTAAAAAAACTTTTTTAAATAAAAACTGTACACGTTTCAATCTTAAATGGACTAAATATTATACCTCAACACGTTTTAAATGGTTTTATTCTTTTAAATTAATCTGAATTTATTAAGTTTGTTGAATGTCAATTTTTACTTAAATTTAATTAAAAAATATCCTAATCTGAAGTCATTTATCAACCCATTTGTATAATAAATTATTTGAAATTTTTTTCTTCTGGAGTACTTTTTGGAGATAAAGTTTAAATTTTTTAAACTAAATTCTTTTGATTGGAAAATTTTTATTTTGTATTTGATAGCTGTTTTAGATTCTTTTTATTGATATTTTTGAACTTATTTTCTAATTTAAAAACTTTTTTAAACAAAAGATTATTTTTAAATCTTTAAATAATTAGTTTAAATTGAATAAGACAGTAACAATTAAAAAGTCTGAAAATATAAATTGATTTTCAATTGAAAGATAAAACTTATTTAGTATTCAGTGAAAAGATTTTTTTTTATTTTAAATTAAACTTTTATTTAATGATACTATTTAAATATTTTATTGATATTTTTGATAAAGATTTTCATAAACTTCTTAAACTTAAATTTTGAAAATTTTTCTTTTAACTTAATAAGAAATTGCGTGAAAAATCAAACTTTTGTATAATTAAAATATTTTTTGAAAAAAGAAAATATTCTTTTTGAAATTTGTTGGATGAGTGTAGAAATTTGAAATGATCATTCATTAGATTGATATTTTGATTTTTTAATAAACTTAAACATTTTTTTATATTCAATTTTTCAAATGATTTGAATTTTTTAAATAATTAAATTTATTTAAACAAAGTTTCATACTCAGTATTAAGTTTTTTTGACGTTTATAAGAATGATGTTTTTAAAAATATTTTAAAAATTTAAAACTCAAAATATTAATAAAACTAAACACTTTATCAAAATTTGAATTCTCAAGACAATAAAGTTTTATTTAAATTAATTTTTTTAATTCGTTTTCATAAACTTAAAAAAATATTTTTGGTTTTTTGATGAAAAAAAAGCCTTTTAAACTAAATTTAAAATCATGTCAGTTATAAACTTTATTTTATTTCAAGTTATCATAAAACTTTTAACTTGTTTATCAGTGTTGAAAAAATTGATGCATAAATGACAAAAAAAAGTTTTAATCTTCAAAATGAATAGTTTTCTATCAGTTTATATTTACAAGAATAAGTTTAAATTTTAATTTTTTAATTAAAGAATTTAAATTAATGAATTTTAATAAATTGAATTCAATTTGAATGGAGCAGATTCTTTTGAACAGATTTTTCATTTTTTTAATTAAAAAGATTTGATAAGTTTTTTAAAAGATTATTTTTTTTTCTTGAGAAAACCTAAAATAATCTTGTTTTCTTAAATAAAAATCTTATTTTTATTGATCAAACCTCATCGAATTCGGTGCAAGTAATAAAGATTTGAACTTGAAATGTTTGTGATTGAAAAAATAAGCTTTAAAATACATTTTTTTTTAACAGCGTTAAGTTTTAATCTTGAATTATTCTTGTTAAAAAAAAAATTTAATCACATTAATTAAGGTTTTAGCTAAAGTCTTAATTTTTGATACAAATATTCTCTTAAAAAAAGATTAAAATTTAGGTATTTATTTATGAAAAACTTGATGCTTTTTAAACTTATACATTGTTATGCTTTAAAACAGTTAATTAACTATTTATGAAAGAATCTAAAAGTTTTTGTAAAGAATCTTGGTCTAATAAAAATATATTATAAGCTTTAAGAATGAGATGAAATTTTTATAAAAACTCATTAAAAGATGAAATTTTTCTTTTTATATCTATTTTTTGGCCAAATTCAAATTTTTTTTTTTTGATTTAAAAAAATAAATACTTTAGAATTTTTAGCTTAAAAACTGGTATGGTCTGAAAATGTTTTAGTTTGAAGAAAAATATTCATTTCTAATATAATCAACAATTTTTTTTCTGATGTTTTTTCACAAAAAATTATTTAATGAATGAATTTTAGTAAAGCTAAGTAGTGATTCTTTTTTTTTTCAAAGTAATTCATCTTAGAATTTAGCATAAAAAAATAATAGCCAAAGCGATTGCACGATCAATTGGTTGAATTTTTTTTTTACGTCGAAAACAAATTAAGTAATAGAAATATTCTGATAACTTTATGATTTATTATAATAAAAAAAATTTATTACGAATGATAAATTATTTTATAGCTAATTTTCAAGTTCAATATTTTTATCTACAGAATGATATTTTTTTATAGTATGTAATTTCAGTTTTATGATACAAAGCAAATGAAAAAAAGATTTTTCTTAACTTTATTGATATTTTAAGATTTAATTTAAAAGAAATTTAATTAAACCATTCAAACTATTGGTATGTAAATAGCTTTAAAATCAATTCTTTTATCTACATCATTTTTCAAATATATATAAACTTATTGATACAAACCTGATATAAAATTCGATTTTTTTATTATCAAAATTTTTCGGTTTTGTTCTTACTTTAAAATATGTTTCCTGCAAAAAGAAAAAAAATTGCTTTATATTGCAAAAAAATAAGTTAAAAAAAACATTGTTAAAAAACAGATGACCTTACAATTTATTTGTTATCAAGTTAAATTTATTACTAGTATTTTCGTTTCATATCACGCTTTTTTTATAATTCAATTTTATTAAAAAAAAAAAATTAGATGAAAAGTTATAGACAATTGTGTCATAATATAAATTTTTTTGATCTGCAGTTTTTTAATTTATCTTCAGCTCAAAATTGATAAGTTTGTTATCAATATTTTTTGAATTTAATTATTTAAAACTTAAAACTGTATCTAATTATCAAATTTTTGGCAAATTAAAGAAACTTAGTTTTCATTGTTTTACGTTAAAACTATTTATATAGATTAGGTGTGAATAACCCGAAAATGATTCTATTGGGAATCGTTTTTCTAATTAAAAATTAAATTACAGTTTCAAATTCTAAGTTACTCTTTTTTCATCAAAGCTACATTGATTTTAATAGATAAATAAAAATAATGTATACGACAAAGGCTAATTTTGTACATTCAACATTAAAATAGTCTTTTTTTCAATAAAGATATCATTAGTATTGTAATAAAGTTTTATATTGAGAAATCTGAAAATTAGTTTTTCTTTTAAATTAATTTTACAGGTATTTCACCTACTGTTCTAAGCTTTTGTTTTAATAAAAATAAAGTATTTTCACAAATGAAAATATCTATTTGAAAAATGTTGACCAAAGATGAAAAAAACATTAAAGCTGAATGTAATTTAACATTTCCGGCAACGACCCATAAATTTTAATTTACTTTAGAACATAGAGCACTAATTTAAATGAATGTGTTTTTAATAGAAAAAAAAAAGATTCTTATTTTACTATGATAATACCAAAAGAATCTTTTTTATTATAACATTTGCAAACAAAAAAAAAAGTTTTGCAAGAAAGGTCAATTTTGTTGATAAATTTTCAAATGTTCAAGTTCAAAGTTTACTTTTAGTTTAAATTAGAATTTTTTTATAAAGCATCTGAAAATAATTTAATTTAATAATTGAACTTAGTTTTAATAATTCTTAAATTTTTCATTCTCCATCGGGAAATAGCGTGTATACCTAAAATTAAAAATAAATTAATATTATTTTATATAAATTAAAAAATGTTTTTTTTAATTAAAAAAATTTCATCTAAATTATTCAAATTAAACTTAACTAAAGATTAATGAGCTTTTTTTATTGCTTATTCTAAAAGAAGAAGCTAGATATTTTTGAGATAACTATTGATTTTTTTTCTCTAATTTACCAATTTTTTCTTGGAATTATGCAAACTTATTTTTACCAATAATTAAACTAAATCAATATATCTGGCAATAAATATTTTAAATAACTATTAAACTTGTTTTTTGAGAATATATTTAAATAAAAGCCAATTTAAATTTTAAAATAGCTTTTTATTGTTAAAAATATAATTGCTATACATTAATTAAATTCATAAATATTTTCAATAAGTAAATGATTCTCAAAGTTCTTATTTTTTTTTTGAATATTTATGTTCCCTATAATTTCTATGTTATAAATAAACTAGCTAAATACTTATAAATAACTATTAAATTTAAATCTAAAATTCAATTGCTACTTAGTTTATCACTTTTTTTTAAAACTTATCTTTAACAGTCAACAACTAGATGAAGTTTTTTTTTTTTGTTAGCATATTGCATATTTTCACGAGTTTTATTACTTTTACGCTAAAATCAATTATATGAGTTCTAAAATTATTATTACTTAACTTTAAAGTTATTTTTAGAGAAAAAATTTATTTAAATTATTTTTTACATAAATTGACCTTTGATTAGTTTTCATTATTTTTTACTTTAAATTTATTTCTTAATATATTTTGATGAATTTCTTTATGTTCAATTTTAAATTCTAATATATTCATGTTAAGTTTTTAAATTAATTTCTTAAACTTTAATTTTGATTCACTATTTTTGTTTATAATTATGTATGTACGTTCTTTTAATTTAAAATTGAGAACGTTATAAGATTGAAAAAGATTTAAATAAAATTTTCATCATTTGATACTATTTAAACATTTAAAGTTTTGATTTTTTTTGAACTTTTACAATTAAATTAAGCAATTATTAATTATAATCATGAGAATTTTTTTAAACTCATCTTAAAAGACTTTTAAATTTATTAAAAGATTATTTTTTGATGTTCTAGCAAATTTAGTTTTAAGTACTCGAAATTAATCATTTTAATCTCTTACAGTATCAACATCTGTTTATTAAATGTTTTATTTTAATTTTTTATTAAAATACTTTTTTTACCTAGATAAATTTATCTTGAGAAAATTCATCAATTGTGGTTTAAATTGAATTTAAAAAAACTTTTTTTTGTTCACTAAATTCTTTATTTTATTAATATCTTTATTCACATTTATTCAGGTTTTAAATTGAACCTTTCTTCTTTTTAAATTTTCTTTTAAAATATTTATAAGCTTAACTAATTACGTAAAAAAGTTTGATGTTTATAAATATTATAACATTGTAAACAAATAATGAACAGTATTAAGTTAAATTATTTAAGAATCTTTTTTCATAATTTTTTATTATAATTAACTAAAGGATGTTTCTAATGATAATTTATATTCTGTAAGCAAATAACTTTTTAAATTTCAATAATCGAAAAAAAATAATGAAAAATTTAATCTTATTATCTTTTTATTAATTTGAAAAGGAAATTTAATCTTGTTTTTAATTTAAAAAATAATTGTTTTTTTAATTTTTAATAACTTTTTTTTTGTTTAAATGATTTTTTTCATGACTGAATAAATTAAGCTTTAAAATCTTTATTGTTGCTTGTTATAAAATTTTTGATTAAATTTGAATGTCTGTTTAAAATTCTTATATAAAATTTAAAATGATACAAATCATACTTGAATTTTTTTTTAATTTTTTCAAGTATTAATCTAATTAAGTTTTGATACTTTTGAGTATTCTTCAAAAAAGATTTTAAAAAAAGTTACAAAAAGTTAGATAACTTGAAATTCTATTAAAAAAAAAATTTTCTTAATTTAAAAATGGTACTTCAAAAGAGAAAATTTTTTTTAATAATTAATTCATCATCAACAATAATTGACGCTTTTGAAAGCTTATTGTTTAATGTTTTAAAAGTTTTTTTTTTTAATTTTTTAAAAACCGTTTATAATGAATTTTAAAATTCAAAAGATTTAGTTGTAATTATATTTTATGTTTAATGTTGTTAGGTAAAAAAAAAAATTATATTTTTAACACATTTCATCTTAATTTGCTCATTAGATTTTGATTAAAAATTGTTCTTTTTTAATTCTTTAGTTTTAAAAATTAGTTAAAATTTGAATTAGTTTTATAAATTGAGATTAACAAAGTTTTTAAAAAAGAATTTAAACTTTTAAATAGGCCATTTATGATATTATTTTTTAAAAACTCATCTTTTTAAGCTTCAATTAATCAAATTTTTTTTTCAAATTATTTTTTAATCTTTGATTTATTTTTAATATTACAAAGGCTTAAACTTTTTTTTTTCTATTTTAAAAGAGTTGGACTAATTGATTTTTATGAAAAAAAAGTTGTTTTATTTTGAACAAACAAAAGTAATCAATCCTCTTTACATTTGTTTTTCATTTCTTTTTATTTCTTTTAAAATAGTATTTCAAAGTTTATAAACAATAAAAATGAAACAATAAAAATGTCATTTTTATTAATTTTTTCATCATTTTTTTCTTAGATAAATTAATTTTAAATTGTTTGAAATGAAAAATAGTTTTTTAAAAGAAATTTTTTTTAATCGATTTAAACCTTAAATTTGATACTTTGATGAACTTGAAATTTAAGTTTTTCTTTGAAATTTGAATTAATAAAAATTGTTTTTTATCTTAATTGTTAAATCAGTTTTTAAAAAAAAATTTTAAATGAAATTGACCTAAGCTTGAAATTTAATTATTAAAAAAAAATAATAAAAAGTTTTTTTAATTTTAAAAACAGATTTAATCATCATTTTTATTTTGAAACTATTTTTAATAAAATAGCCAACTTCCGTTTTTCAACATAAAAATCTTTTTTTTTTAGAGTTTTTTAATTTGAAGTACAAGTTAATTCAGTATTCATTGAAAATTTTAATCTTAATTTAAGTTTTCTTTTTGAACAATTTATAGGTTTTCTATTCTATTTCAATTAGAATCTTTCAAGTGGTTCTTGAGAAATTTTATGCTTTTTGAACTAACTGATCATATTTTTTATGATTTTTTCTTTTTAAATATGAGCTAAACTTTTTTTGAATATGATCTTTTTTACACTATAAGCTTTTTTTATTTCTAAAAATATTTTTTTTACATTTTTGCAAATGGGCTAAATTTTTTTAGTTCCAAAAAAATGAGATTAATTTTTATCTGAAATTATTTTGATTTATTAGACTAATTTGTTTTACAATTAATTATTCAAATTTATCTTCTTTAAAAGAAAAGTATTAAAAGTTTATAGTTCAAAACTTGTAACCAAAAATTGTGTTTTAGATTAGATAATTTTTTTTAAATTTTACGTTATTTTTTTTTTAATAAGATTTTCCTACATCTTGATTTTGGTTGAAAACTTTACAATTTATGCAAACAAAAAAAAAGATTTTAAAAGATTAGTTGAAATTGATATTTTAAGTTTTAAATAAGATTTTTTTTATTCAAAAAAAGTATTTTGAATTTTTTGTAAAATAATTTTTAAACAAAAAACATTAAAATAAAGTTCATAGCTCGACTAAATTTTTTTGTCGAATAAGTTGGTAGTTTTGCATATTATTTTATAAAATGACCATTAGTTACAATTTGATTTATAAAAAATCTTAAAAAAATATTTTTTAAAAAAATATTTTTTGAAAATCCATATTTGATAAAAAATTTGAAAAAATTAGATTAAAACATCTATTTTTAGTATGATATAATGTTTAATTAATTAATTAACTTTTTTTATGAAGATAATATGGAAATTCCTAATTTCAAATAACAATAATTTAATACATGATCTTGTTATAAGATAATTTAATACGTTTTCTAGTTAAGTTTTATCAACAAAAAAAAATGTAAAACTTTTCAAAATAATTTGAAATTATTGAATAAAATTTTTTGAATTTTAATTTCTATCATTTTGTTTTTGGTTAGAGAATAAAATGTTTATTTTGAAACATTATCTTAGTTTAAGGATTATTTTTGTTTTAGTTGATACGTTTTCTTTTTCAATTGATTAATTTAAATTTATAAATAAATTGAAGTTTTGTTTACTTCAATACTAAAGTAAAATGTATTTTTCTACCGATTCATTCAAATATGGGACATTAATTATTCATTTTACATTTTTTGTAAGTTTTCTTTTAAAAAATAAATGAAAACTATTTTTTTGTTAATTTTAATTAAAAACTAAAAATTTTAGTTCCATCATGATTCTATAAAAATATTCAAAATATTTCTTCTTATTTAAGGTTTTAGGCAATTTTTTGTTTTACTACAGTTATGATTTTTTACATGATCCATTATTGGAAATTAATTCTGTTGATAAAACATTAGTTTTTTTATGTATTTTTATTTCTGCAGTTTTAATTATTATTTCAATATTAGGATGTTATGGAACTTTATATGAAAATTCTTTTTTGTTAAAATCTGTGAGTTCTTAATTTTAAGTTTCTTTATTTTAATTTTTTTTTTAAATTTTTTTAGTATGTGCTTTCAGTATTATTGTGTGTTATTTTGCAACTTTTTTTAACTTTGATGTTTTCTAAAATTAATTTAGATAACTTGGATCAAACTTTGAAAAAAGAGTTATTTGAAAAGTACAAAGAAATTAAACCAGAATATAAAGAATTTATTGAAAATTTACAATTTAATAACAAGTGTTGTGGTGTTATTTGTCATCAAGATTATAAGCAAGATATTGAAAAATTACCTAGAAGTTGTTGTGTACCTAATTCAGATGAGTTTTGTACGCAAAAAACTTTGTATTCTAATGGTTGTATATTTGCCATAAATGAAATTTATAAATCAAAAAGATACTTATTCTTTATTGTTTTGACTTTTGTTCTAAGTATACAACTTATCACAATTATATTTTCATGTCTAATAAGTAAAAACGTTAGAGATCAATATAATTTTTTTAATTATTTTTTTTTAGTATGATGCTAATAAATTATTAAAATTTTTCATCTTTTAATTCTTATTTATTTTTGATTTTATTCTAGCTTTTCAAATATTAAAAAACTTAATTTTTGATCAACTTTTTTACTTTTTATTAAAAACATTGCTTATAAAAGTTAATTGTTAATTATATAAACATCGACAATAATAAGTTTGATAAGCTATTTGCTTTTGATGTTGACAATTAATTCATTTGTTTTGTCCAAATGTTTTATCAATTTTCTTTTTCATGCTAATCTTTTTAAAATAGTTTTGATTGACAAACTTTTAATTAATTTATTGATTACTTAGTTTTTTATCATTTTTTATCAATTTTTACTATTAAACTTTTTTGAATTGTAAATTTTTTACAGGTTTTAAATTTTTTTCTTGAAAATGGATGTAGCCTTCTTATTTAATTTTTTACACCTTAGATTGAGTCTTCATCAAAAATCATGTAAATAATTTGGTATTTTCTTAAACTACTTTTCATTAAAATCTTTTAAGTAGTTTCTTAAAATTTTTTTTTATTAAAACTGTCTATTCATACAACTTAAGTTTTTTTTTCAAATTTTTAGTTTTTTAAGTAAAAATCTTTTTATTAATTTTTGTAAGAAATTTGACTTTTTCAAAAATGAATTTACTTTTTTTCAATTTTTATCTGAAATTATTTCAATTAATCAAACTTTTATATTTTTCAATTAATTATTTAAAGTTATCTTCAAGTCAAAAACTGTGTTTTAGATTAGATAATTTTTTTTTCAAGACTTTATGTTTTTTTTTTTCAAATTTCTACATCTTGATATCGGTTGAACACTTAACAATTTATGCAAACAAAAAAATGAAAGATTTTTAAAGATTAGTTGAAATTGATACTTAAAGTTCTAAATAAATAATTCGCATTTAGAAAAAAACTGTTTGAAAATATTTGAAAAAAGTAAATTTGAAGGGAAAAAACTTTTAAAATAAATTTCCCAGTTTTAATTTAATTTTTTTTTTTGTTAGTTACCAGGTTTGCATATTATTAAATGACCATTTGTTATATTTTGATTTATGTAAAACTTTTTACAAAACTTTAAAATAAATTATCCTTTTCTGAGAAATATTTTTTATGAAACGACCTAATTCAATGTCAAGTTTTATTTTGAAGAATCTTTTTTAAAATATTTTTGATATAAAGATTAATTTTTGATGTGAAGATAATTTTTGATACAAAGATAAAATGATTTTTAGTATGAATATATTTTTTTTATAAAAAGATAAGTTTTTTCTTAATTAATAATAAACAAAAATTAATTTTAAGCTTTAAGATAATCTAAATAATATTTACATGTTCATCAATTGTTTTATACTTATATGAAATTTTTATTTATAAAGAAATATTTATTAATTTAAATTATTAGTAAAGAGAAAAAAGATGAAACAATTAAGATTAAAATCTTTAGATTTTATTTAAGAAAAATGAGATGTCCAAGTAATATAAGAAATATTTTATATGAGAAAATGACACTTAAAAATTTTTACCACACACTGTGGTTTCATAAAATGTAATAAGAGAACTTTTTGAATTTTATTTTGATTTTTTTTATTTTTAAATTCACTAGAGTAAAAAAAAATTTCTTAAGATAAACTTCACCTGCTGTGACTTTTGAATTTTAACTAAGCTTTTATTATCTTGATTTTTTTTTTAAGTTGACTTAAGTTATCTTGAATTTATGTTATTAATTACATCAACTTTTATTTAGTACTAAATAAGTTTTTAAATTGCAAAGTTTCCTTTAAAATTTTTTAGCTTAAATTATAAAAGTAATAAATTGAAGAAATGTATCAAGTAGTTTCTTAAAATTAAGTTTCAAAGAAAATTTTCACTTTTTATTTTAAATCTTAATTACTGTTATTTTCAATAGACTTTAGTTTTAATTTGTTAATTGAGTTTTAAATCTTCACAACTTCTTAGAATTTTTTTTAATCAAATTTATTGGATTTTAATAAAAATGTGATACATTAATTCTATATAAACATTAATTTTATAAAAAAGAAATTTGCAGGTGTTTCAGTTTGAAGTTTTTTTATTTAAAATTTCATATTGATTTTTAATAAAAAAGCCTAAAAATATTGATTTGAAATAGTTTTTTTTTTTTTTTTTGAAACTTTTTGTTACAAAGATGGTTCCGATTATATAAGTAATCTTTATTTTAAGTAATATTCATGAAAAAAGTATAGGTGGTCATTTTGTTGAATTAAGATATAGAGAATTTTAAAAAATAAACAAAAACTGTTAAACGTTAAGATAAATAGAATTTTTTTTTTTGAAATAAAGATGTTCATTGTTATGGAATTATAGATTTTTTTAATGGTTCTTACTAGCTATAAAATATATTTAGAAAAAAAAAAAGAAAAAGTTTATGTAATAGACCTACCACAAAGGTTAAAATAATGACTAAATTTAAAAAGTAGAAAACCTGCTAAATTTTAGAATTTAATTAAAAGAGTTGAATGTATTATAATTCTGATAAACTTGTTATCTTAGTTTATGAAGGTTGTCAAAGATGTTGAATAACTTAATTTCACTTATAAAAAAATAATCCACAAAAATAATTTAATGAATGAATACATAGCTTTATCTATTAAGTTGTTATTCAAAACAAAATATAAACTAATAAAAGTAATAAAAAAATGTTATAACAATACACTTTAATAATTACATCAATTTTCTAACCTAATCTTCAGGAAATGTTCCAGTAGATCTACTTATTTAATAGATAAGACTGTTTTTATATATTCTAAAAATAGACCACCATCAAACTTTTAAATAAAAATTATTTTTGAAAAAAAAAAAAACTATTGTTTACGGTAGTAACCAACGTCCAGACTAAAAAAAATAGTTCTAAAATTAATTCTTACTTTAAATTCAAAATCAATCTTATAAAGTTGATTTACCAACAAAAATTGATTTGTTTTTTTTCTAAATAACATTTGCTTATTTACTCAATCTACATCATTGATCACCATTGATTATCAATAGTTTGTAGTTATATAAAAAAAACTTGCTAATTTTTCACTCTCTAGATTGATAAGAAAATGTTGAAGCAAAGAAAATTTTTATAAATAAATTCAATTAAATTGTCTACCTTGAATAAGTTTTAAATTTAAAAATAAAAAATGTTTCACTTTTTTTTGAATAGGTAATTACCTTTTTTTTATTTTAATTTTAAATCTTCAAGATCTTCTTATTTTAGAATTTTATAATTTAAAATTAATTTTTTTTCCACAAAATTTATGAACATGAAGTTTTAAAATTTATTTTTAAAACTTAATTTCAAAACTTACTTTTCAAAACTTAATTTCAAAACTTAATTTTCAAAACTTAATTTTCAAGCTTAATTTAAGAAATAAAATTTTATATTTTTTGAAATATTTTAATAAGCTTGAAAATATTTTTCTTTGTTTAATATACTTTCAATTTATTGGACAATAGATAGACAAAGCTATTAATTTTAAATTTAAATATTAGTTTTCAAGTTTAGAAGTTTTTTTTAAAAAAATTTTCTTTCAATAAAATAACTCAATTATTAGGTAATAAACATAAATTTATTTTCGTAAAGTAAAATTTTTTGTTTAGATAGTTAATTGTTTATTGTTAAAAGTTTAGGAAAAAAGTTAAAGAAAACAAATTTTTTTTTTAGAAGAAGAAAAAAAGATAAAAGTTTGAAGAAAAAAAGTTTTAAAATATTTCAAAGAAAATTTATCCGAAAGAAAATTATCCAAAAAAGAAAAGTAGAATTTAAAAAAACGAAAAAAATTTTTGATACTTTGAAGTTATAACAAAGTTGAAAAAATTTAAATAAATTAAAATTTTTATTTAACAGATAAATAAAATTTTGATGAGTTATTTTTGAATTTTAAAGCTTCATTTTTTTAGATTCATTATACTAACTTTTTAATCTTTTTTTTATTTAAAATCCCATTTGGTTTTTTTTTCTTAATTTTTAAAGCCGTCAGAATAAATTTTTTGATAAACAAGTTAGTTTAAATGTCAAATTAGATTTATAAAGTATTTTCTATGATAATTTTGAAAAAATATTTGAGCTTAAAAAAGTATTTCTTTGTCTATTTGAAAACAAATTTTAAATGTTATTTTATTAAAAGATATTTATATTCTTAAAGTTTATTAAAAAATTAAAAAGAAAATAGCTTAGAAAAAATTGTCAAATTTCTTAAATAAGTTTAAGCTTAAAATGTTTACAGAAAAAATTTAATACGGATTAAAAATGAATTAACCTTTATACTTTTAATAAAAAAAATTTTATTTAAAAAGATTCTGTTTAAACTATAAGATCTATCTTATTAAACTAGATTAGCATATAAAGTGTCAATTTGAGAAAAAATTTTTTTTAGAATTAAAGATTTGTAAGTTCAAAAATCTTTCAACTTATACTCTTAAACTTTTTACAAATTTTATTCAAAAATACAATTGAATAGATGATTTTTGAATTCTATAATTCAAGTATAGAATATTTCAAGTTTGATAAATATTAATCAAAATCAATGAGTTAAGTTTTATTGAAATTTTGACTTTTATTTATCTATTTTATTAACTCAAATTCATCATTTTTAGATTGTTTTTATCTAAATTATTAAACAACCTTTTCATCAATTTTTTTTTTGGAATCAGAATTCGATTTGAATTCAACTTTGAAAAAAAATTTTAAATTTAGATTTATTTGATAACTATATTCTTAAAAGTTTTGATTAATTCGAAAATAAATGTTGAGATAATTCAAAGAAAAATTTAAAATATTTGAAATCATCATCTAATTAGTTTTCAATAATTTTTTTGAAAATAATTCTTAATTTATTTTTTACCTATTTTAGGTTATCTTTTTGAAAATTCTTAAATAGTAATGGTACCTTCATTTATTAAATTTATATCTTCATTAACTAAAGATTTTTAAAATTAAATTTTATCTTATAAAAAATAGTGTTTTAGTATAAGATTTATCTTCAAAAATAGTGATTTCAAAAAAATTCTAAAAAATTATCTTTGAATTTTTTGTGTTTTAAACTTCAAATAAAAATTGGTAACTTTTATAAACTAGTAACTTTTATAAATTAGTTGCTAAAAAATTTAAAAAAATTCGAAAAAAAGTTTTTTTTTAAAATATCAGTAGCTATAAATAGGTATCATTTAAAAAAAAAAGAAATATTCCTAGATAAACTGATTTTGATAAATATTCAATACAAAAACCTAACTTCATTTTACTCTAAGGCATTTAGTAATGAAATTTTCTTTTGATTAATCTTTAAATTTAGTTCACTTAATTCATATCATTAAGTTTTTTGTCAATTTATAATTTGACAAAGTTTAAAATATTTGAGTGGGATAATAACTTATTCCTTAAATTAATGAATAAAAAATTTTACAACTTACTTTATAAGTAAATTAGAGAAATTTTTTTTAATTATACCTCATCTTATTAAACAAAAAAAAAGCTACAAATTTTACACTTTTAATGTTTGCTGAAAAAAGAAATTAAATATTAAGAGCTATGTTTTTAAAGAAAAAGTTTTCTCAAAACTCTGTTCAAAATAGTTTATTCAAAATTAAATTTGTTTAAAAAAAACTTTAAAGTTTACTTAAAATAATTAAAAATAAAAGTTTGTTTAAAAATAAGTTTTATTTGATATAACTTTTATCAAGTTTATTATTTTTTAACTAAGTTATATAATTTTTGATGAGCTTGTTCTTTTTTTTTAAAGCTTGTTTGATACAAATTTAGACTTTTTCAATGTAAATATTTAACGCTTACTTAATATTGTCTTATATTTTTTATTAAATTTAATAAACATAAATTTTTGGTTAACTAGGGAATGTTTTGAATAAATTCAACCGACATTAAAGTTTAATCGATATAGTTTAGAAGAACTTATTCAAAATTTAAATAAACATAAGTATGTTTAATTTATATATTAGTTTGATCAAAAAAAAGTTTATTCATAACTTTAATTAACATAAGTTTATTAAGAATTATAATTAACATATTTACTTATAAAGGAAATTGAAGTTTCAAAAAAATTTCAACATAATATTATCAAAATAAATTTATCAACATAATTTATCAACATAGTAATATACAAAAGAATTATAATTTTTTAAGTTTATTGAACATAAATAAGTTTGTTTTAAGAAATTTTTTTTAGTACTATTACTTTAGTATATTATTATCGTTAAAAGAATAATTTGTTAAATCATCAAAATTATCAAAAAAAAATCTCAGAACTTTCCTTAAAAAAATAGATCAATATTTACTAGAACATCAAAAGTTAATTAAAAACTAACTTGATTTTTAAATGAATCATTCTTTTATAAATATAAAACTTTATGTCTTTAATATATTTTCATTATTTTAACATCTGAAAAAAGCCCTACCTTAAAATTTTTTTATCTTCAGTCTTGTGCCTCTTTCTTTGGCTTTTTTTAGCCTGAAGTTGTTAAATTACTAAAAATTTTTAATTTTTTCTTTTTTTTACAAAAATTTTTATTGTTCTGCTGAACAAAAATTCTTTCAAATTTTGAAGTTTTAAATTTTTTTTCATCTTTTAATTCTTATCTAAATATTAATTGAATGAGACATTTTTGTTTTTTATTAGCCTAGTTAACTAATTTTTTATGTTTGGTTTTGTAAGAAAATAAGAAAATTTTCTCTTTTTGTGAACTTTATTGAAATTATAATTTAGATATAGGTTTTTGTTTGATTTCTTTTTCTGAATTCAAAGTTTATATTACACGTTTTATGGATCAAATATGTGTTTTTTGATAAACTTTAACAAAATAAGCCTTAATTAATTTAGATTAAATCTGATTCTTTTTAATTTACTGAACCTTTAATTAACTAAGTTATTTTTATCAAATTATTCTTTAAAATAGACCGAAAAAAAACTTTGTTTCAGTTAGTGAAAATCCAAACCTTTTTCTACTTAAAAAGGGTTTGTTAAATTATTTTCAAAATACTTTTATCCTTTACTTCAGAAAATAACCATAAATTTTAGTTTAATGTATTTATTTAAACATTTAATTAACTTTAAGATTTTTCATGAAATTTATTTTGTAATACAATTATTACTGTTTTTAAATTATTCAATATTTCAAAGACTATTTTATTCATCTTAACTTAACTATAATTTTATTACTCGAAACCTTTTTCAGCTATAATTTCATAAATATAAACTGCAGTTTCTTCCCTTTTAACTTTTTTTTTGAAAATTTTATTTTTTTAATTCAAAACTTGAATTCTTAAAAATTTTAGTTCTTAAATTTTTATTTTCTTATTAAAACTTTTGATGATTTTCTCTATTCAATAAGTTTTTTTTAATTTTTATTTTTCAAGTTTTTGTTAGAGTTTTTTTTAAGTTTTAAATTAGAGTTTGTTTAATTTTGTTTCAAATTTTTTCATTTAGTTTTTTTTTTTTTTTTTTTGCAAAACTTTTCAATCATTAGAGTTCGAACTTTACATAGGTTAGATAATGACTCATATTAATAGTAATTTAATGTTTTGAATAAAGTGCAATGTACGTTCAATCGGCTCTATTTTTAACACACAAATGAGTCATAAAAATTAAAATAAATGAACTTAATAAGCTCCACCTTATTAAAAATTAACTGTTTTTCTTTTTTTGTTTTGTTTTTACCTTTGAAGTATTACCTATTTTCAATGAGCTTGTATGTTTAAAATAGAAAAGATAATTTTTTTTAGATTCAATAATTTTAGGTATAAAAGGTAGACTAATTAATGAAAATATCTTTTTATAATGTTTTTTAAGAAGTCAAATTTCTTCTTTTTTTTTTTCTAAGTTTGAACTTTAGATTCTGAAAACCAATATTTTTTTAGATTACAAATATATTGAATTTCAATTAAAAAGTTTTCTCAAATTTTTTATAAAAAAACTCAAATTTAGAGTTTTGCTAAAAAAAAATCTTATCTTTTTTAAAAAATCATGAGTCTTACACAATGCAAGTTTTTTTAAAAGTGATATTTTAAGTTTTATTGCATAAAAAAACATTAAATGCATTTAAATTTACTTGCGAATTTGAATTTAGATGATAAAAAAGGTGATTTTTTTTATTAACGCCCTCACTTTTATCATTTGATCTTGAAATTCTTTTCAATATCATTTTTATATTTACCTTTGCTCTTTGTTGCCTTAACTTGATGTTTTTTTTAACTTGATTTTACTTTTTTATACCTTATTTTAATTAACTTTTACTTTTAAACTTTAGTTTGTCTTTTATTTTTCAAAAAAAAAATTTAATGACTTTTTGTCATTAAGCAATTTTAACTTTACAAATCAATAATTCTTTTATTTATGCTCTAAATTGTGTTAAGAGTATTTAAAATTTTTGTCTACTTTTTTTTTAAATTTTGAATAAAGTTATCATGATATCCTTCTTGGATGAATTTTAAAATGATGAAATTTATTTTAAGTCTATAATCATGGTGTTTTTATTAAAAAATAAAAGTTTTGCAAAACTCAATGTAGTTTACTTTTAAAATTAATGTAAATTTTGCTTTAGAATATTAAACTAAAATTAATGCATTTTCACCATCTTTACTATGCATAAATTTTTTTGAAACATTTTTTATTAAAAATATTTTTCATCCTTTTGATGTGCACTGGTTTGGATAAAAAAAAATTCATTAATCTATTGTTTTATTCAAGTTTAACAAAAAATTAAATAACATCTTGTAATACTTGAAAATAATTTAAATTATTTTTTTAAATCTTCTTGTTTTAGGGTTTTCTTTAAAATTTTTGAATTTAAACAACTTTTCATTAACTTTTTTCTTGGTATCTTCTGATTTATATTTTATAAATATTTTTGAATAAAATTGAATTTAAATTAAAAATATTTAAACCGATAAAAGATTAAAAAACATGTTTGACAAAGTTGTAATTAGTTTTAATAAAACTTTGATAAATATTAATAAAATTTATAACAGAAAAAGATTTTGATCTTTTCATTTATCTAGCAATCTTTTCTTTTTTTTTAAAAATCTTAATTAGGTAAAAGAACTTTTTTGGAAACTTTATATTAGTTTTTTAAAATTTAATACTTGAACTTCTTTAGACAAGTTATCAATCAAACTTATTTTAAAAACTCAGTCTAGTTTAATATAAAAAAAAATTTTATAATTAGTTTGCTTAATTGATTTTTGTATCAGTAGTTATGCTAAAAAAGACATTTTAAATTTAAAATTTAATTGAATGAAGATATGAGCTATTTTTAAGTAATATTTAAACGATAAACTTAAAAATTAAGAACAAACCACAGTTATTTTTTTAACAAAAATAAGCTTATTAATTCAATTTTTGGTAATTTTAGGAAAGAAAAGAAAAACAGCTAAAATTATTATAATTAGCCTAATAAAGTTTGAAAATATTTTGTTGAAAAAAAGTGAAGAATTTTAGGAGGGTTTCATCTCTAAGTTTAAAAATTTTTTTTTTCCTAAAAAAAACAAAAAAATTCTTAGTTTTTTTAAACAACGCCTTTTTCATAATTATCAAAGTGATTTTTTTTAAATTCAATCGGTTGAATTTTTACTGGTTTTTTTAATAAAAGCCACACTTTGAAATTTTTTCACTTTTAAATCATTTTGATAAAATAACTAAAAAATGAATAAAAAAATGACTTCAAATGACTAACCTGTTAAGGTTGGAAATCTTTTTTTTTTATTTGAAAACAGTTGGGATGTTATCTAACAAAAATTAGAACTTTCTTTTGTTACTTAACCGACTATTGGCTTTTTTACTATAATTACAGAAATACTTTACCCACAAAATTTAATTTCTCTTCTTATATAATTACAAGTTAAAAAAAACTTTTCAAGCTACAGTTTTCTTTTAAATTAGCGCTATTTCAAATAAACAATATCACAGGTTCATAGGTTGTTTTCTAAATAAAATCATACTTGTTTATGTTTTATGTTTTTTTCTGTTCATTCTTGAACTTATGCCCTATGTTTTGGCCTTAAGTCAAAAAAAAATTTTTGGTCTAATGCTTCATTTATTCATTTGGTTTTACTTGTTTTTTTGACTTATTATTTAGCTAAAATTCTAGCTATTGAATTTTGATCTTTCTATTACCTATGTTTAAGGCTTTTCTTAGCAACCATGTTTTACTATGTTTTACTATACATGTTTTTAGAATAAAAAAAAATTAAATTTCTTGTTTAGTTCTTTAATTGGATTTTAAGCTTGCTTTTCCAATTTACACTTGTAAACTTTTTTAGCTTTAATTATTGATTTATATAAATCAAATTAGTCAAAAAATCTTGTTAAAAGCAGTTTAAAAAATCTTTAATTATCACCTGATGAATATTTAGGATAATAAATTTTTATTTAAGATAAACTTATGTTTTATTTGATCTTCAGTTTAACTTATTTTTACTTTTTTTATTTAGTCTTAAGTAATTCTTAGTTAGTTTTGAAGTTTTTCAAGTAGTTTTAAGTAGATTTTAGTTAAATTTTTTAGTTAAAATTTAGGTAATTTTAATGAAAAGATTTTCTTTTATTTTAATCACTTAAAGGTGAAGGTATTTGTTTAATAAAAAGAAAGAATTTTTAAATTAAAATTCAAAATTCTTCTTTACATTGTTGAGTAATCTGAAAAAAAATTAGTTTTTCTTAAGATTTTATGGTTTCAACAAATTATTGAGAATTAGTTGAATAGTGTAAAATACTTTATTTAGATGCTAAAATTTTTTTACTTATTACAAAATTTTTGAAGCTTAATAAAAATTATAAACTTAAAAATAAGAATCTTTATCTTAATTTCTGACCATTTTAAATTAAAACTTCAAGTACTTTTTACTAAAATTTCAAATAAAATGATTTTAAAACTTTTTTTAATCATTTTTTTGATTAAGTTATTAACCATTTTTATGAAATTATTGATCATCTCATTTTTGTTCTGATAAAGTCATTTTTGTTTGAATTAAGCTATTAAACATCTTTAATAATTATATTTTCTTTATTCAAATTTTAAGCATCCTTTTTTCAATTTTATTTAACATTTTTAATTTAATAGGTTTATCTAAAAAAATTTAAGTAAACTTTATTAAACAGTTTTTCTTTAATTTTTGTTTGGAATAGTTTAAGTTTAGTTTATACAAAATTCTATCAAATACTTTTTTACTTAAGTCTATCAAATATTTTTTTACTTAAGTCTATCAAATAGTTTTTACAAATTTCTATAAAATAATTTTAATTCAAAATTCTATCAAATAATTTTTTTATTGAAGTCTATCAATTAGTTTTAACTCAAAATTATCAAATAGCTATTTAGTTAAATTTATCTTTTAATTTTTGACCAAATTTTATCTTTTAATGTTAAACTAAAATTTAAAGTATCATGAACAATTAATATTCAACATCATTTTTAAGCATACATTTTTTTATTTAATTGAGTTATTAGTTAAACACCCACTAAAAAATTGTCTAAACTAAAAATTTTTTGTCTAAATTGTAATTTCTTGTCTAAACTATAATTTTTTGTCTAATAAGTTTTTACCTATTAGTAAAGTTAATTAAAAAAAACAAAATTACTATTAAAATAACTGCAACAGGTTGATTTTTTTTATTAACTTTTTCAATATTTTTATCGCTCATTAGTTTTTCTTCATTAGTTTTTAGTTATTATCGAATAATAAAGTTTTTTTATAGTTTTTTACTTTAATATTCTTAATTAGGATAATTTTTTATGAATTTGAATCTTAAAATGCTATTGTTGAATAAAAAGTTTTTTTAAATTAGATTTTTGATTAATTTGTTTTAGATAATCAGTTTTATATCGAAAATAAAGTCAAAAAAGATTTTTTAATTATTATTTTTAATTGATGAAACAAAATTTTAATTAAGAAAGAGTTTTGTTTATTGTTTTGACTGCTACTTGTTTAGTGGGAACGGTAAATTTCTTTGAAACTTTTATTTAAAGTTTAGTATTTAAAGTTTTTATAGTTTTTTATGTCTTAAGTTTATAATTTTAAGTTCTATAAATTAAGTTTTATAATTTTTTTTAATTTCTTAAACTAATTTTTTCTCTTTTCTAATTAAAAATTTTTCCTAAATTTTGATTTTTTAATTTTTCTTTATTTTTCTTTTATTTTTCTTTTAGTTTTTCATTTAAGTTTTTAATTTAATTTTTTTTTTTTAAATTTTCTTTTAAGTTTCTTTAGTTTCATTAATCATTTTTCTTTTTGTCAATTTTTCTTAATATTTTAAATTTAATTTTGTTGATTTTACTCTGCTTTTGTTTTTAGCTTTTTTTTAATCAAAAAACAATAATCTAAATTTTTTGATAAAATTTGTTTAAATTAGTTGAGAAAGAATTTTTATGTCTTTAAATGTTCTAAATAAAGATCTTTTTTTATATTAAATTACACTTAATCATTTCAAAACTTTAATTAAACTTCTTTTTTTATTTTAAATTTTATGTAACTCTTTTTAATTTTACCATAAATTTAGATTTTACTTGAGAAGATTTTTTTATTTGTTTTTTTAAAAACTAAAACACTTTTTTAATTTTTTCTAACTTTCGTAAAATTTTAATTTGTTTTCCTTTTTTAATTGATCTAATTTTGTAATAAAAGTTTTTTTTTAAAAAAAAAGTCGTCAAATTTAATTTAGTTTAATCAAAGTTTAAAAAAACTTAATTTTTTATTTAATCTGTTTCAATCTAATATGTTTTAAATTATTGAAAATTTGTTGAGTTTCATAACTTTAAATGTCTTAAACAATTTTTTGTGCAATTTCTTTGCTTACAGGAAACAATCAATCTCATTCTATACTTTACACACACGCATTAGGTTTTATGAAAAACTATTTGATATAATTGAAATCATTAATCAATCCCACACGTGTTTATAATTTAAGAAATATTTTTTTTCAACCAAATTTGACCCTATGTTTTTGATAGAAAAATTAGACAAAGACATTTTATCCTTTCGTATTTTAAAATCTTTTTTAATTAAATTGTTGTAAATTTTTGAAGAAACTTTAATTAATTTTTCTCTATTTAAAAGTATTTTCATCAATATTAATATCAGTTGTTTTAACACGAAATTTTTAGGATAGGTTTATTACAAAACAGTTTTACATTGAATTCAGTTTTAAATTAAACTTGAGAAATTTTTTTACACTTTTTTGAATGCCTCTTTAGATAAACTTTTTGAAGTATAATTATTTTATCAAAAGATGATTACAAACTGAAAATTTTTTTTTGACTTGCCTTTTTTTTATCAAAATCAACTAAATTAATTTTTATTGTTTCAATTTAAATGTCAAATTACAAAACTTTAAAAAAGTTTCATTTAGCTCTTTTTTATCAAAATTTATTCTAATTTAGCTTTTATTCTAATTTTTTAAACTTTATTAATTGTAAGGATACTTTATTATTTTTAGTTATTCTAAAGTTTTAAAAACAAAAATCTTTGTTTTTATTTAATCATTTAATATTCAAAAAGTTTTGTTTTGTTAAAATAGTTCATACGTTTTTTTGAATTTTTTAAACTTTATTTTGTTTTTTTTTTTTAAAAAGTTTTTTCATTTTTTTTTAAACTTTTAAAGTTTTATTCATTTCAACAATAAAATTTTTCTTTAAAAAATAAAACAATTTTAGTATAAGTCACAACTAATATTCTTAAAATAATTTAACCTCAAACTTTTAATTAATTTTTGTCTTAAATTTTTAATTCAAAAACAGAATTCGAGTATAGAATTTAATTTTAAAGTTTTTAATAGAACATTATTTTTGAAATTATTTTTGAAATTATTTTTGAAATTTAATTTGAAATCTAATTTGAAATTAAAAATAATGTTTTCTAAGATAAAGAAAATTCAAAAAATTAAGTATAATAGAATTTTTATAAATTAGAAAATAAAGTATTAAGAATATTTTTTTGAATTAAAAGATGAACTTTCAATAAAAACTAAAATTTATTCATAAAAAAATTGTTATTTAAAGTTTTAAATCTATAAACAGAATTTTTTTTGTCAATTTTTATCTTTATTAAATACTATCATTTTATCATCAAATAAGTTAAATAGTTTTTGATTAATTCAAATCCGTCATCAAATAGTAATTTTATTTTTCAAGTTTCTTTGTTAAAATTTTGTTGCTTTTTAGAGTAAAAGTTATTTTTGATTTTTTCATAAAGACTTTTTGAATAAGTCAGTTTAAAAATTTTTCTAAAAAGATGTTTTTATTGTTTATTATTCTATTCTTTTTTTAATCTTTTTTAAAATATTTCATTATAAGAATTAACTAGTTTTATTTAATTTAATATTCTTTTTTTTTTGGGTTTTTTTTTCTAAATGAAGTTAAATTTTATAGTCATTTCAAAGGAAAAAGAGTAGATCACATTCTTTAGAGTAAAATTTTTTTTTGTTTTTTTTGATAAGAAAAATTTTTAACAACTTTCTTCTAATTAAGTGCAATAAATATATTAAAAAACAAGTATTTAAAATTTACTTTAAATTCAAAATAACTTAAATTGTATTTAAAAACAATCTAAATACACATTATGTAAAACCCAACCCACTTAGATGTTTAGGTTTATATTTATTTAGAAAAAATAATAGATAGTTCTACAATAAGCATGCGCATTTTTTAAAAAGTTTCTTCCTTAATCAATCTGAGCAGTCTCTTTAGAATGAATACTAAAAGAAAAAAAACTTGCTTTTGCTAGTAATTCAATGTCCATTCAGTTTAGCTCGTAATTTCATTAAGTCTGTATTGCGTTCCTTTATTTTTTATATAAAAGTTTTTTTTATTTTTTTTAAATATTTTTTTAGTTACTAATGTTTTTTGTATTGTGTTCACTCATCAATTTAAACTTAGTTTAACAAACCTTGGATTAAAGTGTCTTTTAAGTTACGTAATTTTTTATGTAATTGTGTTTTTTATAAACCTATTCAAACAAATATTTTTTAATTAAATTTATTTTTTGTGTCTTCTTAAACTTAGGATAATTTTGTATTAAAATTTTTTTAAATTAGATTTAAATTAAACTGATAATCTTTTTTTTTAAATTTCTCAATCAAAATTTTTAAAAACATTTTTTTAATGTTGATTTTATTAAACTTTTTTGAATAAGATTTAAAAGTTATTCATCAAACAAAAGTAAATATCTTTTTAAAAAGCTTGATTTAAGTTGTGTTCATGTTATTACCCAGCTAAAAATAAGATGTGTTATGATTTATAAGATGAAAATGGCCATTTAAGCGTGAGAAACATGACTAGCATCTCTACTAGCCATTGATATTTTTGTTTACCTCCCTCTCTTTTTGAAAAAAAATAAAAGTTTTTATAAATGTTTTACCTATGATCTCTTGTTTTATACCTGAATCAAATGTTATAAGTTATTTTTTTTACTTCGCCTCACTAAGTTTTTTTTCAAAAAATTCTAATCTCTAAAGAAACTTTTAAAATTTTGTTCATTAAATCTGTTTTTTTATACAGAAAAGTTTTACTGCTAGCTTTCACTGCCCTTTTGACCAATTTGTTAATTTTAACTATTTGTTTTTTTGAAACAAAAAAAAATTAGCCATTTTAAAATCTTTTTTTTGGATATTAAAAAAAAATTCTCAACTATTATAAGTTTTCAAAACTCTAAAAAAGTGAAAAAATATTTTTTATAAAAATGTATTTTAGTGTTCAAAAATATAATTTCGTTAATAGAATTTATTTATCATCTTTTGAATAAGTTTTATTCCCAAGCTTAATCTTTTTAAAAGACATAAATTGCAATAAAGTTTATATTAAAATTTGAAAATGACAAGTAACTCAGGTTTTATTAATCAAAACACTCAACAAAATCAACGACAACAAACTAATGGATTTTTAACGAACGGAACAAATAGTACTTTAATGATGAATAGTCTTAATGCTGGTAGCTTAAGTGGAAGGTCTACTGTCGGTGATAGTAACAGTAATAGTACACAAAGTACAGGTACTGGTGGAGCAGGTAGTGCAAATAATAGTTTAAATAATGGTTATGGTGGTCAAAATTTTGGTGTACCTATACCAAAACAATTCGATACCGAATCTGTTATTTCCATTAAAAGTGAACGTGTTGGATTAGGTGCAAAAACTAATTTACCAAATGGTTTTAATTCAAATGGTTTAGGTAGAACACATTCTAGTTTATCTCATTATAATAATGGTGTAAATACAAATTCATTAAATAATGGTCAACAATTTGTTAATTATGGATTTATTGGTCCTAATAAGCTTAGCTCAATATTTCCACAACAATTTCAACAACAACAGTTACAAAACACAGGTTCACAAAACAATATTCCTAATGTATATTTTCCAGCTCAAATCCAAAATTCAAATGCAAATTATAGTCCAACTACTTCCGTTCTTAACTGTATAAATAATGAAAGTCCAAATAATTTATCATTTAATTCCCAGCAAAACAATCCACAAAATATACAAAATCGTAATTTTAATTCAATGTCTAACGTCGCTGCAAATCAGCCTCAATTTACATCATTAATCAATAATCAATTTTCTTTGACGGATAACCAAAACCAGTTTAATAACTTGACTATAAATAATCGACAGCGTTCTGTTGGTCGCTTAGAGCGTCGAGTATTAAATAATAACTTTAAAAATAATGCCGGGCTCACAAATAATTTTTCTAGTGCAATCAATAATTGTTCTGTAACAAACAATTTTGATGATTCTCAAAGTATTTTCAATGATGCTTGTACAGCGATAACAGGTAAGCTTAATTGATTTTTTCAGACTTTTAAATTTATATCAAAACTTTTAATTAAATTTTTTGATACTTTAAATTTTAAATAAAACTTAACATTTTTCTCTTTAATTTAATTTTTATTAGGGAATACAAGTGAACATAGTTTTGCAATGGATTCTGAATATAAATTGCATTATAAAGGTTCAAACTTAAATGGATTATTTTCAGATCAATATAAAAATTGCCTTAAAACAATTCGTAATTTAAATGAAAATAATGATGAACAATTAAGTATTAGTTCAACTACAAGTGGTTCAAACTATACTTTATTAAAATGTCAATTATTTTTAAGTAAATTAGTTGTTAATTCAATTCTATTAATTGCTTATTTAACATCAATTATGATGATAATTTTACCAAAAATAAATCTCATTGATTGTAAAGTGAATTTTGATAATTATCATATGACAAATGGAGATGGTTCTTTTATTACATTAATAATTAAATTAATTATCTTAAAAGTAGCATTTTTTGCTTTATTCTCTAGAAAAAATGGACAAAAAATACTTTATCCACGTTTTGCTTTGTATAAATTAGGATTAATAACTTTAACATTTTTAGTTACTTTAATATTTTGGTTAGTTTATTTTGTACGAATTGCTGAAAGAAAGTTTGCTAATCAAGAAGTTAACTATTTGTCTATAATTAATTATTCAGTTAATTTTGTAGATTGTTTAAATCTTCTATTTTTCCTTGCTGTAATATTAATTGAAATAAAACATACAAAATCTGAATATATTATTAAAATAACTCGTAATCCAGATGGAGAAACACATGTTTACAGTCTAGGAGATTTATCTATTCAACGTACAGCAGTTTTTTGTTTAGAAATGTATTATCGGGATTTTACTATTTTTAATCATCTTTATTATCATAAACAACAGCAAAACATTAAACGTATTTTAGAATTAAATTGTCAAAAATCATCAAAATGTTGTGACAATTTAAATAAAAAACGTTTAAATAAATTAAATAATTTGGATAATAGAGATTTACCAACATTAAAGTATTATGATATTGATAAACCTATTGACCAAAAAAATGAAAACACATTTAAAAATGTTTCAAATTTAAGTGATTTAGCTTTACTAAATAAAAATATAACTGAAAATCCATTAAGTGAACAATTAGAACAACTTGATGAAGAATTGAATGCAATAGATTCAGATAATGCAAATATTATTGAGACAATAAATCCAGAGAAATTAGCTTTACCAATGAAAAATATGCATTTTATGGCTAATAAACGTTTACACGAAGAAAATGATCAAAATCGTAAGATAAGAAAACGTTCTAATCGTCTAGAATTATCTATTCATCATTCATTTAACTTACTAAGAAGAACTGATGAATATTCACCATCTATAAGTAAGTACAATTTAAATTTTTTTTATTAAACTACTAAATTTTCAAATCTTTTAAAGTTTACTTTAAATTTTAAGCTAATTTAGGAATATTTAAATTTTTAAATGAAATTCATGTAAAACAATTTTAAAGCTATTTTTCTATTAAGATCACTAGTAATTTTTTTTTAGTATTTAAACAGCCATTTGAACAGCTATTTGAATTAGTTGATCTTTAGAATTTTTTTCAGAAAAAACAAATTGTCTTATTATTTCAAGCCTTAAGGTTAAAACATACTGTTTTTCATTCTTTTTTTTTCGTATTAAGTGTTTATTTTAAGTCAAATTATAATGAAAATAAGTTTCAAAAACAAGCTTATTAAATATGAAAACTTAAATTTAATTCTAATATTAAGTATAAAATTTTATCTCATAAATTAGTTTCGTTTTTAATAAAACTTAAGATTAAAAATGGATAAAATATTTAAAGTTTTCTATAAAAGCTTATTAATGTTTGTCTTGTTAAAGACTTTTCAAATCGATTGATTTGCCAAAAGGCAGATTAAAAAGAATTTTTTTAGTTGTCAAATAAAATTTTTGTATAAGTTTGATAATTAATTTCAGTTTAAGTGTTGGTATTCTTTAATATAAATTGAAAAAAAAAGTTCTATCTTTAGTTACACAATTCATACATTATTTAAAGTTTGGGTTATTTGAATGGTTTTTTTTTCAATTAAAAAATAATCTTTTAATTAATACTAAATAAGAAAAACAAGAATGTTTTTTTTATCAAGTTTTTTTTAACTTTTCGTTTATTTTTTCTTAAAACTTGATAATTATCAAGTTATCGATATAATTATTTTAGATTTTAATTTGAAATACTTGTTTTTTATTTATTTTACATTTTTGGGTTATTTAGTAAATTTAACTTTTTCTTAAATTAATTTGTTTTAATACTTGTTTTCTATCTTTATATTAAATTACAATTGTTCAAATCAATACCTTTTTGTTAAAAAAAAGTTTCATAAAGAAAATCATGATTTTTGTAAGATTGCATTTTTTATGATTTTTTTAAAATGAAAAATCATGTTTTCATCCTTTTCATCTTTTTGAAGATTTTTTTTTTTTAGTAATTTTTAATCTTAGTTCATAAATAGTGTTTTTTAATTTAAAATTTCATATAATTTAAATTTTGATTACTTTTTTTAAATTAACAAGAAATTTATGAGAGAACATTTTATAAATTTTCATTCAAAAACTTTACTAGTTAAATTATAATCATTATTTCTATGTTCAAAAAATACTTGAAAATAAATTACTTTTAAATTGAATAAAATCTATGAAAAATTTAATTTAATTCATATTTAACAAAAATTAAGTTCAGATACACTTTTAGAAAATGAGAAAAATTTTTTAGAAAAAAAAATATAGAAAAGTTTTTGAATGTTTTAGAATAAGTTTTAGAAAAATAATTTTAGAAATTGTTTAGAAAATGTTTTTTTTTTGAGAAAAAAATTTTAGAAAAATAATTTAGAAAAATAATTTAGAAAAAAATTTAGAAAAAAATTTAAAGAAATTTTATTTACAAAAATTTTCATTTATCCATTTATATGTAAAGTTGAAAACAAATTTATACTTATTATAATGTTTAAGAAAAGCATACCAAAAATTCTGAAAAAATGTTTATGGAAATTTTATTCATCTTATTTAATGGTAAATTTAAATGATGAAGCTTGTTTTTTGATTTATTTTTAATGACTTTTTACTTCTTTAAACTAAAAATTTATTTTCTTTTTTTTGGTTAAGCTAATAATTTTTTGATTTAATTAGTTTTGAATTTAAATCAGTTTAATGTTAAATTTTTATTAACTGACCAAAGATTTTTAATGGTATTCAATAAAAATTTGTTTAACATTTTTATTTAATAAATTTGTTATTTATTTTAGAAAAACGCAAATTTCAAAATAAGAAATTTGTTTTTAAATTTTTAGACATTTTCTTTTAAAAAAAGAAAAAACTTCATTCAAAAACCTGTAATTAAAATTTGCTTTTACATAAACAAATCTTTTTTCTTCAAAAAAAAAAATATATTTGAATAGTTTATCAAAAAAGTTTAAAAAATTTTTGTCTATTGGTCAAATCGAATACTTAATGATCTTTTTATAAAACAATTAAAATTCAATTAAAGATAAAAAAATTATTTGACATGATACACCTTCGCATTTTGAGTTAATAAGTGTTTAATATCTGGTTTATTTAAAAAGTTTTAAAAATGAAAATAATTGGGAAAAATCTTTAAAATATCTAATAATAGAATAATTATGTCTAATTATTTTTAATTTTTTAATAATATTTTGATAGAAATAATCTTAAAGCTATTTAAAGATATTTTGATTTATAACTTTTAAAACTTATTCATTTTGTTGATTAATTTTTTTTAAATTAACTTACTTTAAATTTACTTTAAATATGTTAACTAACTTTTAACTTTATTCTATTTTAAATATATTAACTAACTTTTAATTTACTTTAAATTGTGAATTTACTTTAAATTATAAATTTGCTTTTAATATGAATTTAATTTAAATTATGTATTTACTTTAAACATAAATTTACTTTTATTATATTAACTTAGTTAAATATATTAACTTAGTTAAATATATTAATTTACTTAAATATATTTATTTACTTAAATTATTAAAAACATAAAATTCGATTATTTATAAGAAAAATTACTTTTTATTTAGACCATTGTTTTGAATAATTTATTTTTTTGTTTCATCAAAATCAATATTTGAATAACTCTTTCTATTTTTAAAAAAATTTTAATTTTTTTCAAATTATTCTTATTTAAGATTTTCATTGTTCAAATTAAATTTAAATCGTGAACACAATTTTAATCTTTTTTTTAGCTTCAATTTTTTTATTATAAATTTTAAGATAATCTTTCCAAAACAACGCAATCATATTTAGCTTATAATTAAGATTAAAAATTTCCGCTAAATATTCGAATAAAAAGTTCCCATGATGAATTGAATGAAAATAGATAAAAAAGATTTTTTGGTAAAAATTATTTCTTTTTTGATTTAAAAAAACGTTTTTTGGTTTAAAAATAAAATTATTTATGACAATAAAAAATCAAGTTTTCTTAATTTTAAATCACTTTTTAGCTGAAAAAATTTTAATCAAATCAGTTGTAATTTTTTATAAAAAAAATTCTTCTAAAATTTTTTAATTAAGCCAATTTTGTTTAGTTGTAAAAAAACTAACTTTTAATTGATTCAAGATTCTTTAAGTTGTTTGGGTGAAATTTTTATACTTACTAATTCTTAAAATCTTGTTCACTTTTTCAAAAAAAAAAAAAAACAATTTAGTTGCACCTTTGAAAATGCTTTTGAATCGTTCTTTTTTTTTGAATAGGCTTTAAAAATATTAGAGTAATTTTTTTTTTTGGGCTTTAACTGTTTGTATACTTAATGTTGGCTAGATGGGAGAAATTTTCAAAAGAAAAATATTCAAATTTTTTTGTAATTAGCTTTAAGAAAATTATTTTTATGAGAAAGTTTGATGAACGGATTTATTTATATGTTAAAGCATCTGTTTTTATGATTTATGTTAAAAATCTAGATTAATTCTTGTTTTTTAATCTTTATATTAAAAGTTATTATTAAATTTTTTTATAGCTTTTAAGTAAAGTGATGATTTTAAAATTTAAACTAAAAAAGTTTTTTTTAGTTTTTATCATAATAATTTCATCAATAAATTTTTAAGAGAATTTCAATTGTCTTTTATTTCAAAAAAAATGACAAGATCAAAAGTTGAATGATTAATTTTTAACCTAATTAGATTGCTTTTTAATTGAGCATATGCGATTTAATTAATAATCCGGTTTTTATATTAAAAAAAGTCTAATAATTTGTCAAATAAAGTATACAAAAACTTGTCAAACTTGGTTTCCACCTTTTTTTTGAAATTAAATTTCTTATTTCGTTCAGGTTGAATTAATTCTTTTGTTTTTTTTAAGTTTAATTTCAAGATCAGCTGTTTTTCAATGCTCTTGAACTTTGTTATTTTTTTTTACAAATACATTTTCTTTTTGGTATTTAACACAAAAAAAAATTAACGTAATAGATATAATGATAAGTTTAGAACATTAAAAATGAAAGTTAAATATAAATCATTTCAATGATTTAACTCAAGCTGAACGATGAATACTTTTTTAAAGCATATCAATGGACAATATTAGTAATTTAGAATTTTTAAAAAAAAGATAATAACTTTCTTAAACTCTCTTAATAAATTTTTTATGAAAATATCTTCTACAAAAATATTTTCTGCAAAATTATCTTTAACAAAAAGATGTTTTAAAAGTTTTTTAAAAGCTTTTTTGTTATAATTTAGATTTTAAAAACTGACAGTTTGTCGATTAAAATTTTTTTTAGGTATACTTGAAGATTTATTTAGGTGTTTAACTTTTTGATGGTTAACTTATTCTTACCAATTTTATTTTTTTGATGTTCATTTACCATTTAAAAGTTTCTAAACAAGATTACTTTTTTGTTTTCATATAAAAATAGCTTATCTTCTTTTTTTTGAATATTTTAATTTTCTTTAAACAAAATTTTCAATTGTTTCAAACAAAAAAAGTAAATGATTGATAAATATTTTTTTTATTCTTCTTATAAATTGAAACTTAATATAACTTTAAAAATGTTTACTTAAAGATAATTTCATAGTTTAACATGTATTTGATATATCTTTGTTGAAAAGAAAATCTAAAAAATTCAAGTTTAGAATTAGGTAGTTGATAAATGATAATGAAAAAATTGCGTGCTACCTAATATTTGACCACATAGTTTATTGCAATGGTCAATCTATGTTTTAGCCAAAAAAAATTCTCTAATTTTACTTTATTTTTATTAAAAAAATTTGCCTTTAAGACATAAAAACAATAAATATTTTTTAATATAATTAACTTTCAAAGTAAATTATTTTTTAAAGATAAGTTGTTAATAATCTTTTTTTAAAAGATAAAACTTTAGTTTTATTAAAAATTCAAACTTAGTTTTAGTTATAACCTACCTTTTTTTGAATGAAGGGATTATACTGAAAAAAAAAAAAATAAAAAATAAAAAGATTTTTAGGTTTTCAAACATCATTTTTATACAAAACAGCCGTTGATTTTTTTTTTTACTACCCACCTTGTGCAATGGCTGATTGACCTTTTCTCTTTAACATCTGGCATTAAGTTTAAAAAGAAAATTACTTCTTTTTATATGCAAACAAAGTCTCTTTTTAATATTTAGGTTTTATTCAAAGTTTTTTAATTTTTTTTCAATAAAATATAGATTTTCATTGAAATGTTATGATGAAAATGTTTTTAAATTTGATGAAATTTTTTTTCATAAATTGAAAAAAATTTTTTTAAAATTCAATTCAATTTTCTAGAACTCAAATCTTGGCATCGACTTTTTTGAGAAAATTTTATTAAATTTAATTGTATACATTTTAGAGCTCATCAATTTTATCTGTTTTAAGAAATTAAAACAATCAAAACAAGTAAATGAAATATTAATTTGAGAAAAAAATTTCTAAAAAAATAATGTTCAATAACACCTGGTTCATTAAAAGAATAGTTTAATTTTTCAATTAAATATGTTTTTATATAAATTATCCTTAATCTTTTAGATAAGCTTTAAATTTTTCTTCTAATAATGATTACCTGACAATGATCAGTAAAAATTTAATTCATTAGAGTTTTCATATTTTTTGAAATTAGTTTAATTTTTTTTTAATTGAAATCATTTTTTTTCATAATTCGAAAAAGGTTAAATACAAAAGAGTTTTGGGTTTTGAAAATGTTTTTTAAACTTTATTTTTTTAATAGTTTGTATCAATTATAAATAATTTTTTTTTTAAACGATAAATTTTTAAATCATTTTTTAAATAAAAATTTTTTCTAAAAAACATTTCAATGACAATTTTAGCAGCAGTTTATCAAAATAAAAAAACATTTATTTTTCCTAAAGTTTTTGATTGCGTTTAAACAGACCATTATGGTCATTTAATCATCTTGTTATGTGGTGACTAAACATTAGATCTTATTTCCGTTAAAAGAGTTTTTTTTTGTGCTATAAACTTTTCATAAAATGACTTCGAGGTAGTTGAAAATGTTTTTTAGATTTTTTTTTGTGTATTAAGTTTTAAAGAGATAAAAGTGTCAGTTTTTTTTATTGCTACCTAAAATCTTAAAACGACTCTTATTTTAGAGCAATAAATGTTTTTCAATAATTTAAAGCCTTGTGGTAGATGGTTATAAAGCTCATAAAAAATTGTAATTTGAAACTTATAAAGAAGTTTCAATTTTAATGATAAAAATTTTTTCTTAAAATAATAATTTAGTTTAGTAGCAATTATGTAATTTTATATCTTATAGAAAAGTAATTTTTTATTTAAACAAATAATAAAAGATGTTTTTAGAAATTTATGTCTAAATAATATACTTTTTTCAAACTTTTCATTTATAATTGATATTTAAAAAATTTATCAAAATTAATGTTGAAACATTTTTAATCGTAAAATTGGTTTAACTATAATTATTTTTAACCACAAAAGAATATTTTTTTTCAAATTTAAAACTATAAATTAACTTTAATTTACACTTTATATTATAATAGGATAAGAAAATTTGAAACAAACTTTTCCTACTTAAAATTACAGAAGCGTTTTAAAAAACTTAAGGTTTTTTAACTTAATAACACCTGGGAATTGTATGCTTAACGGTTATAAAATAAAAACTTTCTTTAAAATTATTCTAGGTAATCTTGAGAAAAGACATTACCACTTTTAATGATTCTTCTTTTGAATAACTTAATATGAGAAAAAGTTAATTTTATTTTTAATGATTATTGATTTTAACAAATCAAAATAAGCTTAATAAGTCAAATAAACAAATTTGAAAAAATTGCTAATTTGATAAACTTTTTTTTTTAAAATACTTTAAAACAAAAGCTTTTTTTATAAAAAAAACTTTTTTTTCTTTTAAAAACTTCAAAAAATAATTCTTGATATTACCTCACGCATTTGACATTTCTCATGAGAGTTAAAGAAATAAATTGAAAATGATGTCTTTTATCTTTAATTTTTTATCATTCTAAAAGACATAGATTATTTTTATTTTTAAATCTAAACTTTTTTAATAATTTAACTCTTAGTTTTTAAAGTTTATTTCTGATAAATCTTTTAATTTAAAAATTTTTTCTTCATTTAATTGGTTCTAAATTTTCTTATTGACTTCTGTTTTGTTATCTTAATTATCTTTAAACTTTTTATGAAAAAAATTTTGAAAGAAAATTTTAAATAAAGTTATAATAATAAAAGATATATTTTTCTTAGAAAATGCACGATTCTTGTCCATCTATTGTGATCAATTTACAATATATTTAGTTTTATAGATTTCTATCTAAATATCATTTGAAAAAAAATCTTTTTTAAACAAAAAAAAATAAAAGCTTTTTTTTACAGCTGATCATTTTCCCTACCTGGTCATCTAATAGATATTTTAGAAAAAAAAAAAACTAATGCTTATGACCCTCTACCTTTTTTAATTATAAAAAAATTATTCCTTTCACTAAGAATAGTTTTTATTCTTTTTAGTTTTGATGAGTTCTTTTTTTTCTGCTACAATTTCATTTACTTTTTTTTCTCAGATTATTTTAGGCTGTGTCTATTTTACCTTTGTAAAACTCTGTTTTATAGCTATTTATTAAGTTTGTAGCTTTGTAACATAGTATATACTTTAGAAAATGCTTTAGGAAAAAAAAATAATCAAAAATCTTGATTACCTAATCTCATGTAACTGGTGAGAATTTGCCAGAATTTAGCTACTGAAACTTAAAATAGCAATGATCACAGTAAACTTTTTTTAACAACGTTAATAATGACTTTATAGGAAAAAATAATGATATCTGTTTTTTTCTCTAAACAAATTTTAAACTAAATTCAGTTAGAAATTTTTAATTTTGTTTTAAACAGAAATTTGTTTTTATGACTTTTATAAGTTTTGTTAAAATAATTTTAGTTAGTTATTTCTATTTCAAAAAACTTTTTTTTATTACTTTAAACCAGCATTTAATCTAAAAAAAATTTTTCAAAAACATTTTATTGATTTCTTCTTTTTTTTTTAGATTCTAATAATCTAATGGAATGTAATGAAGCTGCAACAACAGTATTCCCATTCTTTGCTAGTTCTTTACAAAAATTTTTAAGAACAACAAGACAACAACTACCACAATTATTGCCTTTAATTAAATCAAACTGTGATATTGAAAATAAAGAAAAAAATAAAGAAACAGAAAGGAAACCTCAACAAATAATTCAATATTTAGCAACATGTTTAAAATATGATTTAAGTCCATCAGTATTTTTAAAACGTTTTCAATCTGATACATCTAGAGTTTATGAAACTATTGAAGATGAATTAATTAATGAAAATTTCAATACAGATAAACTTGATTCCTTAAATAATGAGCATAAAAAAACTGATAATAACCCTTTGTCAAAGTTTTTAAACTGGAGTTTAATATGTGATGAATTAAGTAATAGAATGGTTAGACATGGTACAGAATTTCTTTTACGTAAAGATGATGTTTCATTATTTGTAACAATTTCAAAATTACCTGATTTTGCTATTAGTGAAGAAGTAATCAATCCAAATTGTAACAAATTTGTTCTTAGTTCAGAAACTTGTGTATAGATTTTTATAAAAAATTTTTTATTTTTTTTCTTTAAATATACAGTCTTATATAAAAACATTTATCAATTAGTTTTAAAAAAATATCAGCTTAAAAGCTTTATTTTCGAAAAAAAAAGTCAATTATTTTGTTTATAAATTATTTAATGCCAAATGATACAAAAAATACAATTTTTTAATTAAAAGACTTTGTAAAAATATTATTAGTATTTTGTAAATAAAATTTAATTAATTAAAATACTAATTAAAAACTTTTTTTTGAAAAAAAATTTTTATAAAATGATTTCCATGTTGTTAATAGCTTCAACACACTCATCAAAAAGTTCACCGTATTGATCATCTCTTTTAATTAAAACTGCTAAACAAGGTCTATAAACACCCATTGCTTGAGATATATCTTGTTTTAATGGAACATATACGTAAGGAATGCTTTTATCTTCACAATAAATTGGTAAATGACTTATAACATCAATTGGTGTTACATCACCAGCAAAAACAACAATTCCTAAAATAAATTAATTAAATTTAAATAAACGAAATAAAATTATATTTACCTTTATTATCTTTACGGATAGCCTTTTGTACAGCTTTAACACCGTTAAACATTGATTTATTTTTCCATGATTTTTTGATAAGCTTATGAATTTTTTTACATAATTTTCTAGATGCCATCGGTTGAGCAATCAAAGAACAAAGCTTTAATTTGTCTTCATAGCTCATTTCTTCAACAACTTCCTCAGTCATTTTTAAATTAATTTATATTTTTCACTTAAAAAAAAAATATAAGTTTTGTATCAAGTAGTTTTTGAAAATAAATAAGATCACACGTGGTTTAGAAAAATATTTATAAAATATGTTTTATAAACAAAGTGCGCGCTCTATCTTTATTTGAAAAAAATTTTATATCAAAATAATTAATATAGATGGCTCTACTGATTTTTTTTTTCAAACTTAAAATTTTTTTTAAATAAAATTTTATTTAATTCTTTGTTATCAAGAAAATTAAATTAATAGTTAATTAATATAAAAAAATTAAATTTTTAGTTATTAATTTATTTATTAATTATAATTTTGAAATAAATATTTTTCTCATTATTTTTTTCGTGTGATTGTATGTTTGAGTTTATTTTTTTCTTAATTAGGTTTTTTTGTTTTTTAATTTTAAATTCTTTTAGTATTGATAAATATTTTGTTTGAAACTGTTGTAAACTAAAATTTAAAAAATAGATTAATTATGAATGGAGTTTAGTCAAAAACTTTTACAATTTAAATCAAAGTTTAAGCGCTAAAATTTGTTCAAAAAAAAAATAGTAGATTGCGCTTAATGCTTGAACTGAGTCATACTTGTAATCATAAACAAACTGATCAATTATTTTTTAAAAAATTTAATTTTCATTTAGGTTTATTAAAACTTTCTTTTAATAATGGCTATGTTTTTTAACAAAAAATTTTTTAAATATTTAGCTAGTTTTCTACTTGTTGTTTTGATCTTATTAATTTTCGTTAGTCCTGTACAACCAGAAGAAGATGAAAAAAAATCAGATGCTTCCAAAGATCAAAAAGAGATAAAAACTTTACAGATTGGTATTAAAAAAAAAGTTGCTGATTGTGTAAGAAGATCTAAAAAGGGAGACATCTTATATATTCATTATGAGGTAAAAAAAAATTCTTAAATCATTCACATAAAATTTATTTTTTATTTTTTAAAAAGGGAAAATTATTGAATGGTGATGTATTTGATAGTTCTTATGAAAGAGGAGAACCACTTAGTTTTACATTAGGAAGTGGACAAGTTATAAAAGGTTGGGATCAAGGTTTATTGGGTATTTGTCAAGGTGAAAAAAGAAAATTAATTATTCCAGCTGATTTAGCTTATGGCTCAAGAGGTGCTGGTCCTAAAATACCACCAAATTCACCACTTATATTTGAAGTAGAATGTACAAAAATAGAAGATACAAAACAAGATCTTTAAATGAATTTTGAACCCTTTTTATTTTTAAAAACTTAAGTATTGATAAAAGTATTTATTTATTAACATTCGAATAGCCAAAAATTGAACTTTGTTTTTTGTTTGATAATTTATTTTTTATGATTTAGTTTTTAAAAATAAATTTTTTGCTGAAATTATTAATAAAGAAAAATTTTAAAGAACAAATTATTGTTTTTTTCAAGAATTTTTTTCCAAATAAAAATGAATTTCAAGTCAATTAACTGATATAAAGTTTTTTTTTTATAAAAAAAAGCTAGTTAAAACTTTATCATTAAAAAAAAATAATAATTTTTTTATTACAGAAGAAATGAATTAAATTTAAGTTGTAAGACAAGATACTAAATTTTTCTTACTCAACCAAAATCTTAGGTGATTAATCAAAAAAAAGGTAAAAGTTTGACATTTTCAAGTCAATAAATTAAATGTCTCTACAAAATTGACGACAGAATTTGATGTAATTGACCGATTAAACATTTCAAAATTTTATCAGAAATAGAAAAAAAAAAGATATGTTCATCTAGTTAATATTTCAGGATTTCCTGTATTCTTGTGACTATTTACCACTTTTGTATTATTGAAAAAAAAACTTAATAGAATTTTTAAGATAAAACGGATTAAAAGCTTTGAAAGCTTTGACTTTTTACCTTTAAAGAAAAAAAATTTTTTTTTATAGATTAGATTAAAAATTTTCAAGAGTTTTTACAACGTTTAAAGAAACTTTATTACCAAAGTTATCTTATTTAATTGTAAAAAATAAATTTAGCTTATGAAGTTAACTAAATGAAGCCTTTTTTACAAGTTTGAACAACAGCTTTTTTAATCCTTCTTTTTCAAAGTAAACAGCTTAAAAATTGAAAAAAAAAACATAAATTTTTTTTATTACGCATAATTAAGAAGACTTAATTAGATAATTCTTTATCAATAGTCAATAAATAGTTATTCGTTTAAATTACTTAATTTTATTTTCAAACTTAATTAAAAAACTTTTCATTTGAAGTTAATTTTTTTTATCAAAAAAAAAAAAAATTTTTTCTAGAAAATGTAAGTCTTATTTTTAAGTTTTTTTTTTATTAATTTGAGATCTTGTTTTTATGTTTTAATATTTCTTAATTTTACTACTCAATTTTGTACAATTGTTTCAAAATTAAAAAAATTATCCCAAAATTATTTAAACAAAGAAAATAACATAAAACTTTTATAACCAGATAAATATCTTTATGTTTTCAGAAAAATCTTATTTTTATTATTCCCATTTACTTTTTATAGGTAAAACTTATACTAGACTTATAAAACAGTTTATTTTCCTGTTCAAATTTATTGGTTAAACAATCATATTTTTTTAAATTTGTTGCCTGTTTTAAAGTTTTAGTAGCATAAATTACAAAAAAAAAAAAGAATGCCTGTTCTAATTTTAGTTCAAATAATTAACTTGTAAATTCATAAAGCCTAATAAGTCAAAAATTAGAAGTTGAATAATTTTTAAAGCAAATAATTTAGGTAATAATTTTATTGTATTTAGTTCAAAAAAAGTATTTATCAATTTCAATCAAAAGTAGATAAAATAATAACAAAAAATGAAGTTTAAAATTAAAACAATAAAACTAATGAAGATTTTATCAAAAAATATAGGTCAAAAATAATTGAAAATAACTTTAAAACTTATTTAAAAAGATGGCGTTTTTTTCACAAGTAAATATTATTTCCGAAAAATTTTTTATCAGATTAAAATTTAATTGAAATACAAGCTTTAAGATTTGATAATTAAGTTTCAACAAGTTTAAATAATTTATCTCACAAGATTCAAAATTTCACTCAATAAATTTTTGATATTTCAATTAGCTTCAAATATTTTATCTTATTAACTATTGATGAAATAACTCATACTTTTTTGGTATTAAATTTTATAAGCTTTTGATATAACAGCTCATAAGCTCTTAATATAACAACTCATAAACTTTTAATTTTACATTCAATGTTTAAATATATTTTATTTTATATTTATAAACATCGTTTTAAGTACTTTTTAGAAATTTTATTCATGAGTTTTGATGTTACGTTTAACTTGTTTAAATATATCATTACATAAGTTTTAATATTACGTTTAATAATTTCAAACATTAAATTAAATAAGTTTTAATGAACAGGAAGTTTCATTTATATAAAGAAATTACCTTAAATAAACATCAAAATAACACTTGGGAAAGCTTTTAAATAAAAAAAATTTATTAAAATTCTATATAATTTGAAAACTTAATACAATCAACATTTTTAATATTATTACTTAGTTATTTTACAATAAATCTAATAATAGAAACCCATTCAACAATTTTTTCACAAAATAAATTCATAATTTTTTCTTAAGTACTTTAAAAGGATTGTTAGATGTTTTGGTTACCATAAAAGACACAATTAATTTTTAACAATAACAGTTTATTTGGTTAAAGGTTATAATTTTTTGATGTTTTATGCATCAATTTATTTTATTTATTAGTATTTGGTTTTTCAAAAGAAGGAAACAATTTTTAATCATTGAACCATACTAATTCATCACTCGATCATCAAAAAAATTAAATTAAAAGAGTAAAAATTAGTAAAATTTATAAATTGTGATTTGTTTTTTACTTCAGCTTATTTCAAATTAATGACATTTTCATTTTAGTTATAATTAAATGCATCTTTTGAAATAAAAAAAAATTTTTTTTTCATCGGCCACCTATTTTTTAAATACCGGTTTACATTTAGATTAATTTCATTCAATTTTTTTTTGTTTAAGTTATTCGAGGCTAAATAAAATTTAAAAAACGTTTTTGTGGTTTAATGTTTACTGAGTAAAAAAATTAGTTTTATCGTTTTAACAAAAGTATAAAAGTTTGATAAACTTAGGTGAGAAAAATTTTAAAATAAAAAATATTGTTATGGAAAATATTAGAATGAATTTTATTTAAAAGTTTTTAAGTTAAAATTAAATGTTGTGAAGGTTTTGTAATTGGAATTAATTTTTAAGATGTAAATTAAATCGATAAAATCAAAATGTTAATTTTATTTTTAAAAAAAAGTTTCATTTTTTGCTCAACCAAATTAAATTGAAAATTTAAATTGCCAAAATTCAATAAACTGTGTTCTGAATTAAATTAGAATATTTTTAATTTATAAAAAATTCAAATAACTTTTCATCAAAAAACTCATTATGTGTAATAGTCGTACATTATTTTTTTCATCTAATTTGATAACTTTATTTGCAGGATTAGGTATACTTTTATACTGTTCTCTTGCTTTTCATACATATGCTACAAGTTATGGAACAAATTTAGAATATGAATTAATTCATTCAGGTTTAGAAGATTATAGAAGTAATTTTCAAGATGAGTTCATTAGACCTAGAGAACCAACTTTTTGGGATTCAATTAGAATGTTTTTTGGTGGAGAAGACTACAATAATTACAAAAATAATAATGAATTACTAAAAAGTTCTAGTAAAGTTTCATCATCTAGAAGTAAAAGAAATTTGTTAAGCTCAATAGGTTATCAACCACGTTATCAACCTATGAGAACAAATTATTTTCCTGGTACTGGTCCAAATGTCATGCTAAATACACCTTTAAATACTTATTCAAATCGTCAATATAATGATGATACTCGTTTATTAGATAATCCAAATTTTGTCAGTATAATATTAGCTATGATACAAGTTAGTATAATTTTAATTTTAGTAATTCTTGGTTTATTTGCAACTGTTAGTTTAAGTATATCAAGTTCGATAAGTAATTTTATGATTAAGTTATACGTTTGGTTATCTTTTTTTATGATTATCATAACTATTATTTTGGGTGTTTACTTATGTACAGCAATTGATAAAAATACAAATTATCAACAAAGACATTTGATGAAAATGTATCATTTTTATAGTCATAATGATGCAAAATTTTTTCCAACACATTTTATTGATACTTTGCAAGTACATTTAGAGTGTTGTGGATCAACATCACCTGTTGATTTTAATTATATTTCAAAAGGAGGTCCAATAATGACATATTCGAATTGGTTACCTAGAAGTTGTTGTGCCAGAAATAGAGATGAACTAATAGCACCATGGGTACGTCCATCATCATATGATTTAACTCAATATCCATCTACAGCTCAATGTAATTTAATGAATATCCCAGACGATCATAAAAAAGGTTGTTTAAATTTAGTATTAAATATGCTTCAGACATGGTATACAGTTATAATGTTATGGTGTGTATTAAGTGTAGTCTGTTTATTAATTTCTATCATTGTTGGTAATCAAATTAAACATGAAAATAATTTAGCTAATAACACAAGATAGTATATTATAATAATCAAACATATCAAGTTTTTACAATGTAAGATTTATGAATACTTTTTTTTTTGAAAAGTTTTAAATTTATTATTTGGATTAATTGTTTTTTTTAAATAAAAATAATTAAAAACTCATGAAACATTTTTATATAAATTAGTTTCAAAAGTTTATATTACCTTCAATGTTCTCATGTAATTAAACATAAACCTTTGAAATAATTAAATTTTCTGAAATTTTTTTTCAAAAAGAAAACATTTTAAAACAAAAGTGAAACAAGTGACTTTAACTGTTTTATTTAAAAATTAAAAACCTTAAAAACATTTCAACATCAAAATGGAACCCAACAGTTATCAAAATGTACAAAAAAAAATTCTTTTACTTAATTGAATAAGCCTAAAAATAACACTAAATAAGCTTTTTTTTAATTAAACTAAATAGGCTAATAAATTTAACAACTAAAAGTGAAAAAAATAGCACTTAAGCTGTTAAGTTGGTTAATTTTTTAAAAAATCTTTTTATTTCATCAAAATTTCAATTGTTAAAATTTTTATTGTACTTTCTTTTAAAGTTAACCGCTAGTTTCTTAATCTGTGGTCAAATAGTTTTTATTTCATTGAAATTTTTTAAATTGATTTTAGGTGTTTTAAGAACTTTTTTTTTAAAACATTTTGCAATAATCTGATAATTGAAGTTGTGAAATTTCAAATAAACTATTTTTATATGATGATGAAAAGTTTTATAATGAATTAGTTTAAGAATCATAAAAAAAACAAATTTATTCAAAACACTGAATAGACCGTTATTCAAAAAAAAAAAGTCTTTTTATAGGAAAAAAAATTGAGGATTAAGTCGTGCATCTTTGAAAAAAAAGTTTTTTATTAACAAAACTATCAAAGTCAAAATTAAAAATTAGCTTTTCGCGTGCAATAATTTGCTAGTTATTTTTCTATTTTACATATTTAGAAATTTATTAAATAGTTTTGGGTAAAAATTTTAGACAGTTGTAAAGATGCATTGTAAGACTATTATTAAAAATTTCTATGGATAAATATTTTCTAGGTGCTAGCTTATTTTGAATTATTAAAATTTTTCAATAATCACCTAGGTATTTAGAAATTCATATTTTTTTATGTTTAAAAAAATTTCATATTTTTAACATCTTAGCTTAATAACTTTTTAACATTTTACTTAACCTAAACTCATAACTTATTAAAGCTCTTACTGAATTTCATAACTGATTGGTTTACTAAAACCATAATTTCTAAAATTCATTTTAACCTAAAAATCTTAACTACTTTGTTTATTAAAAAATCATTTTTTTTTAACTTCTTAACTTATTAAGTTCATAATTTTTGACTTCTCAGTTTACAAGAAATCATAATTTTTTCAGCTTTATAACTTTTAACTGTAGCTTTACAAAAATTATTAATTAAATTTTTTCTGGAAAAAATTTATTGTTTTACTAAATTTTTGACAGTTTAACACGATTTTTGATTTATTTAACCTCATAAAAACTTCTATGCTTAAGAATTTGCTTAAAAAAAATTTGATTCTGAAACCCAGTTATTATGACAAAAGACAAATTCATAGTTAATAAAGTATTTAAAAAAAGAAATTTGTTTTTTATTTAAATTTTTTTCTCTTAAAAAAATCAGTTAAAAATAACTAATTTAAATATACTAAGATTAAGTTATTAAACATTCAGCCTTTAAATTTTTCTTTGGAATTTTAAAGAAAAAAAAAAATTTTGGTGAAAATTTACTAACTTAACACCCAACTTAAGATTATTGTTAAAACAAACTGACCAGTAGACACCTTAAATTTTTTTAGATAAAAAAAAAGTTTTTTTAACAAAAAAAAAAACTGAAACGAATTTTTGATCAATGACTTACAATTTTTGTGCTTCTGTTTGACTTATTACAATTAAAAAGTCTTTTGATTGGTAAAAATTGGTTTTTTTTTTTTTGAAATAAAAGAACAGACGAATTGTATAAAAATTTATTAATTTTTAAACACATTTCAAACTGATCAGCTTAATTATAAGATGAGGGTGTTTAAGTTTTTAAAATTAAAAAAAAGTTATATAGATTCATGTTACGCAATTTTAAGAAAAAAAATTTATCTCTAGAACATTTGTGTAAGTGTGGCTTTTTTCATTTAAAACAAAACAAAAAATTCAAGACAAAAATTATTCAAGAAGAAAAAAATAGAAAGAAATTCTTATTTTCTATAAAAAAAGAAGTGTGCTTTAGATAAGATCTTTAAGTGTGGCACTTGCTTTATTTTTGAAAAGTAAAGTTACCCTAGATGTAATTTATATATAAATATAGTTTTTAGAAAAAAGCTATCTTATTAAATTTATATTTCAATAAAACTTATTACTTTCCTTTATACCTATTAAATATATTTGTCAAAAATATCTTTTTCTTGGTATATTTTCTTGTCATAAATCTTGATATTAACAGACTGTGAATTTCTACACCTGTATTTATAATTTTATAGTTGGTCATTTATATCTGTATTATTTTGAACAACTAAAATCAAGCAAGCGTTACATTAAAAATAACAAACACCTGTAATCAACAAGTGGAACTATTTAAAAATAATTTTGACTAGATATTTAGAAAAGAAATTTCGTAAAATCATTTTTTCTTAATGATCTTTATGACCAGTTTAGCTATAATTACTAATTTTTATTAGATTTAATAGAACTTAAAATCCAGGTAATCAACTGAATAACTAAAAAAAAACTAATGTTTTACGATTCTTCCTTCTTAAATTTTATTATTTAAATCAACTTAATATTTTCAAAACAAAACTATATCTTATTAGCGCTAAAACAATTTAATTTAAAAAAAAAATCAATATTTTTCATTTGTCTCATAAAGTTAGAAATAAAAAGAAGAAAGTAGACAGCATTGCACCCCATCGTCTTGATACCTATGGTTTGACTTCGCGTGTGTGCTAAAACTAATAAGTAGAAAACGACTAGATCAAGTCATCAGAATTTTTTTTTTTAAAAAGATCCCTTTGGAGAAATTCGTTCTATCTTATTATCCATATTTAACCTTTTTCAAACAATTTCTATAAGCTTATATTGATAAAAAACATTTTTTTACCTATTTAAAATTCATTTACTAAAAACTTAATTAATTCCATGTAATTTATGAATCAAAACTTTTATATTAAAGTAGTTTTTAAAGTAAAAAACCACAAAAAATTAGAGAAAATAAATTTAAAAAAAAATATTTTTACAAAAATGCTTAACTCTTAATTGATTTACCTTAAAAAGACTATATGGAAAATATTATCTAAAAACTATCTTCATAAATTTTCAATATTAATTTGTGATAATAAAAATATTTCATGCTTTAATCTGTCAAAGATAATTTATAAAAAAAAGAAAGTATAATTGATCTTGTGGGATTAAAAAAAATCAAAAAGTGTTTAATATAATTCAAAAATTTATTTCTTATCTAAAACAAAAAAGTCAAAAACAAAGTTAATAAGCTAAAAAGGAAATTTGTCAAAAAGAATTATAAAAGATTAAAAGGAGTAAGATTTGTTTAAAAAATTAAAAAGTTTGTTAAATGATATGAAAAATTTCTGAAATATTAGAAAGTATTTAAAAGTATTAGTAGATATTTTAAAATATGAATTCTTAAAGAAGATATAAATGCTCTAAAGTATTAAAAAATATTTTAAAATAAGAATTATTTAAAAGTATTAGCTACTGTTTTTAAAATATTGAAAAATAATCATCAGGAAATATCAACAAAAAAATTAGATAGCCTTTTAAAAAATTAGGGTTTTTAAAACAAAGAGAATCAAAAATGATCTTTTTTCTGAAAACAAAAAGATTAAAATAGAGAGATTAAAAAAATTATAAAGTCATTTGTATCTTATTGATTTTTTTATGTCAGTTCTTTGTGTGTGGTTATTCAAAAAAAAAAAAAGAGAGAAAAAACTTTTTTTTAAGTTCATTTTTAATTAAATAAAACTTAATTTAATCACAACTTAAAAATATTAAATTAAAATTTTTGTCACTTGGTGAACAATTAAAATCACTTTTTTTTGGTTTTTCATTTTTGACACAAAATCCTAATGTTTCTTCAGAATAAATTATTTCTATTTCTTTATAATTCACAATATTAAAACTATCTACTTTACTTAAAAATACTTTAGAGAATTTATTTTCTTTATCCAAAGATCTTTTTCTAAGTTTTCTTATAGATGCAACAGTTGTAAAACTAGGATTTGGTTCTGAAGATGTATTTTCTCTAACCGAATCAAATCTGTTTATTGTTTTTACATCATTAAAATTTGACTCTTCAGAATTATTTTCATTTATACCAGTATCAGTGGGTAAAGTTGTAGTTTGAATTTCTAGTTCGTTAGAAAAAGATGTTTTTTCAGTATATAGGTGTTTTATACTTAAATTATTATCCTTATTTGATTCATAATTTGCAACTGTGCTATCAATATTTTTTGGACTCGTAAAAACATAATTGCCAACTTTTGACTCATAATTTGGAATTGAATTATCAATGTTTTGCTGTTTCAAAAGAACATTATTGCTAACTTCTTTATTTTTAATTGTACCATCAGTGAATAGTTGTTCAGCAGAAGCATTATTATTAATTTTTGTCTCATCATTTTGCGCAATTGTATGACTGTTGTTTTGTAGATTTTCAGAAACATCAATATCAGTTCTTAATTTATCATTTGCAATTGTATTTTCGGTATATACAAAATCGTTAAAAGAATTATTATCAGTTTTAGTATCATCTTTAACAGTTATATTTTCAGCAGCCTCTAAGTTATTAGTGGAAAAATTTGTTGAGTTTGGTTCTAATTCTCCCTTGGCTAAGTCTTTTTTAAAAAAATCTTCAATAGTACCTTTAGTTTTTGAAATATTCTTCTTAATTTTTTGTTTAAAATTAATAAACCAAGAATTCATCATTTTTTCGTCTTTTGGGTTGGTTTCATTATTTATTGTATCATTTTTTATGAAGGATCTGTGTTTTATTTTGTCTAAACTATTATTTTTTAAACTTAAATCTTTTTTTACTGAGTTACTTTCAAACTTAAAGTTTTTTTTTCCTGAAATCAAATCTGTAATATTAGGATCTTTTTCTAAAAATGGAATTTCCATTTTTTTAAAGCTAGGAATTTTTTTTTCACGAGCTTCAGGTTTTAAACTTTTTATTAATACACGTCTTGAAAGATTTTTAGATGTTTTTTTCTTATGAGAATTGTTTTTTATATAATTTTGAGCCATATATTTTGAATTATTATTTGATGGAATATATTTATTTACTCTTTCTAAATTGTCAGTATTAGTATCTAAAGTTGTCGAACTCATTGTACTACTACTAAAATCTATTTGAGTTTTATCTGTTGTACCATTTATATCTTTTGTTATATAATCACCTTTAAAAACAGCGTTATTTTTTGGACTTTTAGTTGAATTAAAGTTGATATCATCATCTGTACTACTATTATTGCTTGAGACGGTTGTAATCACAATGTCGTCATCATTATTATTATCATCTTGTTCTCCAAATACATCATCATCATCGTCACCTTCGTCATCATCATCATCATTATCATCATTATCATCATTATCATCATTATTATCATTATCATCATTACCATTATCACCATCTTTACCACCGTCTCTAAGATCATCTTTTCTTATAGGATTATTTGTGACCTTAGCTCCATTATCATCATTTACGTCAACATCATATTTAGTAGTACCAGTAACCACAATGTCTTCTCCAACTTCTACTTTATCTATATTTTTAGGAATGTCAGTTACGTCTTTATTATTATAAATTTCTGTATTTTCAATTTTTTTATCGATACAGTTTTTTGGATTATCAGTAATAACACGGTCATAAGTTTCATCATCTAAAAATTTTGTAGTAGTATCCTTATTTTTTTTAACAGTTTCAAAGTTATTGTGTTTTTTATTTCTACGTTTATTTCTTTTAACTTTTTTTTTATGTTTTTCATTTTCAAAACTAAGATTATTTTGATCTAATCTTTTATTACTGTTAGAAATGTATTTTTCATTTAAAACTTTTTGATAATTATCTTCAATTAAAGACAATTGATTAATTAAAGTATCAATTGATTTTTTTTCTTCGAAATTTTTTATGTCCTTTCTTAATTTTAATAAAAACTGTTTAAAAATAAAAAAAAAGTCCGAAGTATCTTTTTTTAATTGAACTGAATGTTTTGAATAATCATTAAAAAAGTATTGTAAACGATTTTCATTTTCAAAATAGTTAAAAGCTGTATTTTTCAAAAAATCTTCAAAATAATTTTCAAAATTTTCTATAAGTTTTTGATTTTTAGTACTATCTAAACTAAATTTCATATTGTTCAAGTTGTCTACAATTTTTATTGCAAATTTAATTAGTTTAAAAGATTTAATGAATTGGCTAAAATCTTTAATCAATTTATTTTCATTAGAAAGCATTTTTTCTTCATCAATTTGTCTTTTAGATCTAGTATAAACATCTTAACAATTTTTTTTAGTTTTATCATAAAAAAAAACTATTCATAACTTACCATTAAGTTTTACTCTTTTAATTATTCTATTTGTTGAGAAATAAGTTGTCTTCTTACAATCATTTTCATTAACACAGTCTTTCATCAAAAAAAAAAAAGTTTAAAAAAAAACTAAAAAAAAAAAAAACTAAAAAAAAATTTACCATAAAGACATCTATTTAATTTGGTTTCTTGTAAGCTTCCATGTTTAATCAATTCACAAATTGTTTTTTCATATATAAAAGTAGATCTTTTACATTTTTTATTTTTCAGTAGTTCATCCAAATCTTCATCTTTTATTGTTTCACTATATGTGTTACTTTCTAAATTAGTATCTTCTCTTGAGTTATCTTCCACATCATTTCTTATATATGTTTTTTTATTTTTTTCATTTTTATAATCAAGCTCATTGATATTTTCATAATCATCTTTTACTTTGACCACAAGTGGAGGAGTAACAGTAAAGTAATCAAACAAAGTTTTTTGATTTTTGTCTTGATTAAAATCATTTTTTTCATAAAAAGATTCATATTTTTCATTATCTTTGTTTCTCATTTCTAATTGATTATATAAATCATTCTCAGTATCATCATTATTATCATAATTATTATTGTCATTGTTATCAAAATTGTTATTGTCGTTGTTATCATAAAATTCTGAAAACTCTGATGGTTTTTTTTTATAGGAGTCATCATAAGAATAAGAAGGATCTTCTTCATATTCATCATATTCTTCATAATAATCTGGTAATTGTTTTTTTCTATTTTCTTCAAAATTTTCTACTTCATGACCTTCAATTTTTTTTTGATCATTTGTTTCATATGAGTTTGGATAATTAATTATTAAGTTATCTTGCCTTTCAAAATCTTTAAAAAATTCATCATAATCTTTAGATTGAACTGAATATTTATAGTCTTTAGCAAATTCATCGTCAAAAGCATCATTATCATCAAATAAATAGCGAAAAGAATTTTTCTTAGATTTTTGTTTAGAATAATCTAATTTTTTAACAAGAGGATGCTGATTTTTTTGAGAATAAGTTTTCAAAATTATAACTAATAAAAGATTTAAAAAAAATATCTAAAACAAACAGTTAATTAATCTCTTAGTTATTAAAATAAAAAAAATATACCTTATTTATGAATAAAGACATCTTTTTTTTTAATTCAAACTTCTACTTATTACTATTACATACTCTAAATAAATTTATTGAGCTAGATGTTTCTGAAATTTTCAAAGGCTTTCAAATTGATTTTTTAATTAGCAATTATTTTTAACCTTATTTGATGTTTTTGTAAAATAATTTTTTATATTAAATTTCATAATTTCAGGTGTTTTTTACAATTTTTTTTAATTAATAATTTTAACCTAATAAAAATTGTCTTCGTTTATAACTAAACTCTATAAGTGTGCCTAAACATGTGTTTAATGTTAGATTAAAATAAATACACGCGACTTTTAACAGGTGATTGTTTAGACTAAATATTTTCTTAAAAATCTAAGTTTTCTTTTTAGTCAATTTTTATATCTAATTTCAAAATGTAATTTAATTTCATGAAATATTTTCAGACTATAACTTGACAAAAAAATTTAATTAAATTTCAAGATTAAAACCACCTTTTTTTTTAAACTTGACTTAATTTTAAGTACCACCAAATAGTCATCAAGCCATAAACAGATATTTTCTTTTGAAATTTTAAGGTTTTTTTTTAAATATTATTGTTGATCAAAATACTTAAAAAACTATTTTACATTCGGCACCCGTCTTTTTTTCACTTTCTTTATCTTTTTATAATTATGTATAATTCATCTGTTTCTTAATTAAAAACAACTTTTTTAAACTTCAATATGTCTTTTAATGTTTTTTTTTATAAGTAAAGTCTACTGACACTTTTTCTATATACGAATTAATCTAAATATAGTAATCTACTCAAGGCACACTTATTTATTGTTTTGTCAATAGCTTCTTTTTTTTTTACTTTTCATTTCAATTTATATAGGTCAAATACTAAGAAATTATGACACCTGTTTTTTGAAACTTTTTCTTTTGAATTAAGATCAAAGACTATAGATTATGATAAAAATGTTTTGAAGTTTAAATTAAATTCTATTCTAATATGTTTTTAAAAACTATTTTTCTATAAAAATTCATAAAAATATTTTATGAGTAATTAAAATTAGTTTAAAAAATTAGTTTAAAAAATTTGTTAAGAAATTTGTTTTAAATAAATTTCAATCAAATTTAATAACACTTTTTAAATATAAAAATGTAAACTAAGATTATTTAAAAGTTTAACATTCTTATTTTAAAATTATAGAGAATTTGTTTTTGATAAGACAAGGTTCAATTATAAAAAAAATTTTCTTTTTAGATAATTAGAACTTTTTAGCTCAATGTCTTTATTAATAAACACTTATGATCTAATTTATAGTGTGAACAAAAAAAACATTATCTCCACTAAAATCTACTATGGTGGTTTTTCAAATTTTAATCAGTTTGTTACTTAAAGAATATTTGTAACTTTTTTGACCACCAGCAAACTATGTTTTAAAGTTATTAACTAATTTTACGTAAAATTTTAAATGGCCAATATTTAAAACTACTCTTTATACTTTCTTTAGATAATCATTCTTTAATAAACTTGCAATTTTATAAACTTAAATTAAAATGAATTTATTCTTTAAGTTTCTCTTTTTGTTTTTAATAGTTTATACTTTTAATCATTTTTCATATTTTCTATTTTTGATACTTTTTGTTTAAAAACTTTAATACTTTTTTCTTTTGATACTTTTTTTTCAGCTATTATACTTTTAATATTTCTACTTAGGATACTTTTATGCTTAATATATTTTAGCTTAAAAGTTTTTACTACTTATAGTACTTCTATTTAAAATACTTTATTTTGTAACTATTGGCTTACAATAGTTTTTATTTATTAGTTTTTCATACACTCTTTCTTTAAAAACTATTTGTTTATAATACTTTGTTGCTCAAAAACTTGTTGCTTCTACTTTTTGCTTGCATATGTTGCTGAAATAATTTATGTTTAAATTTTGACAAGTTAAATGCTAATTTTTTAAATATTCAATGTGATTATAAAAATCTAATGTCAAAATATATCAAATGTTCTAATTTGATTAATACTATGTTTGATACTTATAATTAGTGAAAAACATAAAATTTGTTTAAAGCTTAAAATTTGCTTAAAACCTACGACTAATTTTTTTTTTTGATTAATTTTGTTTTAACAAGATTATTTTTTTGTCTAAAAATGATTACTATAAAGTTTTTTAATAAAAAAAATAATTAATTTTATCTGTAAAATTGATTTTTGAGCATTCGATTTTTAAAAATTAAAAAAAAAAAAATTTTTTTTATTCAAGCGTTGAAACTTAGCTTTTGGTCAAATGGTTCCAAATGACCAGTTAGTAATTTTTTTTTCTAAATTAAATAATTACTTAGCTTTATCTTGTTTTTGTGTCAATTTGTAAGTTTTATTAAAAAAAAAGTTTTTTTTTTTAAAATTAGACAAAATGGCGGATTTTTGAATATTTTTTTTTAATTTTTAAAAAACTTTCTAATAAAACTTGGCATAAACTGTTTTATCAATTTTTTTTTGTTAAAAAGATACAGGTGATATACAAAATAATTAAATTGATTGTCAAAATTAAATACCGCGTGAGAATTAATTTTTTTTTTATTAAAAAATCATGATTCTTACGTTTTGTAAAAAGATAAATCATTTCATCTAAACTCATTAAGTAAATTTTTTTCTCTTTAAAATCAATTGTTTACTTTGTACATTAATAGGTTCTATTGTTATTCAAAGTTTTATTGAAAAAAAATTCTTAAAAAAAACCATTTGTTAAGTTAATTTTAAAATTTAGTTTTACGTGTAATTTGGCTACTGCTGATGTATTTATAATGATACAAAGCTCTTAATACAGTGTTATGCAAAAAAAAAAAAATCATTGTTGTAATATTAATTATTACAAATGAAAAACTGTCTTTATTTTTTAAAGGTAAATCAAATTGAAAATTACAGGTAGAGTAAAATTTTGTTTTTGAAAAAGAAATTTCTTTTTAAAAGTCACAAAATAACTAGTTAACCATATTTTAAACGATAACTATTTTTTTTAAAGAAAAATTATTTAAATAAATTTATGCTTTATGCGTGTTAAAATATCTTAACAAAAAATAAACTTTGAATGTTTAATGATATTTTGTAGTTTTAAATGTATTTTATTAATTCAATAAATTTATCACTTGAAATGACAAGTACTTTTTTTATTGAAAAAAAACATAGTCCGGAAATGTCTAATTTTTTTTTATTCAAAAGAAATTTTATGAGAAAAAAATTTCATTGAAATTCATCTATAAAAGTTTTACTATAGTTTATTAAAAAAGCATATTTCCTTAATTTCATTCATATATTTTTTATCATCATTTGTATCAACAAAAACTTTTCACTTTTTTGATACAAACAAAATCTTTATTTTCAAGTTGAATTGATTAAGCTTAAAAAAAAAGAAAACACCCAAAGATAAAATTACAAAAACCTCAAAAGTCATTAGCTGTTTTTGCAAAGAAAAAACACGACAATATTTTGTAATAAAGTTTTAATTAGAAAAAAAATTTGCAAAAAAAAAAAGCTAATTAGATTCAATTAGAATATAAATTTTTTTATGCTTAATTTTACGGTTAATTTAAAAGTTAATTACATAAAAATTAGAAATCAATATTACTTCCAATTAATTTGAATAAGTTTAAATTTACAAAATTAAGAATAAATGATTTTTTACCTCTTCAATTAAAATGTTTCGTTTTTAAAAAATCACAAACTATAAAAAAGAGCTAAAAAAACTGAAAAAATATATTGACAAAAATTTATTCACAATTAGGCTTGTAAAAAACACAGAATTTTTTATTCAAAAAAACCAATGTGCGTGAGAGACACAACCCAACCCAAAGGCAACTTTAGGTATTTTTTAATAAAAAATTTTGATACTCTTTTTAGACAAAAAATATGTTTTGACAAAATAACAAAATTATTTTTTTACAAAAGTTTAATAAACTTGTGTTTTTAATGAAAAGATGAGAGTAAGATTAAGTTTTTCAATTGATTATAAACTCTTCATAAAGAAACTTTTTTTTTTCTAAACTTTTTAAAACTTAGTAAAAAATATAAAGTTAGATAATTTTTAGAATAAAGTTAGAATATCTATGAGAAATTTTAAGAAAACAATTTTTTCTGAGTTAAATTAGCTGTGTAACCACATAGGAAGTGGTAAAGTAAAAAAAAAAAGAAAGAATCTTACTTCAATTTTAATTAGTAGGTATTAAAACTGTTGATTTAGAAAAAGCTAAAGATAATTTAGTTTTCATAGTAAAAATTTCTTTAAAAAATAAAGAGATAAAGTTACTTCCACAAGGATATCCTTTTCACTTTGAGTTTTCTACACTTGAAATTTATATTATGAAATATATTTAAAAATAAAGGAAATTAGATTCTTTTGGAATGATCATTAGATTTACACCGTTAGTTTTATTGTTTTTATGATTTCTTTTATAAAAAAAAATTAATCTATTTACTGAAATTATTAACCAATAATCTTTTTGAAACTTTTTAGTTTATCTAATATTTTGATTTGGTGATTAAAATTTAAAACTATTTATGGACCAATTTAGAAAAAAAACTCTTAAAAAATAATTGAGTTAATATTGAGAACTTTTATTTTAAAGATTTACTAGAAAAATTATTTTATTAGAACAAAGTTATGAGTTTATTTATAATAATTAAGTTTAAAGCTTGTTTATTAGAACAAAGTTTGAAGTTTATTTATTAGAATTAAGTTTAAAGTTATTGAAAATGTTCTAGAAAAAGTTTTTTAAAAACTTACGATTATAACAAAAATTTTATACAGTAAGTAATTTTAGTTGTTAATAACTTTAAGATACTTTACTACCAAAGATACTTAATTACATAGTCATTGATTTTTTTATTTATTTTGAAAAGATCCATTTTTAATAAAAAAAGCAATAAAAATTATTTAACCAACGCCTCAGTAGTAAAAGAAACAGAGTTATTATAAAGTTAAAAAGTATCAAAATAAACAAGTGATTTAATCAATTAAAAATTGATTTTAAATAAGTTTTTTGTTAAATTTTTGAGTCTTAACTAGATTACAGTAAAAAAAAAATAACAATTGACAACAAATTCTTGACCACCAAGAAGTGTTAAAAATAGATGTGTTTATAAGAAAATAATTATAAACTAGAGTTTTTCTAAATTGATAATTTTGAAAAGCTTAAAATTTAATAAAAAAAAGCCAATTAAAAGATTAAAAATTAAAAAAAAACGAGCTTAAATTGTAAGTAAAGCTTAGTATAGTAAAAAACTTATTTCTTTAAGAATATATTTAACGTAGATGTAGTAAAAAGATCTTATTAAAGATAATAAGGTGTGAATCAAATTGTGTAATCAATGATGGTGGTAAGTTTATGTAACTTAAATACACAAAATAACCTTGTTTTCAAACTAATTTTTTTTCCAAAACTTTTATTCTTGTTTTGTGTAAGAAGCTTTTGAAGAAAATATTTATTTTTCTACTGAAAAATTTATATAGTTTCTTAATTATAGTTAAAGAGGTCTTTAAAAAAATTTAAATTTTTTTTAAATAAACTGAATTAATTGTCCAGCAGCTTAAACAAACATTATTTTAAAGATTTAATGGTCTACTTGGTTTATTATTAATCTTCTTTTTTAACCTATAAATTTTAAACCTACACACGACCAAATATTTAAAAAAAAAAGAAGAGAAATGTCTCTCAGAAAATAAATGAAATTTAAACCTGATATAAGTTTTTTTGAATAAATGGAACTTATTTATTGTAAATGAACGAAATCCTGTCTATTACAAAACAAAGTTTTCTAAAATATATAATTGGATTTAACTTATTATGAAAACATTCTTAACTGTATGAAGCTTATTTTTAAATATTTTTCAAATTATTAAAATAAACTATTTGAATTTTGTGTTAAAAAAATTAAACTTATATGCTGATTAAAACTCATTTTCAAACTTTTTTTTAAATATAATTTTGATTAGAAGGAACTTTATTTTGAGTTTAAAATTAGTCTAAAACTTTTAAAATGTATTTAGACATGAAAAAAAAGATAAAACCAGACACTACTTATAATTTACCTGTTGCATTTTTAATGAGTTTAAACATCATAAGATTATTTGAAAAAAAAAATTACTCAATAGAAAGTATTATAAGACTAAACCAATTTTAAATTTTTGAGTTTTACTGGTTTTTAAAGTGTTTTAAAAGAAAAATCAGAATCAGACAAAAACGTGCTATAAGCTATTCAAATGTATCAAAATCAGTTGAACCGTAAAATTTCATTAATTTTCTTATATATTTTAAGCTTTGTATTTTTTTTAAATAAAAACAAATTTTTCAGATAAGTTTCATGAAAAACATTTAGTAAAAAAATTCATATCATAATTTTTCCATTTAAAAAAATTAGCTTTTAACCAGTTAAAAAAATTGAAAATAAAAGTTTTTAATGCTCATCACCTTTACCTTGACAACTAAAAAATAAAAATAAAAGTTAGAAAAAAAAAATTTGTATTCATAAATAGATTATCCATTTCTTCAAAATTTATTATTAACCTATTCTTAATTATTAGAATATATCAAGTCTATTTAAATAAATTTAAATTTTTTATAATTGAAATTACCTTTTGATTAGATTCAAATTTACTTTTTTTTCTATTTTATTCTTCAAAATTTTTTCTAAATTAGTTTTAATTATCTTTTTTTTCTAAATTTTTTTTTTTTTAAATTTCATTTCTAAATATAAAAAGTCAATGGAAAGTTACAATAAAAATTAATATCAGCGTGTAATTAGTAGGCAGAACATAGTTTCAATAACTAATAATATTTTTTTTATTTTAGTTCACAATAGGACTACTTCAACTCATTGAACCAAATTATGAATTATTACAAGCCAATTTATGAATTGTTATTTCTCATCATTTAACTGACCATTTAAAAGTTAGTAAAATAAAAAAGTGTTAAAAGTCAACAGGATATATAAGTGTTACAAAAATCAGTGAATAAGTTTGTTAACCACGGTAGATAAAAATTTTAAGAAAAAAACTCTGTAAAATAGTTAGGTGATGGATTTATTTCTTTTAAAGACAATATGGGGCATTTTTTAAAAATTTTTTATTTAAAAACTTCATATTTCTATTGTTCATTGAAAAAAAACGCCTTCTTATTAAAACAAATTGATCATTTCGAAATATCTCTTTCACACCTTTGAGAATTAAACTAAATAGCGTTGATTAGACTTTTTAACAATCTTAACTCTAAAAAAAAAAAATTTCTTGATTAGCTATTCTTTGATAAAACATTTAATTAGAATTTTAATCGTAATTAATCTAGCTTGTGGTTAAAAAAAGTAGCAAAGTCTATTAATATTTTATAAAAAATGGTTTTCAAGAAAACAGCATGAAAAATATGAATTTAATATTTGAAAAGCTAAAAAGGTTTAAAAAGTTTAAGAAAAAACTAAAAGAAAAAAAAGCAAAGTGAAGATGTAAATAGAATATCACAAAAGCTACTGTTTAAATGATTTCTTAAAAAGAATACCGCTAACAAGGTAACTGCTAAATGTTTTTAACAAGGTAACTTTTCAACTAAAATTTTGTAAGTCACGATTTTTTTTCAAATAACTGTGATATGTTAATTAAAAAAATAAACTACCAAAGACAAAAGTTCTAGTATTTAATTATATTTACTTGGTAAAATTCTTGATAACAAATGAGAACATAAAGATAAAAACCTCAAAGAAATTTTTTCTTTTAAAAAGACTTTTAAAATTAAAATATTCAAAACCAAAACTTAATTATCTTAATTACTTAGTCAATTAAAAAATCTTAAAAAAAATTTTATCTTTACAAGAATCTTGTTTTGTTAATGTTAAATCAAGATAAAAAAAAAAGTTTCATCTTAAAATACACAAAAAATCAACAAATATTTTACCTAACTTTTGTAATTTTCTTAAAAGACTTTTGAAAATAAAAGTTTTTTTTTATGAAACTTTCAAAATTAATTTAGTTTTTAATTGCTTTTTGAATAATCTGATTGTATTATAAAATTTATTCAAAATTTCATAGAGATATTTAATAGGACGTGAGTTAAAAATACAGCTGACCATTTAAAAATTTTAATTGACCTTTGACATTGAAACTTTAGGGTAATTAAATAATCTTTCAGACATAAATTTTTATTTTAGAACTTTTTATATTGTTTATCTTAAATTTTATCAAAATGACTAAAGTTGTTTTATTACATTTTAAAGTGATAATTGTAATTTAAACCAACGAGTTTAAAAAAAGTTCGAATTAAAATTTAAACTTTTATCTAATTAATGGATTTAAACTAGTCGAAATTTACTATTAATTTTACAAATTTTTGAAAAAGTAGTTAAAAAATTGTTTTTTCAAAAAAATATCTTTAAGCCCGCCTTTTTGCCCCTTGATACCTTGCTATTTTTTTTTATTTTATCAAGTTCAGTCATCTATGAAATAAGCTGTTTATTTTAAACAGAAAAATTTTAAAATACAGTATCTTCAAATAGATAGAAACATGAAAATAGAAAAATTTAAAAAAAAAAGTTTCAAAAAATCCAATAATCCAGCCCTAGATAGTAAAAAGAATTATTTATATTTGATTGGCGTAGGTTGCCCTTAAAATTTCTAATAGCAACAAAAAAAAACTATCAAAAAAAAAACAAGTATCTCTTATAGCAAAGTGTTTTAAAAATATTTTTAATCTACACACTTGCCCTTACCCCTCTTAAAATGACCTGCCTACTCTAGCTAATAGATCATCGGAACTAAAATTGCAGTAGTAAAAACTCAAAATAACTGATCTGTAAAATTCTATTTTAAAAAAAAAAAAAACTTGCCTTAAAAAGCATCATCTACTAAGGTCTAGGTTTAGTTACAAAGTTCAAGTTGCCTAATCAAGACTTATTTTTAAAAATAATTTTTTACCTACAAACAGGATAATTTAAGAAAAAAAATTTTTTTATAGATCTGTGTTTTTGTTAGTTAAACAAAAAAGTTTTATAAAATGGAATCAACTATCTTTACAAATAGTTCTCCTACATTGACAAATTTAGAAAAAGCAAATACTATGGTCAATATGGAATATAAAGATGAATTAACTTCAATCCCTAAGAATCATTTTTTTATTAATAATATTAATACTCTTTTACAACAACAACAACTTCAACAATTTCAACAGCAACATTTGGTTCATCAGCAAATTCAAAAACAAGAAATTATCATGCAACAATTACAATTTCAACAACAATCTTCACCAACTCATTATATTAATTCTCCAGCAAAATCTGATTCAATGGAAAGTATTCAAAGTCCAGCTTTATCAATAGCAGATACAAATTCTTCATCAATGAATGAAAGAATGAAACAATCTGTTTTAAACTCAAGTTGCTCTTCAATTAAATCTAATGTAATGGAATTAGTAATTGAAAATAATGAAAATACTAATCACTCTATTCAGTGTGGTTCAATTAATACTACTTCAATTAAAAATTTAACTTCATCTGCAAATTTAACACAAATTTCTTGTTCAACTCCTACATCAATGGATTCTGTAATTTTAACTCCAGTATCACCTGCTGATTCTTCAAAATCAATGTGCTCAATAAAAAATATAAGTTCAAGTAATGATTGTCAATTTCAAATAATTAATCAATTTATTAACTCATGCAAATTAGAAAACTTAATAAATAATGATTCAATGTTAGTAGATGAAAGTAATCAAACAATGAAAAAGCGTAAACGTAAACAAAATACTACAAAAAATATATCAGCTAATAAAAAGAATTTAAAAACTACAAATAATCGTCGTACAAATAATCGTACAAATAAACAAACAATTTTAAATAGCTTCCTCAATTTAGAACAATTTGGTTTAAATATTGATGATTCTAGTTGTAGTTCAAGTAGTTTAAATTCAGAAAACTGTTCAGTTAATTTTAATGAAAAAAAATTAAACCCAAATGAAAAGCCTTCTCAAAAACAAAGACAGCGTAAAGCAGCAAATGAACGTGAAAGAAAAAGAATGTCTGCAATTAATATGGCGTTTGGAAAATTAAAAGATGCTTTACATTGTCAAGAGCAAAAATTATCTAAAATGCAACTTTTACAACTGGCTCAAAATTATATTTTAAATTTAGCAACTAAATTGAATCAACTTAATTTTAACCATGTTAATTCTCATTAAATTATTTGTTATTTTTTATTTCAAACTCATCATATCATTCTGTACAAAGCATTTTTTTTTGAATTTTAAATTTTTACTAAATAAACATTTTTATCTCATTAATTTTGTATCATTATTTATAGATATTAAACTAAATTACAAATTCGTGATCTCAAAAATTGTCTTTTCTTTTATTTAAATTTTTAATTAACAAAAACAGCTAATCAAAATTAGAGTTTATAACCTATAAAACTTAATTACTACTCAATAGTTTTGAAATCGTGAAAAAATTTTCTTATTGATAAAACATAGTAAACAATATATCAACATTAAAATTAATTAATTCTATGTAATTATTATTAATAATCTTCATTTAGTGAATTTAATAAACAACTCAGTAAATGTTTCATTTACAGTGTCATTAAAGTTTGAATAAATTAAAATTTAAAATTGAATCATCTTTTGTTTAACAAATTAAAGCTTCAAAAAATTAATGATCTTTTTTGAATAATTGAATAAACTTTTTAAATATTGATAATTTTAATTGATACTGTTAGTTGAAATAAAAAAGTTTTATTACAAACACATTTGAAAATCTATTATCTAGGATTTGAGTACGTGTTCATCATTCTAAAATAATTGACAATAGTAATTTGAAATAAACGTAAAAAACGGGGTTTTTTACGAATGATGATTTTAAATACAAAAAAAGTCATAATTTAAAATTTCAAAACTGTCTAGGTAAATTTGATTTTTTTGATATTTATTGAGATTTTTAGCCTATGAGTTTTCTTGTCAAAATTTTTTTTCATAAAAAAGATAATAAATTTTTTAACCTTGACCTTTGTTAATTTTTTTTCAAATAGAAATGATAAAATTTGAATGAAAATCATAAAAACTTTTTTTTTTAACAAACAGTTGTTTAAATATAAAATTATTGAAATGAACAAATAAATTAACTACAACTTGATAAGTTCTAATAAGAAATATTTTCTATGTAAAGCCCAACTAATATTAAGAAAAAAATTTTAGGTTTGTTTATAAAAAATGACTAAAAAAAAAGTATTCAACACGTGCTAAATAGGAAAAAAAAAAATAAGATATTCAATCAATATTCAACTCGTGGCAAGCAGACCACAAGCTGTACGCTTCTTCTTTTTTAAATAAATGCTTATAAAGGCCAAGGCCTTTTGTTATTTTAAAATAAAAAAGACTATTTTCAACAACATTAAAATTTATTTATTACTTATAACACGTGCTTATAACAAAAACTTAAGTCTATAGGTTTCTTAACTAAATATAAAGAGAATAAGTTGAAACTATTATTCTAGAAACAATGAATTTTAATTTTTACCTATATATTTCTATCTATACTTATAAACCTACTATAGATTATTTAGATCAATTTTAAAATTTTATAGAAAATAATTGTACCTAGAAATTTTGGAAACACGTGATAATCTATTTTTAAAAGTAAAACAATTGGCACACGTAAATTTAAAAATTTAAAAACTTATGAAATGAATTTTTAAAAAACTTTGGCTAAGTAATTTTTTAAAATAATTTAAACATTGTACCATGTGCAATATATATTTAAAAAAATGGACTAGAATGATATTTACCCATCCTATAAAGGATAGGCTTACTTAATCTTATTTTAAAAATTGATTCTTATTTTGCAAAAAAATTTTCTTGATTAAATTAAGAAGTTTAAAATTAAAAATTTGAAAACTTTTGTTTTTATAATTTTTTTTGAAAATGTGCCAAAAATTTAGAAAAAGAATTTAGAAAAAGAATTTAGAAAAAGAATTTAGAAAAAAATTAAGAAAAAGAATTTAGAAAAAGAATTTAGAAAAAGAATTTATGATAAAAATAAAGGATAAAAATTGATATAAAATTATGCAATAAAATATTTTTGTTTAATTAAATTAATGAAATTGAATTAATAAATATAAAAAACATAACAGGTAGCATTAAAACAGTAGGTAGAGATAAAAAAAAATTGGTAATTACCTTTGAAAATCTATTAGTATTATAAGTTGAAATTTTAAACTATGCCCTTAGCCTCTTGTTAAATTGTATCTAAGTTTTAACTTCTGACTTGTACTTGAGCACACTTCATTTTTATTACTAATTCTGCTCTTCTGCTTTTTATGTTTTTTTTGAAAAGGACAGACACAAGCCAAAACTTAAAAAAAAAATATCGACAGCAGGCCAGTGAGTGGCTTTATTAGTAATAGAGAAACCATAACTTTTATAAAGTATTCAAACTGATGGTTTTTTACTAAAATTAAATTAAAATTATTATTACAAGTCTTGAAATGTAGTTTACTTTTTTTTATGAAACGGTTAATAATTAGACTTAAATTGCTTAGTATATCTATGTAATATAAACTAAATAAGGCTTAAGTTATTTTTAAAAATTAATATCAGAGTTGATCAAAAAACATAGTAAAAAACTTAATTGATTAAATATTTAAGAAGATGATCATATAGAAAATTATTTGAATAAAATAAATGTTTCTAATAAAAATCAAAAAATGAAAACTAAACAAAGTTACCTGATGTTTTAAACTATAAAAGATTGTTTATGCCATGTGGTCATTGAGCCGGAAAGAAAATGCCTTAACTATTCTGTCCGTTTTTTTTTCTTTAAATTTAGTTACTATTTACTTTAAATATTTTGCTTTTTTAAAATTTATAATAAAACTATCAAACTTACATATTTAAACATTGAACTAATCACTCTAAACTTATTTTCTAGCTATACTTGTTCAATAATTTCAATTGTTAAGCCTTTATTAAAAACAAAGCTAAAAAAACTTGATCTTTTTAAAGTTGATTTTGAAAAAAAAAAACTTCGAATATTCGCTTCACTGGACAATTTTATTTTAAAGATTATTTCATCTTTTGACTTATTCATTAGTTTTTTGAAACTTAATTTTTGAAAAAAAAACTTTTAACTCTATTGTTTCCTTACATCTTTTAGAATCAGTAATTAGGTATTTTGAAGTTTCTTTCAAAGTGAATAATTTTTAAACAATCGTTGTTTAAATTAAAAAGTTTAATTAAAATTGTAAATATTTAATTTTTTATCAGACAATTAATGATTTCTTGAAAATTTGAAAAGACTATAGTTCAAAAAAGGTCAATTCACTCCTACTTTAGACTATAAAAAAAAGATACAAATAGCATCATAGAAAATTTTCTTAAAATTTTTCTTTAAGAAAACAAGTTGTTTAATGCCTATTTAAAATTAATGAAGAAGAAAAAATTAATTATTCACTTGTGATTGTTTTTTAAAAATTTCCTTTTAATCAAAATCTAACTTTCATTTTTGACAATTTTTTTTTCAAATCATTAATTCTAAGAATTAGAAAATTTAGAATAAACTTTTTTTCAAATTTAAACTTAATTAAGCATTCATTAATTTTTATTTAACTTTTTTTGTCAAAACAAGTTTTCTAAATTTTTTTTAAATACAAATAGTTTTCAATCACAAAACCTTTAATTATATTGTTAAAAACAATTTTTACTTAAAAAGAAAAAAAATTAGAAAATATGATTAAAGAATATGTTTTTAAATAGCTTTATAAAACTTTAATTGAATTTTAATTTTTTTTTAACTAAGTTTATCAAAATTTTTAAAGAAAAAATCAAAAAGAAAATAAATGATCTAAAATCAAATTTAACGCTTGATTTATCCAATTCAAAATTAATTTTTCATAATACTTTAATTAAATTAGCTTTTAAGTATTTAAAAGAATTTTCTAAAAAAAGAATTTTTTTCTAAAATTTTTTTTCTAAAATTTTTTTTCTATTATTTTTTTTCTAATACTTTTTCTTTATAATTTTACTAATGTTTTTCTAAAATGCTATTTTCTAATAAATAAATTAATTTAAAGAAGAAAAAAAATTAACAAATAAAAAACTTTGTTATTATGAACTCTTTTTAGCTGACCTTTTAAAGTTTATTTAGATTAAAGATTACTATTGTTTAAAAGCTTTTAAAAAAAATAAACAAAAAAGAATTTCTTTTCAAAATAATATAACCTAATAATTCAATTAAATAAATAATTCAATTAAAAACTATTTTGTTACAAATTTGAAACAAAATTTGAAGATGAAACATATAAGTGGCTAATAGTTAATATAAGATAAATAAAACAATTCATGTGAAAAAGAAAACAAAATAGTTTTTTTTTTAAGAAAACTGATTAAATCAGAAATAGAAAAAAAAACAAATGATAAAAAATAGAAAAACTGATAGTGTTAAACAAATCAAAGTGAATGAATTGTGGTTTAAAACAGAAGCAAGAAAATTCATTTATATTTATGTTAGATATTTTTTTTTAAAAATTTCAAGATTATTTAGACAACCGTTAGAAGTTTAAAGCTTATTTACACAAAAATCTAGTAAAAAATAAAAATATTTTTAAGGTGATTTTGAGAAGATTATTTGGGTGGTTTAAACTTACAAGGTTTATACAAGTTTTTAATAAAAATAAGGTTGTAAATTTTTGATTTTTTGAGTTTTGATTGATTAAGCAACTTAATTTAAGTTTTTTTTTTGTGAAAAGAAAATTTTCATTAGCTTTGTTTTAATAGAATATTATGTTACATGTTTTGTTTTTTGAAATGAAAAAAATGGCTTCTGATTACTAGTTGTCTTCATTTTTCAACAAAACTTATCAGTTTATTTTTGAATTTCAAAAAAATTTACTCTCCTTTTCTGTCAAAATGGCATCAAAATTTTAAGAATTAAGTTCATTTTTGAATCAACGCTTTAATTTAAAGTTTGAATCAAATATTTATGTTTTGAGCTAAAAAAAAATATTTCTATAAAATTTATGATTTAGTTGTGAAGTAAACGATTAAAAAATCAAAGTTTGAATTAAATCATTAAATTAGCTTTATAAAATTATATTTTTTAAGTTAATTCAATAAATCAGATTTAAGAAAAAATTTTTCATCAAAAATAAACAAAACTAATTTGATCAATTTATTTCCTACTAAAAGTTTTTGAAAAAATTTCAATTATCCCAAAGTTCATTCATAAAAATTATATCAAAAAATAATTGGAAATTTTTTACAATTCATCACTTCATCATTTTTTAATTACATTTAGGTTTGAAATAATTTTCATTCATAATTTGCTTTCAAACATTTCAAATATAACATCTAAACAAAGAAGCAATTTTCTTCAATTATATTTTTATTGAATTTTAAAAGAAAATCAAATTTACACTTGTTTCAAAACAATATAAGATTTTTGTTAAAAAAAATTTTCTAAATCTTATAATTTTAGAAATAACATAAAAATAAACATTAAAATAAGATGTTGAAATTACATTTAAAATAAATGTTTAAGCTCCTTGTTGAAATTACAATGAAAAATACTTAAGCTACTTGTTGAAATTACATCAAAAAAAGATTATTGCTTAAAATACATTAAAATAAAGTTTATTGAAATTACATCAAAAATTTCAAAAATTACCTGTTGAAAATTCTATCAACACAATTGAGGCATTAAAATCTAATAAATTAGTTTGTTTCATCAATATTAAATTTTGAATTAAAAAAAATTTGGGTTTTTTTTTTTTAATTTTTTCTCCTAAAAGTTAAAATAATTTTCTTGTTTATATCAAATCAATTTTAATCTATTTTATTATTCTTAATTGATACTTTGGCAAAAAAAAAATTTTTTTTTCTTCAAAATTTCTTTAAATTAATTTGTTTTTAAAATTTTATTTTTTAAAAAAATAGAAATAAACCAAATATTTGGAAAACTAAGTTTATAATTGTGGTCAAGCCTTTCTTCAAAGAGTTAAACTTTATGGAAATAACTTTTTTTTATGATATTCCTCCTTTATTTGGCAGAATAAAGCGTTAACTATAGCACCTAAACTTGTTAAAAAAATTCTTATTCACAAATTAAAAAAAACTTTTTTTTCAAAGCTAATTATAAAATAAGACTATTTTCTAAATTAAGGTTTGAATATCGGCTTCTTTTGCGCCTAAAGCTTTTTAACTTTTAATGATAAAATAATGAAAGAGTAGTGTAAATTTTCCCTCCTTCATTTCATACTAGAAAAATAGATAAACTTAATTTTTAAGGCTAAGAGATAATTGCTAATGTGTTAAAAATAGTGTAAAAATTGATTTTTAAGTTGATTTTCTTATTTCTTAAATGTGAAGATAACAAAATTTTGATTTGCCTAAACAATCCTAATAAAAGAAAATAGTTTTTGAAAAAGAAAAAAAAATGTAAATTAAAACCCCCTATGTTATTTAGTTATAAAAGATGATTCCTTTTTTCCAAAAAAAAAAAAAATAACTAGGCTTCTTAAATACTAATAAAATATCTTAAACCTTTTTCTTTTAACCAATTTACATTTCTTTGATTCAATAATTAACACCTCTGCCCAGTCAATTAGACAATTTTTGAAGTGTAAATGAAATCACTGTGCTTTGAAATAAGTATAAAACAAACAAACAAAGGTGTTAATGATCTACTTAACTGAATTATTACTATCACAAATATTTACTTAAACTAAATAGCAATTTCTCCCCTTTTTCTTATAATATCAGTTTTTCAAATTAAAAACATAAATTTGAATTAAATTTAAGCTTAAAATAAGAAGAAATTTAAATAAGTTTTTTTAATCACAAAGAGGAAAACATTTTTTCTTTTAAACTAAATTAAAATTAAAAATTTCAAATAAAGAAAAAAATTTTGTAAAAGTTTTTTTTTGATGAAACAGCTTATTAAATCAGCTTTAAATTTTTTAAAAACATTTGAAAAATAAGTTTGCAATTAATAAGATTATTTGAAATTAGTTACAAATAAGTAAATTTTGAGAAACAAAATTAGAATTTTTTAAAGAGTTAATTTTAAGATATAATTTGAAGAAGAATTTTTCTAGAAAAAAAAGTAAGGTAGGGTGCAATAGATCAAAATTTATCTGTATGCAAATCAATGAATTTTAAATATCTAATAAATCAATTCATAGTTAAAAATTGTTTAAACAAAAAATTAATAAAGTTAGCATTTTAATTGATTTTTTAAAACTTTAATTATTTTAAATTAAATTTAGGAATTTGAAGGTGTGATACAAAAGTTTTAAAATTAAAAAAAAGTATATAGGAAAAAATTTTAAGAAAGTTTCAAAGATATAGGCTCTTTAAGAAATTATTTGTCCATAAAAAAAAGAATCTTTATAAAAATCACGACTTACTTTAAAAGTTACACTTAAATAACAATTGAATTTTCTTTTAAAAACCACCGAAATATTTGAATAACAACCGAAATTTTTTTTTTTAAACGGTCAAGTTTGAATAAGGACATGCTAAAAAGCAATCAAATCTTAAAGAAAATAATTATCATAATTAGATTAAGAAAAAGCTTGAAAAGACTTTAAAAAAACATAAAAAGAATTTAGAAAAGTGGTCAAGTAAATGTAAAGTCAATGGTTAAGTCATTGCTAAGTAAATTTTGTCTAGTAACCATGTCATTTAAAAAATATTTAAAAAAGAGCACAAATTTATAAGTAAAATATAAGACAACGTGGGTGTTCAAAAATAAGTCATATTTTGTCATAAAAAAATTTTGTAAATAACTTGACAATTTATGTTGACAAGTAAAAGCTTAATTTAAATTCCAGAATTCAAAAACTATAATTAAAAATAAAACTCTTTTAGAATAAAGCTTAATTATTAGGTAATTTGAAATCAGTTTAAAACTTAAGAAAAAAAGTAATAAAATGAAGAAAGAGTAAAAAATTGAGATCCCAAGTGTCCTAATTACATTTAAAACTGAGTTTAAACTTTAAGCTAAAACTAATTTTAGTTTTATCAAAGATATTAATGAAATGTTGCAATAATTATGAGGTATAAGTGTAAAATGTTTTTTAATTCAAAACCATTTTTTTAAATATGTGGTCTTGTGGTCTAAATGATCTTTTTTTCTTTGAAAAGGTCAGCTGAATATTAGAGCAAAAAAAGGTAAATTTAAAAAAAATCATTTCATACTTTCATAACTAAAATTTTGAATGGAATTTAATTTAAGCTTTGGGTGCAAAGTAACACTTTGAAAATTAAAGAAAAGTGTTAACAAGTGTTGAAATTGAAAAATTCTAAAAACAAAAAATAATTTTCAACACCATTTAAAAAAGTAAATATTAGAGTAAAGTTAAAATTAGTGAAACAAAAAACAACTATTTATTTTTATGCTAAAAACTAGATATTTGCATATATCGAACAAAAACAAATTCGTAATAATTATCAATTTTTAACAAAATGGTAGTTTAAAAACTAAAACATTGAATTGTTTACAAAGTATAAAACATTACTTAGAATTTACATTAGTATGATCATTATCAAATAAAGGGAACATGTTTTGATCATTATTTGCAAATGACTAAAGTTTAAATAAAAAATTAAACAACGGTCTAATTAAAAAAAATAACTTAAAAATTTTCTATTTCTTTATGTTTTAAAACAAAAAGTCCTTCATCTCCAGTGAAATCATATTCAACACTTAAATTTATTTTTATAGATTTTTTTAAAGCTAAAGTATCTTTATTAAATTCAGGCATAAAATAAACACCTTGTTTAAAATTACGATGCCAAGTTATTGGTTCTAAATACTTAGGTCTTTTATGAGGTCCGGAAGATAATTTATAATTATAACTAATCCAAAAAACAAATGTTATATTTGAAAATGAACGTCTAAATGGACAAACATCTTCTAATTGTTGATGAAAAATTGATAAATCTTTTTCTAATTCATTTACACCAAAATCTTTTGTTAACTTTTCTATTATTTCTTCAATATCAAATTTCCAATTAATACTATTTTCAGATTTATGAGATTTATAGTCTTTAACTTCAATTCTAGCTATTGAAACTGGTTTTGCCAAACATATACCATCATATTCATTTAAACTAATCATTTCAACAGGATTATCAGCTATCCTTATACTTTCTTCAATTAGATCATGAAATGCTTCAATATCATAATCTGCAATTTTTTTTATTGGAAAACGTGTTTTCCATAAATGATCAAAACAAACTGGCATTACCTTGATATGAATAACATTAGGTATTGAATAAACATCATGACCACTTGAAACTATAGTTTTAAAACACGTTAAATACTTATGCAAATCATGCCAAGGCAATTGACTTTGATCACTACAAGGTTCTTTTATAACTAAATCAATATTTTTTTTTAAATCTTTTAAATTAGGTAAAATTTCAAATTTACACTTCAATCCTGCTGTAAGAAATTGTTGTTCAATAAAAGATGTTTTTGTAAATTCTTCACAAATATAAATCATAGATTTTGGAACTATTTTAGCGGCTAATATAGCTGAATAACCGAATTCTCCGTAGATAAATATTGGCATTAATTTTTTTTCTAATTTAAGTTTATGATGAAAATGAAATCTTGTATAAATTTTTTCTATTTCTCGACCAACTGAAAATCTTATACGAGAATCATTGATTAGTCTTAAACTACTTCTACTTAATTCTAAATGATAACCACAATTGCAACCAGGTTGTTTATATTCAGGTTTATTCTCCAATTCACCAATTTCATTTTGAATTTTAAACCAAAATGAATAAAGATCATGGAAAATTGCAATCTTAATTGATTCTTTATATGTATTCAAATATAAATTTTGATCTGAACGTAAAAAATAAATTGCTTGCATCCAATGATCTCTCCACGGAACTGCTAATCTAATTCTTTCAAAATTTTGCATAAAAATAGAATTTCGAAAAGTATCTTTAATTTGAAGTATTATTAAATCGTTTTTATAAAAATCATTTAGCTTTTTTAATTTTTTTTCTACAGATAATTTTTTATTAGCTAAACTTTTGTCAAAAAAAATAGAAACATCATCCTCTATTGAAGATTTCGATAGTAAATCATAATTTATATCATATCTAGCCCAATAAGGGGCACAACTCAAAATAATCTCATCTTCATCATCCATTTGTAGATCCCACCAAAACGCAACACAAACATTGCTAAAAGACCAAGGTTGATTGATTATATTAAAATTTAATACTTTAGATTCTGTTTTACTATTATTAAATTTAGTAAAATCAAATTCAAATGCTATAACAGCTTCACTTATAATTTTAAGATTGTTAATTTTAAAATGATTTAATTGTATATCATTTAACTGTAATGTAGAACCTGGACAATTATTTATAGAACAGGGGAATGAAAAATGAACCTTTTTAGAACCTATTTTGAAATCAGCAGGTTTAAATAAATTTCCATCTGTTAACCATGTATTTTCAATTAATTGACAATAAATTCGTGCTTTTTTAGGTACTGTTACTGCATTTGGTTGTAAATAATATTGTTTTGCATTATTAAAAATTTCTATTGCCGATTCCCCTATGAGTTCTGTATCAAAAACTTCTGAAACTAAAAAACATCCTTTTTCTAAAGATTATAAGAATGAATAAAAAAATTTTAATTTTTTTAATTGTTTTATTACCTTCTTTATTTACATTTAAATTTTCTTTTACAGAAAATTCATTAAAAAGATGAACAATATCATCCATAGAATTTTTTTTAATAATAGTACTTGCACATTTATAAGTAGGTTCAAATGTTTCAAACCCTATTATTTTTTTATTCAAAAACTGGGATTCTGGTAAATTATTTTGTCTAATAAATTCTTTTAATAAATTATACATAAATAGTGATAAAAGACCAGTACCGAAACCGATATCATAAAAACGTAAACTTTCTAAACCTCTTTTCATTAAAATTTTACCTAAAACTTTTTCTACTGCTTCTTTATATAAATAATTACGCTCTTGGTCCCATAACATATCAGCAAATCCTGATCTAGCTATATCTTGAAATAAATCAATATTACTGTCTTCATCATTAGAATCAGAACTTAAAGGATAATTTGATGTAGAGGAATTTGAAGAAGATGAATTATTAGTAACATTAGTCATTTTTATAAATTAATCGATTAAGAAAAATATAATCAACAATAAAAAACTTTAATTCTATTAATTTAAAAAACGAAAATGCAACACATTTTATTTTCAAAATAATTAAATTATTAAGCGCGTTTTTTATTCACACGCAACTGGCGCATAGTTTTAAAATCTTTTGTTTTTATATATTAAACTGTTTACATTTAATGTACATTTAATGTATTTAATAAAAAAAATTATTAAAACGCACCATCTAGTTTTAGTATATTTTTCTTTTTTAAATTTAATTTCAATTTTATTAACATTTTGGTTTAATTTTTTGAAAAGAATTTTTTTTTTTCAATTTTTTTAATAAAAACTTAAATTAAATAATATTAATAAACACTCAATAGTTGGTAATTTAGAAAATTTCTTTTAAATAACTCTCTAAGCTTTTGATTTATTGAAAAATAATATTTAACAATTTATGATGATTAAAAATTTTACAATAAAATATTTTTTGATTTAATTTAGCACAAATTTAATGTCTAAAAAAAAAGAAAAGTTTTTTAATTTTTTTAAGTTTTTTTAAATTTATTAACTTACAATTCATGAGGAGGACCACGCCAAGTCATTGGTGCATAATTATTAAAAAATTCATTCGGAATAAATTGTGGATTTATATGAGCATTTAAAGATGCATTGATTGGTACACTTGTAAATGGCAAATGATTTAATGAATAATGAGGTCCAACTGGAATTGGTGTATGAATTGGTAAATGACCATGATGAGCTAATGTGTTAGGTATTGTTTTATGATAATTTGTAGCTAAATTTAGAGGAGGAGGTTGAGATAAAATTGAATTAGATAAAGTACCTGGTGAAGGTAATGTTCCAGTAAATGGTATGGAATTTTTTGATTGGTAAATACGTTCTTTTAAGCTACCATTTTGTAAAAATCTATTCAATTCAAACTGAGTATCAAAAATTATCACATCAAAAGGGGAATTCGGTACATTATTATTTGACCATTTAACTTCAATTCTGTAATGACCCGGCTCAGTAGGATCATATTTACATAAAATAGATCTTTCTTTGGTATTATCTCGTACCATTTCTACTCTAAATGCACCTTTTGGTCCTCTAACTCGAACAGTTAATTGACCAGCTCCAGCACCTTTTGTATCACAAACAAATCTACTTTGATACAATGGTAAAACACCATGTTCTATACCAGGTCCATAAACTCTAACTTTACTTGCATCAGGTTCTCCAATAACTTTTATATTAAATGGACTATTAGGAATGTTTTCTCCTCCATATTTTATTGTTAAAACATGTTTACCAATTTCTAATGGAGTAAAAGTCAAAACAAAATTGCCATTCATTTCATCTACAAGGCTACAATTTGCTATTTTTTTTGGTCCAGAGCAATGTGCTGTAAGTTGGCCTAAATTAAAAATAATTAATTCATTTTACTCAAAAGAAAAACAAAAAATTTCATACCTGGACCAGCTTTGCTTGTATCAATGAATATTTTAGAAACTTTATTCATAATTCCTTCTTTTAAGCCAGGACCTGTTGCTTCAACTAAATTAGCATCACAATTAGGTGTTATATGTAATTTTAAAGGACAACCACTTGCTTGTTTGTTTCCCCACAAGACATTAAGTATATAAATTCCTTAAAAAAAAATTAGTTATAATTGATAAAAAAATAATTTATCATAAACTTACCTGGAATTTTTGCTTTATATGAAACTTTAAAAATTTTGTTCTGTATTTCAGTTACACTTAAAACAGGACGATCTTCTTCACTGTTTTCTATTTTATAATCACTTTCGCTCAATTTCAAAGTACATTGTGCATTACCTGCTCCTGCACTAGTACCATCAATAATAAATTGACCTGTTTGTCCAACACTTGCACCAGCCAGTCCTTGACCTTTTAATGTTACTAAAACTTCATTGTTATCGTTTTGTACACTTGTTTTTCTTGATGGTTGTTGAACAGATGATTGATTATCTTTTAAAATATAGTTATTGAAATGAGAATTCAACTGACTTTCTAAAAGACTATTGCTTGTTAAATATTGAGGACTAGTAGTAGCAATAAGAGGACATTGCGGTAAAAGCAGATTAGCATAAAAAATTCTTAATAAGTATTTTCCATTTTGTTTAGGAGTAAAATAAAGTTTATACTTATTTGTACCACTATGTTCAACAACATTAGTTTGAACTTTACCATTTGGTAAAATAATATCTCCTGTTAATTTTCCAGGACCTGCCTCATTAGTTAAAAATGTAATTTTTAGTTGTTGGTTCAAACTTAATGGGATACTTTGCATTTCTCCAGTTAATAAGTTTTTCCAGTTTTGTTTAGGCTTAATTGCATTGAAATTAATTATATTAACTTTTAAAGGTTGTTTAATTATTTCTTTTCCATTCCAAGATATTTTTATTTCATAAATACCTATAACAATTGGCACAAATGAAACATGAAATACACGATTTTTTTCTTCTACAATTAAATCTTCTTCTTGTTCAGGTCCATCAATATTAATTAATGGTAAACCTTTATAGTTATTAGAATCAATAGTAAAAACAAATCTTTCATTAATTACACCTGTTGTTTGTTTTAATAAAATAATAGGTTTATCTTCTTTACGTGTTGAATTAGATTGCTTTTCATCAAATATTTTTTGATTAATAGATTCATTCGTATTGTGTTTTGGTGTTTCTAAACTATTTTTTGGTTCGTTTTCATTAACTGATGCTTGATTAGCAATGAATGTTATAGGTGTACCAGGTACTGTTAATTGCCCATAGCTAATAGCTATTTTATATTTCCCATGTACAGTAGGTATAAAACAAATTAATTCTTTTTGATCGTTTGCAGTTAATTCAATTGGTAAATGTCTTCCTAATGGGCTAGTAACAACAACATCTAACTCGGCGTACCCAGCATCTTTTCTATCAACTAAAACAAAAAAAAAATATTAAAAACTTAGTAAAAAAAAATAAATTATATCTTACGGCTTAAAAAGATTTTTTCATTTACAATGAAATTAGTGTTTTGAATTGGTTGTAGTTTAACTTTGTTGATATCAAAACACTCAGTCAAAAATGGTGAACCAATCAAATGGTTATTTAAATAAAGAATTTCAATCTTAATAGTACCTATTTTAATAGGCTTAAATTGTAGTTTATATTGTTTTTTCTTTGAACCATTTGCATTAGATATTTCTACTAAACGATTTTTAACTGGTTGATTATCGCAATCAAATACTTTACAAGTAAATTCGTTTAATTCAATCAAATTATTATTATTACTAGATTCTTCAATTATTACTTCAACTTCTTCATTAATTTGTATAGACTTAAACAAAGAATCACGTTGAACTGATAATAGCTCTGTGGCATCACGTATTTCAATTAGCTGAGGACAGCCAGCTGCTTGATGACCATTATAAAGTACATCAATATAATGAGGAAGATCAATTTCTGGTCGATATTTAACTAAAAACACACTACTTTTACTATTAATTTTAATTGAGTTACTATCGGTACTTAAACTACTTATTTTAATTTGTGTATCATTTGGAGCAAATTCAAATAATTCAAAAGGTATTTGTTGTTGTTTACATGTAATATTCAGTTGTAAAGTACCACTACCTGCACGAGAACAATCAACTGTAAATTCTTGATGTTTTTTAACAATACCATCAGTAACGTTCAATAACCGAACTCTACTAGGATCACAACACTCTACAATTATTGGTTGGTTCAATAAACTTTGTTGATTCAAAGTATTTTTTAAATCTATTTTGTAGCTACCTATTTCTTTAGGCGTATAATCTAATTTAAGTTTATTTAAGTTTTTCTCACTCAATAAATCATAAGTCAAATTTGAATTGATTAAATTGCCTTGTGGATTATAAACGCAAGCTTCAATAACATGTTTTTGTTGTTGTTTTTGCAAAACTTGTAATTGCTCTAAAAGATTATTGTCAATCTCAATATAAACAACATTAACTGAACCTACTAAACAAGTTGCGTTTTCTGCTGATGCAAATCCTTTGATAATTTTAGATGAATCAAAATCATTATTTGATGGTAATTGATTTGTATCATTTAAAGATGTAGTTAAATAAGCTCGATCTACAACATCTGTTGGCTTTTCTATCAATGATAATTGAGATAATTTATCTAGACTATTTGGATTAATAGCATTTGGTGGTTGTATATCTATTTTAAATGGACTACCAGGTACATCTTCTTCATTGAACGTAACATTCACAAAATAAAATGTTTGTTGCTGTGGTACAAATGTAACATCATATAAACCACGGCTTCTCATTAAAACTTCAGCTCTAACTGAACATTTACGTGTGGTAACTACTAGTTCTAAAGTACCTTCACCTGCATGAGAAGCATCTACTTGAAAAGTTATAGGTTTTCCTAAAACAGCAAATTCTAAACCTGAAACTTTTACTTTGCTTACATCATAAACATTGCAGTTAATTGGTACAGAATGAATTAAATTTTTATCTAAATAAATGAAAATTTGATAAGGTCCAACTTCTTTAGCAATATATAAACATTCATATTCATTTTTTGTTTCAGTAAGATCTACAGTTTGTTTAAGATTCAATGGAGTTTGAATAATTATTTCAGGTTGACCATTATAATTTGAAGAGATGTTTGGAAGTTTACTAATCGTTTGTTGTATTGCAAGCTTGTTTAAAGTTAGTTTTATACCTTTATTCAAAGAACACATTCTTAAGCTATTAAAATTAGTAATTATATTTGACAAATTTATTTCATTTTGCTTATCTATAATTTGCATTGTGTAAGGAGAACCAGGAACAGATTCCCCATTAAACTTAACACTTATTAAATGTGGTACTGCTTCTTTTGGCTTAAAATTAACTCTAAATTTTGCATTACCTAAAAAAAATATTTAAGCATTAATCAGATAAGAAAGTTTAAGTAATTAAAAAAACTAACCTTCAGATTCAACATAATTAGGAACGTTTCGTGAGTTTACAGAAACTATTATTTCAAGATTTCCAGCTCCTGCTTTACTTGCATCAATAGCAAAATAAACTGATTTATTAAGATGACCATTATTTAATTCTGTAATTTTCACTTTTTTACTATCATAGACTTTCATTAAGAAAGGGCAGCCAGCAGCAGATTCTTTACCATTTTTCAAATCAACAATATAATCTCCTACCTCTTCAGGTATAAACTTAACATTATAACTTAACTCATTTTCTTCATTTTCACTTAAAAATTTATTATCTATTGATTTTTGAAAATTTTCTGATTTATTTTGGGCTAATTTGTTTAAATCGTTTTCGTTTAAAACTATTTCAGGTTTAATTTTTTTTTGAACAGGTGAATAAATTAAAAAAATATCTTCGTTTAGATTAAAACTAACTGGACATTTTACATTAAAATTAATTGGGTTATTTATTGATATTCTATCATTGATTGGCTTTTGAACTTTAATAAAACTTGTTCCAACAGTATTTAATTTAAATGGTGATCCATTTATCATTTCTCCGTTAAAAATAATTTGAACATAGTGATCAATTAATTCTTTAGGTATAAATGTAATAGCATATAGAGCTGGACCTAAAGCTTTTGGTGTAGAAGATACTTGGCCATTATTTACAATGACTTCAAGCATTCCTGGTCCTGCATTACTTGCTTCAACTAAAAATGTAGCAGGTTTATCTACTTGAATTGTTTTTGGCATTTCTTTTACTTTAATTTGATTTATGTCATAAATTTTACTTGTAAATGGAGAACCAGTAATTGCAATTTCATTGTATTGTACATGAATAACATATTCTCCAGTTAATTTTGGATTAAATTCTACTAAAACATCTTTTGTATCAGTAACAGATACAATCGGTTCATTTTTAGTGTTATTAGGACCTAAAAAAAAAAATAAGTTTGATTCAAAAATAAAAAATTTTGAATATTTACCTTCAATTTTAATGTTTAATAATTGAAGATTATCTACATTATGAATAAGGAAAATAGCTTTTTTGTTGACCGGTGCTATTGAAAGAGATGAACCAGAAGTTGTAATTTTCTCCATTATTATTTTTGAAAATACTTGATTGAAATTAATTCATGAAAACCTATTTTTGAGAAAAAAATTAATAAATTTCAAGTTGTTTCAAAGTAAAAAAAAATTTGAAAACTTTTTTTAAGACTTTTGAAAACTTCATCTTCAAAAGTTTTCACTTTTTTTTCAGTTTTTTAATTAATTTGATTTAAAATTTAGAAAATTCATCAATAGTCTTAATGTTTCAAAAGAAAATTCAAAAGATTCTCGACCTTAATAATTAATTTTCTTTTAAAATTTATCAAAAAGTTAAAATAATTCTTGTATAATTAAAAAAGTGTCTCATAATTAAATTTGAATATAATCAAATTCTATTTTTAAACTTGATCCAAATAGCATCTTTTCTTTTTAAATTGTTTTTTAAGATAACTTTAATTGTCTTTTTTTTTTATTTAGTTAAACATTTTATAAGAACTCAATTTTTTTTTTCAAAATTTTTATCATTTTTAAAAGCTTTCATCATTTTTATCAATTTTCTAGATATTATATCAAGTTTTAATTTATACATAAAGGTCAATTTTTTTTTAAATTGTTTCGCTCATTTTTAAATGCTCTTCATAGATTAAACAAATATTACTGGAATCAAATTTTTTCATCACGTAATTATATTAAAATAGATTTGAAAAAGTTTTTAAAAAAAAGTTATAAGAAAAAAAAGAATTAAGAAAAAAAAGAATTAAGAAAAAAAAGAAATAAGAAAAAAAAGAATTAAGAAAAAAAAGTTTAAAGATAAATTTTAGAAAAAATAGTTTCAGAAGATAAAAAAATTACAAGATAATTGAAAAAATTCTTTAGCTTTTGTCTTAATTAAAAATTCATTTTTTAGAAAAAAATTTTATAAAACGTTGAATTGAAACTAAAAAATTGTTTAAGTGAAAAGATTTCGAAATAACAAAGATTTTAAATAACTTAAAGCTAGTTTCTTTTAAAATCTAAAATTACAGTTATCAATGTTTAAGTAAGAATTTAATTTAAACCTATAATTTTTTATAATTAAAAGATAATCTAAAAATTTTATACTAAAATGAGGTGTTTAACTTAAGAAAATATTATGAACTTTAACAATAAATATGATTTAGTATGAAAAGTTTTAAAAAAATTTATTTACTTTTTTAAATGAAAAACATTAAATTTAATTTGAAAACTTAGTTTTAGAACTCACAATTATAAATTTATTGGAAACTTAAAGTTTGATAAAATTTTTTAATTTAAACTTAGATTATTTTGTTTCTTAAAATTTTTCAAAACTTTGAATTCTTTAAACTTCAGTTTTAAAATAATTTTGTTGATTTAGAAAGTTTAAACTGAATTAATTTTTCCAAAAAAATAAACAAACATTGCTGTTTTTGATAATTTTTCAAATTGTTTTACACTTTCATTATTCAAATATTTATAACGTGGCAAACAAAATTAATATGAAAAAGTTTAGGTAGATTTTTACCAACACAAATTTTATTCACAAAAAAAATAAATAAATGAATGTTTTCATTAATTTGTATCTTCTAAAACTTTTCTTTTATTTTAAAATATTTTTTTCATTTTTTCACTTTAATATTTTGTATATATAAGTAAATACTTAAACGTATCTTTAAAAATATTTCTCACTTAGAAAAAAAATTATATTTTAACAATATATATATCAAAAGAATATATTTTCAATCTTATTAGTATTACTTGCTTCTTAAATTTATTTGCCATTCCTTGTCTTCTTTTCAACGTTCATTTTACCTTGTTTTTTTTTCTTTAAAATTCAATTATTTGAAGTTTACTACCTTTTTCTCTTTTTTTTTTTAAAGAAAAAAAATAGCTATCTCCGCCACTATAACACAAATTACCATCTTTTTTTTTCTTCAAAAAACAAGTTAAAATTTTATGTTGTAGTGCTATTTCATTGATTTTACCTTTTTTATTCAATAAATTTTCAATCAAAACTTTGTTTTTATAAAAAATTAATTTTTTTAGCAAAAGATTATAATAAATTTTATTCTTGTTAATAAGTTGATAAAATTTGTGAAAACTTAAAATCAAGAAGATAAATTAGGTTAAAAAACAGAGAAAAATATTTTAAAAAGAAAGTTTCCATAAACTTGAAGTAAAGTTAAATTTTAAAATTTACCTCTATTTCATAAAAAAAAAACTTTAAAACTACCCTTTTACTTTTTTTTATTATATTAAAGGCGGGTTTATAAAAAGGTTTAAAGTAATTAGAAGCCCTTATTTTGTTGAAATAAAACTTGGCTATTTTAACCTTAAAACCAGAGTCTCAAAAAGTTGAATTTTTTTTTTCTAAAATAAAAAAATAGATACTCTTTTGCGAAAAAAAAACTTTTACGTTTGAATCATAAATAAGTTAAACTAATTTAAAAAGAAATAATGATTATTTATTAAAACTTTAACTAAATTATTTTCCAAAGCTTTTAAAAAGAACTAAAAATTAAATTTATCATACTTTTACAAAGTAATAATATCTTTTATGTCAATCTAAATCAAATTGATTAAACTATAAAACTATTTAAAAAAATAACTTTAATGTTTTTTTATCAAAAATTGATCATAAGTATTTGATTTCATAAATTAGATCAAAAAAAAAATTTGACAGTTTTAGATTTTGAAAAGATTTTTTCTAAAAAAAAACTATAAAATATTGGCATTTCTAATTTAGTCTTATTAAGTTTTTTAAAAACTTTAGTCTTTTAAATTTTTTTTTTCAACTTTTTGATATTTTTATTTGAGATAACCAAATTTAAATTTTCAGCTATGAAGGTAACTATTGATTTTAATAAGTAAATAGTTATTTTTTAGAAAAAAAGTTACGAAAAGTTCTATTAAAACAGCTTTTGTAATTTTTTAATTAAATTTCTTTAATAAGTTTAATGGAAAATTAAAAAAAAGCTTAAAATAATCTTGTAAGAAACATAAAAAATTAGAAAACAAAATTTTAGAAAAGTATTTCAAATAAGCATTTTAGAAAAAAAATTTTTAGAAAAATATTTAAACTTAATTAAAACTTACTAATTAATCAAATTAAATAATAAAAAAAAAGTATTAAAACATTTTTTTTTTAAAGTTTTCTTGTTTGCAAGGCTATTTCTTTAAATTGTTTTGAAAAAAAAAATTACGAAACTATTTTTAGAATATAAAAATAAATTCAAATTTGTAGGTTGCTTTCAATTTATTAAGAAATATTTTTTATATAAAATTCATACCTATTATTAAATTAAGATTAAAATAATTTTCAAAACAATGTTAAAATGTCAGTTTTTTTTTCTCATATTAGGTACAAAATATGATTGATTTAAAATTTTAAAATTTTTTTAAAAATCAAAAATTTAAAATTAAAAGTTTAGAAAAATTTAAAGTTTAGAAAAATTTAAAGTTTAGAAAAATTTAAAATTTAGAAAAACTCAAAATTTAGAAAAATTTTTTAGTTTACAAAAATTAAAAGAGTTTTTCTAAAAGTATTGAAAGTATTCAATTTCTAAAATATAAAGTTATTAATTTAATAAACAATAGAAAAATACTTCTTTAATTTTAATTGAAAATGGATTTTTCATAAAAAAAATTTTTTTCTTTTTAAATATTTGGTTCTTTAATATACTTGATTAGTTAAGTAAAAAAAAAAATCATTAGACATGATTAAAGATAATTAAAATCAATTGCCAGTATTTAAGTTAAAAATAATTTAAATTAACTTTGAACTTTAAACTTAAATGATATCAATCAGTTTTAAAATGTTAAAATTTTTTTTTCTTAAAAGCTTTACGACTAATTAAACTTGATTTAAAAAGAAACTTTTTTTGATAAAATTAATTGATAATTGTAAATGAAATAATTAAAAACTATTTAATTTATGAACAATATCGTCTTAAAGAAATAAGTTTCAAACTGTTAAAAAAATTAATTAAAAAAAGCTTTATTGTGTCAAATGAGCTAAAGATAATTAAGAAGTTTATATTTTGTTTTGAAATACTAAAAATAATTTTCACAGAAAAACTAAAACAAAGCTTTTATTTAAATTTTAAATCAAAAAATTAAGAAGCCCAGTTTTAAAAAAAAGTAAACAAAAATTTATAAAAGTTTACAGTTCTAAGAAAGATTGAGATGACACTATTTAAATTTAAAGTTCAAATATAATTTTAAAAAAAATCAATTAAGATGAACTGGAAAATTGAGCATTAAAAAAATAAACTTTTATCAGAAATTAATCAAAAGTAAAAAACAGTATAACTCAAAATTAAACTAACAAGCTAAATTATTAAATAAAAATTCAAAAGAAAAATAAAGATCATAAAACAAAAAATTTTAACTTACGCCATAAAAAATTTATATATTTTTGAAGAATTCGTTTTTGAAATAAAAATAAATTACTTAGTAATAATTTTCTCGAAATTAAAATTTGAATAAAATTTTTGATTTTACTAAATTGATGTTTAAAAATTAGAAATCAATTTTTTAAAAACTATTTTTTCTAAAGCTACTTTTTCTAAATCTCAATTTTTTAAATCTGAGTTTTCTAAATCTACTTTTTCTAAATCTGAGTTTTCTAATTTTTAATTTTCTAAATCTAACTTTTCTAAATCTAACTTTTCTAAATCTAACTTTTCTAAATCTAAATTTCCTAAATCTAAATTTCCTAAATCTAAAAATTTTATTTTTAAAAAAATTTACTTTTCTAAGTTGGGCTTTTAATAAATTAGTTTGAAAATATTTTAGTTTTATACAAACTCAATTTTCGTTTTTAAAATAAATCAATTTGTTTTTTTATTAAAAATTATTTGTAAATGTTATTTAAAATAATTGATTAATTTTATGTTTTGAAGCTTAAGAATTTAAAAGATGAATTTAATATTAAAATTATAAACAACTACATAAAATAAGTAAATTATTCATTAGCTAATCAATTTTTTTATAGTCAATTGATTAATTATTAAACAAATTAATCAATTTATAAGGAGAAACTGTAATTACTTCAAAAATTTTTTGACTAAACAATCTTTTGTTTATAATTGAAAAATTGTTAAAATATTTTTAGTTGAAAAATAGTAAAACTTGAACTTAAATTTTAGCCCAATAACTGAAATACCAATAAAAATAAACCTTAAATTCTTTTTTTTAATAAACGTTTGAATCTTGTTTTTTAAATTAAGTTTTTATATGTTTAACTATTAATTTTATAAAAACTCATTCGAACTTGAAAAGCTAAAAATCTATTTAAAAATAAACTTTCAATTTGTATTTTTTTATATAAAGACGTTTCAATCATTTATTGATACATTTGAAAAAATAAAACTTGTTGAATGTTGATTTTTAGACCGGTTTGAGCTATGATTTACTTCAAATATTCAATAAAAAATTTGATATTAATTTCATCATTTCAATAAGGAAGTTATTTATATGAGATTAAATTGTAATAGAATATCAACAAATAAACATAGATTTTGTTTGAATTTTTATGTTTTGAAATTACTTGTTTTTAAATAAGTTAACCTTTAAAAAAAGAATACTGGTGAATGAAATTGTTAATAAAATTAGAGTTCAAAAGAAAAAAGTTGAATAAATTTAGCTTTAATTTTAATAATGAGAAAACAACAAAATTAAAATAGTTTTGAATATAAAAACTTTTCTTTTATAAAAAATTTTTTAATTTAGAATAAATATTGAAAATGAATATTAAAAATGAAAAAACAATAGATAAATTAAAAAAAATTTAGCGGTTTTATGAATATCACAATTCAACAAAAACAAAAAATTTAAAAAGTTGTCTATTAACAATTTAAAAAAAAAATCAAGTAAGTCTAATAAGCTTTTTAGTAAGAAATAACTTAAAAAATCTTGTTTATATTTCAAAAACTAAATTCATAATATATTCAAATTGAAAAACATTGAACACATTTTAATTATGGCTTAAAAATAAAAGAAAAAATTATTGCTTTTCTTCAAAATCATCTAAGTAACTTTTAAAATTTGAATCTTTTGGTACAATATCTTCATTTTTAGTAACAGGTTCTTCAGCTAATTGATTAATATTTGCTATATTAGGTCGACTAAACTGAATATACTTTAATTTTTCATAGGTTTTATTTATTAAACTATGAAATTTTGAAGAAATAATATCTGTATTACCAGTATGTGTAGTTAAGCCAATATTTTGAGAATAACATTGATAAAATAAAGCTCTAACATCACTTAAACGTCTTGATCTTGTATAAACAGCGTGTTCTAAATTATTTTCTTTATTAAATTTATCAACTTTTTCACAATGTTTCCCACAATTTAAATTTTTACAACAGCAAGTCGGTACACATAAACGATTATTTCTTTTAAAATAATTTGAAAGTGAAGTATTTGGTGTTGAAACATTCGATGGGAAATTTGCATTAGATGAATTGATTTTGAAGCCCATATTGCGTTTAATTTCTTCTAAAGAATTTGAACTTAAAAAATTTTTGTCTCTTATAGACCCTGTATCTGTAACAAGTTGCCAGCTATCACAACGGTTTAAATTAAATGAATTATCACTAAACTTATTACTTGTGTTACTTAAATTACTATTATTACTACTTGCATTATCATTTGACCAATTTATTTGATCATTACTAGACATTAAATATTTAGATTTTCGTTCACGAATCGCATTGTTTCCTGGAATAGCAACAGCGTTACTACGTTGTATTTTCGTACGATTATCTATTTCTTCTGCTAATGTACTACTTTCACCACTACTAGATAATAAATCCTCATCTTCGTACATTAATTTAGAACAAGGACTTTTCTTAATTAAATTAAAAACTTCATCTGTATCTTCAATTGTTTCTTCAACATTAGAAACAAGTTGAGGTGGACTTCCACATGTAAAACTATTTTTACGAGTTTCATTAATTTTTTTAAGTTTATTATCATTTAAAATAGATGAATATTGACATGAATTGTTTTCAATATTATTTGTAGAATTACACTGGCTTGATATGTTTATAGTATTATTAGCATAAGTTAAATTGTTTTGGGAATTAAGTTGTTTACCAGCGTTCAAAACATCAAAACTAGAATTTGAAGATATACTTTGATCGTCTAAAGAAATGACATCAAACTTATTTAAATCAGAATTTTCAATTGTCAGATTAGTGTTTAAATTTGTTTTATTTTTATTTATCAAATCTTTATAAGCAATTGAAGATGAAGGAATTTCCTCAAAAGGTTTAGAATAGTTTGCTAAACCAACAATGTCTTTGCTTTCATCATATTTAGCTAATTTTACATGCTCAAAATTTGAATTATCAAACTTATTAAAAGTAACTTTTTTTCTCTCTTCACTGTTTATCTCATTAATACTATCAATACTATTTGTCATAAAATTACTAACATAATCATTTTTTGCGTTACTGTTAACTATTGTACTAGCCATACTGCTATACATAGAACCACTAATTTCTTCATCTATATCATTAGAAAATAATTTGTTATCTGTTTTAGTTTTAAATAGCTCATTTTCTTTTTTATCAATTATTACACTTTCTTTTAATTTACAGGCACCACAACAAATAAAATTTGTCCTAATAAATTCATTTCCTTTTTTAACAATATTCTTTTTCAAATAATCAATAGAGTATTCAATAGAAGAGAGATGCTTTAAAAAATAAAAACAAAAATGCATAATTTCTTCTCCTTTTTCAACTCTATCATTAAGATCGTGTCCAAACAAATACCAGTCATATCCTAAGGTTAAATAAAGTATTTGTTCATGGTTTAAATTAGGATGCAACTCATAATCAGCCCAAAGCGATAATCGCAATAAAGATATAAATAGAGGTGTTCTATCCCATCCAGAAATACAATGTAAAAGAATTGATTCTTTTGTTGGTTCAATTAAATAACTTAAAATTAATTTTATATAGTTCAAAGTTAATACATTAACATCCCATTTTTTATAATTTTGATAATTTATATTCAAACTTTTTATTACATTGTCTTCACGTATATTCAAATCTGCATCAACAAAGTTTTGATTCCAATCAAAAATTAAATCTATTGGTAAATAAAAAAAAAGTTTTTAATGAAAAATTTTTAAGATAAAAGAATAACTAACCTTCTGCTTGATAATTATTATTTCTATAGCATCTAAAAAATTCACAGCCTGGATAAGGTAAAACAATTAAATTAAAGTCTCTATATCTTTTTAATTTATCTGCTTTTTCTGATGAAGCTACATTAACACCATATTTCACTTTTTTCATTTCTACCATCAAATCAACAATTTGTTTAACATTTAAATAATCTAATAAGGCAATATCTTGAGTTCTTGCATCATTGACACATTGAGAATACTCATGTTTAAATGAAGAAAAATAACTATTAGTTTTATTAATGTTCGTTTTATTTTCAAGAGAATCAGAATCTTCATTTTTAGGAAAGTTAGAATCAATAATGTCAAAAAACGATGATGTATTTTCATAATTGTCTAAATTAATACTATCTATATCAGTCGCTATCTCTTGATTTTGTTCATCTTCAACAGTTTTAAAAAAACTAGCATAACCTTGTCTTGAATATATCTCTATACAATGACTTAAAGTAGCAGATCTACAAATATATTTGTTATTATAAAGTATAACTGGCACAGGAAATCGACATCTACACCTTGCAAATTTAGCTTTAACAAATAAGCTTTTTAATTTTTCTGAATCAATTGGAAATGCTTTTGTTTTAGGAATAATGATTTTAACTGGATAAGAAGATGATAATTCATTTTCATTATTGATAATCATCAAATCTTCTGTAGAGTAATCAAAATTAAATAGATTTAAACTAGTTAATTGAATTCTTTCATCTTTTTCACAATATTCACTTGATTTAAATGCTCTTTCTTGAAAAGCTTTAAATATCTGAGCAATGTCATCAATCGTTACAAAATTATTAATAGATTTTTTATGCTCGTTATTATCTTTTTTTAAATCTATATTATCCAATTTGTTTTCTAAATCTTTCATTGTTTCTTTGATATTGAAAGAAGTTTGACTTAAATTTTTTACAACTGATTTATCTGATTCTTGATTAAGATCTCTATTAATTTTAGATTTTAACTCCATCGTATTTTTTTCTAAACTTGAATTTTGATTTAAACTTGTATTACAACTATTTGGACTACTTCTATTTACGTTACAAAAATTTACATAATCTAATTTTATTTCAGCCATGTTTATTGAATAATTTGAACTTTTAAATTAAACTTGAGAAAACTTTTTTTGAAAAAAAAATTTAATTAGATAAAACTTTTTAAAATTATTAATGAAGTTTTTAAAAAATTCTTTTGAAAAAACTTTATGAAAACTTTATGAAAAATTTTATCAAAAAATGTTTATAAAAAAATTTAATCAACAAAACATAAAATAAACAAAAATTTTTTCAAAACCTTAAAAAATCTCATTAGCTTCTAAAAAACTAATCAGTTAAATGTTAAAATATTTTAAAAAAAATTTTAAATTTTAATTAATCCATAAAACACAGAAAAATCATTTGCTTAAAAAGCAAAAGAAAAAAAACAATTTTCCTTATTGGTAATTTTTGTTTACAATAATTCTTTTAATAAAATAAGTTTGTTTTTGAAAGAGATAAAAGAAATTTTAATTAATTTCTTTGAAATTGCATCAAAAAGTCACAAGTTATTTTTATATGATGAACTATTGTCATTTTATTGATTTATTGAAAGCTTGTTTATTTTTTAAACTAAAATCACAAACTAAACGATTTGAATTTTATTCTAAAACTTAGTTTTCTAAAATTATTTTCTAATTTTTTCATAAATTAATTTCTTTTTTTTTTATTTCTTTTTTTCTAATTCTTATTTTCTAATTCTTATTTTCTAATTCTTATTTTCTAATTATCATTTTCTAATTCTTATTTTCTAATTATTATTTTCTATTTCTATATTTTCTAATTATCATTTTCTATTTCTATATTTTCTAAAAATTAATTCAAAAAAATGAAAAACTGTTAAATTAAGAAAAATCTTAATTTTGAATTCAAAAACTAAAAATAAAATTTTTAGTATAAATTTATTAAGAAAATTATTTTAACAGTTTAATAACTTTTTGAATTTTGCTTAACTTGTAAATATGAAGAAAAGAGTTATAAAAATAAATATAAAATAAATTTAAGAAAAAAACTGAAAAAAGAGTTATAAAAATTTTTTAAAAAGGAGTTTAAATAAAGCATATAAATCTATGTAATTAGAATTCTGATTAATAAAATTAAAAAAAAGATTAATCTAAAAAATCAGTTTAGAAAAAATTGAATATCAATTTAATTAAATTAAAAAAAGAAAAAAAGATACTCACAAAAACATATTTTTAATGACCAAAATATTAATTAAATTTATGTAAATTTTTTTAATCCAAACTGTTTTAATATTCAAATTAGAAAACTTTTTGATAAATTCCGCAAGTTATAAAGTTCTGAAACAGTTACGTCTTCATAAAAAAATAGAAAATAATTGAATAAAGTAACTAATTAGAAAAATATGGAAAAAATAATTAAGAAATTAAAAAAAGAAAACAAAAAAGTAAATAATAAGACGCATTTTTAAGGTTTATTAAAATTAATAGAAATTTAAAGAAAAAATAATTCAAATTAAAATTACCAAAATGATTGAGAAAATAGTTTTAATAAACAATGTTATGTTGAATGAATTTAAATGAAAAATATAAAATATTTCAAAAAAATTAAAAAGCTAAATTTCAAAAATAAAAATAAAACGATAGTATTTTGTTGATTTAAACAACTAAGTTTATTTCCAAAAACAACAAAAAAAAAAATGAAACATGTAAACAGTTTTATTATTTATATTACCCGCAAGAGGACTCTTTTTTTTTTAATTTAGTTTAATAAATTTAATGTTTACTTAAAAACGCGTGTTTAAAATTAGAAAAATAAAAATACGCGTTAAATTAAACTTTAACTATTTTTAGGTTAATTTAATTTTTCTATGAACAACTGATTGAAATTGATACAAGAACTTGTTTTTTTTTTTTTAAATTTAAATTGTAGCTAAATTCAGTTTGAATTTTTTTAATTAAAAAAACATTTTTGTCTTAACTTTGTTTATTGGTGTTGAAAAGCTTAATAATTTAAAGCTTTTGAAAAACTTAGCTTAAAAAAACCTTAGCTTTTGGAAAATTAAGCTTTTAGAAAACTTTGTTTTTAAAAAACTTTAAAAGCCATTGCAAAGTTATTTAAAATTTAAAACCCACAAAAGTTGATGAAAAAATAAACTGAATTTTTTAAACCCTTTAAAATTAAAGTATATTAGCTTAATTTCAGTTTATAAAATATAAATATTTTTTTAAATATGCACAAAACAAGTCTTTTGAGCTTTTAAAAAATAGCTTCAATAAAACTCTTAATAACGAAAATGTAAATAGAAAAAAAGATTTAGAAAAAAAGATTTAGAAAAAAAAGAATTTAGAAAAAAAAAGAATTTAGAAAAAAAAGAATTTAGAAAAAAAGAATTTAGAAAAAAAAAGAAAAATTAAAAATAGAAAAATACTCAGAAAAATATTTAGAAAAAAATTATTAAGAACAAATAGTTATCAAAAGTAAATTAAATAAATTAAGGTATATTCAAATAAAATTAAGGGAAATTAAAAAAAATTGAATTAAAAATAAATTTAATTAGTAAATATTTTTTAAATGCTTAAGCTTTGATTTTTAAAATAAAATTTTAAATCTTAAGATTTCATCAAAAATTGATACAAAATTTGTTTGTTAAAAAATAAAAACTTGTAAAAGAATTTTAATATCTTTTGTTTTATATTTTTTTTTTTTTATTTTTTTTTTTACAAAATTATTTGATTGCATTTAATTTATTGGTATGCACATAGTTTGAATTTAAATAAAACTATGGAAAAATTTATAAAAAAATTTTCAAAAATCAATTGAAATAGATTAACTGAATTTATCAATGTTTTAGGGTGTATGGCCTTAAAAACTTAAAATTGATTTTGTTTTAAGTATTCAGCTAATTTTTCTACAACGTTATTTAATATACCTGGTGCAACACCATCTTTGCATACAGCAATTAATAAACCTAAAAAAAGAAAATTGATTAAAATTGTGAAAGTTTTTTAAAAAAAATTTGAATAGCTTGAGTGTTATTTTAATTCTTCAACTGAATTTAATTTATTTTTTACCTATTAAACAAAATTCTATCTTAATATGAACTAAATTAATCTTAAAATTAAATTAAAAACTGACTAAACTCTAAAATTTTTTTTACTCTTTTAATTAGATATAATTTAAAAAAAAAAAATACTTACAAGTGGCTGTAGCAACGATGCATAAGGCATTTCTCTTTTTTCTACCTCTGACTAAATTTTTCTCTGCTAATATACAAAAATATTTTTCTCCACCTAAAATGATACCATTTTGTTGGAAAAAGTTTGTATCATTAACTATTTTATCAGCAATTAGTTTAATTTCATCTTCAGTAACCTAAAAATAAATTTAAATTAATAAAATCAATAACTTTTTTTTTATAAATTAATTTTATAATTTAGTATTAAATTAAATTAGAAAAGCTTGTCTTTATAAATAAAAGAAAATTTGAATTTTGAAAAATAAAAATTTTAGAAAACAAAAAAATTTAGAAAAAAAATTTAGAAAAAAAATTTAGAAAAAAAATTAAGAAAAAAGAATTAAGAAAAAAATTTAGAAAAAAAATTTTAAAAAAAATTTAGAAAAAAGATTTAGAAAAAAAATTTTAAAAAAAAATTCAAAAAGTTAAAAGAATTGAGAAAAATAAAAAGATTAAAAAAAAATTTGAAGAAGAAAATCAAAAAAACTAAATCAAATTGATGCAGTTCAAAGTTCAAAATAGAAAAAATACTTCAAATAAAATTTCAATAGAAAATGAAAAAAAATGAAATATTTGGAAAAAAAATTTTTCTAATCAATTATTCATTTTATATACAAAATAAAAAAATATTTTAAAATAGAAAGTTTTGACAATTACAAATGAAATAGTAAATTAATGAAATTGAATACATATAAGCATCGACATTCAGCTTGAAATTTAATAATTATTTAACTTATTTTTTTAGTCTGCTAAAGTAACTATATACTTAATTAAAATTTTTTAATTTATAGCTAATCATATTTTAAAAATCATTTGCAAAACTAACACAATTGAATTTTATTCAAAAATAAAAAATTATTCAGCTATTCAAAATTAAACTCAATTACATAACATAAAAAGTTAAATTTTTTTCATATTAAAAAATTATGCTTTTGAAAGATCATTAAATTCATACTCCAATACTTAAATTAGAGATTTAAAAAGAAACTTTGACAACTTTTAGCTAAATAAAAATTATTTAAAGAAGAGAACTTATTTTTAAAACTCTGTTTTTTAACCTAACTTTTAACCTAAAAAAACTTGACAAATTAAAATTTTTAAAAACAAACAAATTAAAAAAACAAATTTATTTTTGTTGTTAATTAGATTAATTTAAATTAATTAAGTGAAATCAATTTAATTTAATTAAATTAATTTTTTCAAAGTTTTGTTAAATCTATTTAATTTTAAAGGAACCTAATTAATTTCAAAGAAATCTAATTGATTTTAAAGTAACTTAAATGGTTTTAAAGAAAGCTAATTTTAACTGAAAATTTATATTAAACAAAAAAGTTGAACTTAAATAAAATTAAGTTAGGGAGACACTAAATTTTTGTTAAACTAAATTATAAAAAACAAAATTCATAAAAAACTACTTTAAAAGTTATTTATAGCTTAAAACTTACAGTTACATTACAATCAATCTTTTGTGCCCATATTTGACCAGTTTGAAGACCAGCAATAATTGCAAAATCACATGGAACAACGTTACAAATTTGACCATCAACATATGCTTGCCACGACATTATTAAAAAATATTTATTTTAGTTTTATAAAATGAAGTATCAAAAAAATCTGTAATAATAAAACTAAATTTAGTTTTCACTCACTAAAATTATTTAATAGGAAAAAATAGTTTTCCAAATCATTAGTTTCAAAAACTATTTATAATAAAAATGAAGAAATTGAATAAAAAATGAAGAAATTGAATAAAAAACAAAATGTCATCTAATTAATTTGAAATAAAAATTGAAATAAAAAGAAATTTTTGTTCATTAAAAATTCTTTATGGTTTAATTAATAAACTAATAAATTAATTTAGTTATCAATCAATTTAATCAAAACAATGGTGCTTAAAAACTAATAAGGATTAATACTTATTTAATTAAAAGAAAATTATCTATATTAGTTTCAAAAATAAAGTTAAAGTTATTTGAAAAACATTGATTGACAAAACTTTAAAAAATTAAAGTTTCTGAAATTAAATTAAAACAAATTAGAAAAAGTTGATTTTTTTTAAAAATAAAAAACTTGTCAATAAAATTAGTTATTAAAAATTTTAAATTACAAACCAAAATAGTTTTGATTGAAGATTTAAATTTTAATTCAAATTAAAAAAAAAAAATTTTTTCTTCACGCAGAAAACTTTAGTGTAAACTCGTCAAAACACAAAGAGAAATTAAATTAACAAAGAGAAGTTGATTCTAGAAAAGAGAATTATATAAAAAAAAGAAGAAAAGAAAGGAACAACATTGGATGGAAAAAAAAACTTTTTCCTTTAACTTTACCAGCATTTAACATTTAAAAAATTGAGAAAACAGTTTCAAGGGATAATTTTTAAATTACAAAAACGCCTCTTTTTATTAAGGGAACATTTCAATATAAAATCCCTTTAAACAAATTGATTAGAAAATAAATTTTTTTGCGCAGAATTCAAATGTCTTAATTAAAATATTACAAATTTTAACATTTAAATCCAATTTTTATTAATTTTTTATCTAAATTTTTATGACTCATAATATTTAAACAAATTATTGAAAAATTTTAATTGAAAAAAGAAAATTAGATCAGACAAAAATGTTAATCAAAAAACTAAGATAAAATTCTCTAAATTGATTGCTTTAGTTTTAGGCAAAGCATTTCCTTTTTTTACACAAAAAATTTTTTCAAAAAAATTAAATAAAACTTTTTGATTTTATTTCATCGTTTTAGAAAAATTTGTTTAGTCATTAAACTAAAATGAGTCAAAAATATTTTTAGAGTATTTCCAAAGATTAAGAAAAGTTTAATTTAGAAAATTTTTCTCTCAAAACTTTTATTGTGAAAAAGGTTTGTAAAAAAATTATATTTCTAAATAATAATTTAAATAGCTTAGTAATTAGTTCATCATTAATATAGTTATATGAATGCCAAACACAATTACTTCTTAAAGATGAAATTTTTTTTTTAGGTTAAGCAAATATTCTAACCATCAATTTTAAAATTCAGAAACCAAAAAAACTTAAATTCTAATTTTAGGTTTAAACATAAAAAATAGAATCAATAAATTCATACTTAATTAATGATGTTGATGAATAAAAAACTTAATATCAAGTTTATGAAGTTTTGTTTAAACTAAAAAAAATTTTAATTAGAAAATTAATTTAAAATTTGAAGATCTTATTGATTAAAAGATGTTGATTAAAAGATGTTTATAAAAAGATGTTTATAAAGATGTTTATGAAAAGATGCTATTTTTTAAAACATTTTATCGATTAAAATTTGATGTCGATTAAATTTTGTTGTCGGTTGTAATATATTGTCGACTATAACATGTTGTCGATTTGTTGTAGATTGAAATATGTTATCGATTTTTAGTTGATTAAAATTTGATGTCGATTTTTGGTTGATTGAATATTGCTGTTGATGTAAAGTAGTTGTTAATTAAAAAATGTTATGATTAAAAGATGTTATTGATTAAAAGATGTTATGATTAAAAGATGCTTTTTAAAAACATTTAGTTGATTAAAAGTAATTAAAATTTTGATGTTAATCAATTAGTTTAAAAAATAAGTTTAGTTAAGAAAAGTTTTATAAAAATTAGAACTTAAAAACAATGTTAATATGAAAATTTCCAAAAAAAACACGCTGTTGATATTAAAATTTTGAAAATTACATTGTTATTACTAAATAATTTTCCAAATGATTCTCTTCAAATTAGCATAAAAAAATTTATTTTTTAGAAAAACATTTTAAATGGTGAATATAGCAAAAAATGTTAGATATAATTGATATGAAATTTAAACAAAAATTGAATGACTTTTATTTTAATTTAATATTTACGAGAATGATTTATTATACAAAAATTTGAAAAATATTTTGATTAAAAATGATGCAAATTTTTTAAGAAAAATGTTTTGAATTTTAATAATCAAAGTGTAGATAATAAATGTAGCTATTAAAAAACTATATTAATGTAAATTAAAAAACAATGCGGTTTTTATTTTTTAATTTAATTCTAATGAAAGCTTTAAGCCCAAAAATATTATTTTGAACAGTATTTAAAAAGTTTAGACGCATTCCAAATCTAAAAACAAAAAAACTTAATTAATTTTAATGACTTATTATAATTAGATTTAAAAAATTACCTTTATTAATTTGTCTGTTCCACAAGTTACCAATTGTTGTTTATTTTCATTTAAACTCATACTAACAATACAATGCTTAGTATCATAAATTCTTGCCAATGAAACACGACTATAAAAAATTGTTCATTTAGTTCTTTCAAATAATTTTATTTTTAAACTTACTCTTGGTCAGTTATTTCTAAAAAGCAGTCATCACAAACTCGAACTTTAAATTCAAATCCAAATTTTGGTAATTGACTTTGATTAGAGGAACATGAATCACAAATAGCTTTACCACATCTTCTACAATGATGCTATTAAAACAAAAATTAATTTTTTTGAATTAAAAATAATTTTTTATTTACTTGTCTTAAACCTATTTTTTTTTGATCAACCATTGATTTTATGTTCCAAAAAAATGGTCTTTCACATCGTTGACAATTATCACTTTCTTTCCATTCAGGTGTTTCTTCTCTTGGAACTTTCATATTCCATGCTAAAACCATATGATCTTCCCCACCTGATAATAAAAGTTGTGGACCTTTAGCTAAACATACTGATGAAATTTTGCCACTATGCCCAGATAATTCAAATGCTGTTCCTTTTTTTCCACCAATATCCCAACAAATTACCATTTGATCATTACTAGCTGAATAAAGCATTTGTTTTCTAGGATCCCATGTTAAACATCTTATGGCGTTTGAATGTACTTTTAAAACAGTTGTTTTAGTTAAACCATTTTTGAGTTTATACAAAACAATTTCTCCTAATGCAGAACCAACAAATAAAAAACTAGTTTCTAAATCAAACCTGAAATATTTTTAAACTTAATTTTAGAAAATATCTAATTAATAAAAACATACTGTAAAGAAGTACATGCAGCGTTTCCTATACTTGAGCCAATTAAATTGGATGATTCTGTAGAGTAATAACGAACGTATTTATCTTTGCCTCCAGTAAATAGCATATTCAGTTGTGATACGTATAAAACATCATTAACTTTTCCATCATGCCCCTTGTAAATTTTTTCTCGTGTTAATTTATTATAATCTTCACCAATTAAAAACTCAATTATAGTTCCATTTTCCATACCAACAAATAATTTTTTTGTTGTTTGTTCTAAGCTGAAACATGTTGCAGCAGCTAAAAATAAAAAGTTACAAAAAATACTTTTAAGAAAAAAAAACTTAAATACCTGGTGTTAAATAACAAACACTTGGCCAATAATTGCCAGTGTCTCTTTTAATCCAAATACGTATTGATCTAAAAATAAATATTTTCTTACAGAACTAATTATTTTTTTAATTTAAAAACTTACTTATCATTACTGATACTTAAAACACCTTCTTCATCATCAAAAATAATGGCTCCATTTACAGTATCTTGATGTCCTTCTAATTTATTTAATAGTTGCATTTTTGTTTCTGTTTCAAAAGTTTTATGTGACGGATGAATTTCTGCTGCCATAATTATCAACAAAATATAATTACAAAAAATTTATTTTTATATATAAATTATACACAGTTTAATTAAAAATGATATCACGTCACCAGTTTATTATTCTTTATGTCAAAATCTGATTGAAGTTAAATTGTATTGTTTAATACAACTATTGCAAAAAAAAATCATAACAAAAGATTAACTTAAATTTAAGGTGGTTATTGTAATAACTTAGTAATATCACAAAAAAACTTTTACTGTTAACTGATTAAATTGAAAACAAAGGTGTCACTTAAAAAGTATAAATTTAAATAAATTGATTTTTAAAACTCAATACAAAACATTTATTCTTTGAAATACTATTTCATCAAGTTTAATCAAAGAAAAAATTTCTTGAAAATATTTTCAAAGATTTGATCAACCACACCTCTTTATAAATTTATTCTTAATTAAAAAATCAATTGATTTAGTTTTAATAAAAAAATTTAAGTTTTACGTCTTATTGGTCTTCGAAAAAACTTTAAAAAAATCAAGTTTTTTGAAATTTAAAATTGACCTGTAGTTAAATAAAAATCAAGTATTTTTCGATTTGAAAAAATCTTTTGTTCGAAGATAATCTAAATAGATTTTTTTGAAATCAAAACAAAACAAGATTAAGTTGAATTGCTGAAACAAAAATCAAGATTAGAAAAAAAAATATTAAGATGGCGTTAGCTTTATAAAAACATAAAAACAGCTGATTGGCGCGAGACACATTTTTAGTTATTTATTATTAAAATAAACTTTTTTTAATTGAAACTTTGAATAGTAAATTAATTAAATAATTAAATAATGGCTGAATCTATGCCAAGTAACATGGAAGAAAAGCCAACTTGTTTAATTATGTTAGGTATGGCTGGTTCTGGTAAATCTACTTTAGTACAAGTAAGTCATGAATTTTTCATTGAATAAAAAAACTATTAACTAATTTTTTGTTAGAGATTGACTGCAAATTTAATTAAGGATGATAAACAACCATATGTAGTAAATTTAGACCCAGCTTGTTTAAATGTTTCTTACCCTTGTAACATAGGTAACCAGAAAAAAAAAATTATTTTTGGTTGACTAATTATTATTATTTTTAGATATTAGAGATACTGTAAAATACAAAGAAGTAATGAAACAATTTAACCTTGGACCTAATGGAGGAATCATAACATCATTAAACCTTTTTTCTACTAGATTTGATCAAATAATGAAATTATTTGAAAAACGTGAAAAAGATCATAAATATTTTATTTTAGATACACCTGGGCAAATTGAAGTTTTCACATGGTCAGCATCCGGTAAATCTTTTTATTTTTTAATTTTTCATTTTTTAACTTAAAATATAATTTAGGTACGATAATAACAGATACTATAGCGTCTGTTTATCCAACAGTTATTGTTTATGTTATGGATATTGTAAGATGTGTATCACCAATTACTTTCATGTCAAACATGTTATATGCTTGTTCAATTTTATATAAAACAAAATTACCTTTTATAATAACTTTAAATAAAACTGATTTACATGATCCTAAATTTGCATTAGACTGGATGTCAGATTTTGAACAATTTTTATTTGCTCTTGAATCAGAAAAATCTTACGTATCTAATTTAAGCAGGTCAATGGCATTAGTTTTAGATAATTTTTATTCACAAATAACTGCAATTGGTTTATCAGCGGTTGAAAATAAAGGTAAACTTGAAAATATAATTAAGAATTTATTTACATTAAAAAAATTGTTTTATTTGTAGGCTTTGATTTATTTTTTGATAAAATAGAAGTTTTAAGAAAAGAATATATGGAAGTATATAGACCAGAATATGAAAGAATAAAAAAAGAAATAATAGAGAATGTTGATAAACCTATTGAAGAGGATGAAAGTATTAGCAAAGATAGTTTAATAGAATTTGATAATGGTATTTATGATGATTCTTCAGATGAAGAAGATAAAAAAGAAATGATGGAGACTATTGAAGAAGAGAATGAAGATATAAATGAAAAGAAAGAATATCAAGACTTTTTAGATAATTTTGTTAAAAAACTTAAAACAGATAATAAAGATGAATGAATTTATTTAAAAAATTTCTCATAAACATTTTGTTCATACTGAAAAATTAAAATTAAAAAAAATTTTGTTAAATTTGTTCTCTAAAATCATGAATTTTAAGTTTTAGACAAGGTTTAGACAAAAAAGTTTATATTAGATTACAAATTGATTTTCTTTTGTTAAATAACTACTTTAAATTTATTTTAATAAATATTAACTATTCAATTTTAAATGATTTATTGTCTTATTCAAACAAAATAAAAGACATTTAAAAAATAGATGAATATTTGACGCCTAAAACTATATATGGTGTTCATTAAAGTAAAATATTAGAGAATTAAACAATAAAATTTACTATTAAGAGACAATGTTTCTAATTTTTATACAAATATTCTGAAAAACATTTCAAGTACAGAAAAAGTTTTTTATTTAAATTTTAATGAAAGTCTAAAAAAGGCTTAAGTATAAAACTTTGAACTTTAAACTTTAAGATTATTGATAGCTACATTAAGTGAAGTTTAATTGTTTTCAAATCTCATTAATAAATTTGTTTTACTTATAATTGTTCAATATAATTGTTAAATAAAATTATTTTATAAAACTGTTTAATGAAATTTTAAAATAAAACTATTTAGTCAGTTTTCATGAAAAAATCAATAAATTTTCATTAAAATTCAACTTTTTAAGCTCTTAAACCATTGAAATGTTTTTCAATTAAAACATTAAGATAACTTTTAAAATTAATTCAAATTAAAGAACATAAATAAAAAGAACAATAAAAGTTTAATTAAAACTTTTTGATTAAAAACTTTTTTACTAAAATTTGACAAAAATTAATTTTGATGAGTTTTAATGAAGTTTTGATAAGGTTTTTTATTTTTTTTTTCTTAATTTATTTAAAATAATGAAGCTCTAATGAGTTTCAAAAATATCATTAATTAGTCATTTTTGTGATTAGAATTTTTTAATGATAAATTTTAATAAAAATTTTAACCAAAAAATGGCCTTCTTTTAAACTTGAAATAACTCTTTTTTAATTGTCTTGATGATTTTTAGAACTTTATCAATTAAAGAAAATGGAAGTTTAGATGAAAAAAAAGCTTTAACAAAAACCAAAAATTAATGAGTGAGTGTAAATCAAGTATTCATTAAGACCTTCTTTAACGCTTTTATCAAAAATTAATTTGCATTGAAAATAATGAATTATCTAAAAATCTACACGTATTAAAGTCTATACGTATTAAAATAAACTCATATTAAAATCTACTCTTAATAATTTTAGAAGTATTTAAAATTGTCTGTATCAAACTAATTAACTAAACTTCAATTAAACTTATTAGATAATTCATTTTATAAAAACTTTTGATAATTTAATTTGAATGTTTACCACTCGAATATTTTAATCAATTTGTCAAACTTTTTAATCAAATTTTTTTGGACCAAATTATCAGCTATTTGCTTTGATTTTCATAAAATAAGCTTTTAAAATTTTTTTTCAGCTATTTAATTAAAAAGATTATTCATCAGCTTAAAGTTTTAAAACTATAAATCTTTTGAATTTAAGTTTTGATGTTTTTGCTTCTTTAAAATACTTTTAATTATGTTTTTAGATACTTTTTCTTAAGTTTAAATTATTTTTATTTAAAACTTGAACGCCTTTTTAATCTAAAATACTTTTTTTTTTTAATTTTAATTTAGATTTTTTATTGATTTTAGACACTTCTTTCATATTAAGTTTTTAATCTTCTATCTGTGATGGCTTCAATTCTTTTTCTTTCAATTCAAACTTATGAAATAATTATTTTTTTCTTCGTATGGTTTTGAAATACTTTTATTGAAATGTTAATTAAGAACTTTATTTGTATAATTTATCCATTTAAATATAAAAGAATTCATGTAGAGTTTATTAGTAATTTTTTTTTGAAAAAAATTTTTAAATTAAGCAATAATTAACTTTTAAAATTCTTTTTATTAAGAATAATTTCAAATACCAGCTATAATGATGATCATTTTTGGCCTTTTTTTAAAAGCTATTTTACTAGTTTCATTTTAAATTTTAATTACATACCTATCAGATTAACTCAAAAATCAATTTAATTTCAATTCAATCTTATTGATCACTATTTTTTTAATCAATTTTATTCAGTTATAAGCTGTTGCTTGATGAATTTTTATTCTATTTAATAATTTTATACTTTTTGAATTTGTTTATATTCTATTTAAAAATCTTATTTTCTTTTTGATTAACTTATATTCTTTTTGATAAACTTATATTCTTTTTGATAAACTTAAGTTTGATAAATTTATATTATTCTTGATAAGTTATATTGTTTTCTTTAAAATTATATTCTTTTCAACACATTTGTACTTTTTGTAACAATTTTCATTCTTTATGACTTCATATCAATTTATGATAAATTTTATTCATTAAAATAATTTTACATTTTTTTAAGATAATTTTTTTTGATACAAACAGCATTGTTTTAATTCAGAATACTGGTTCTAATTCAATTGAATTAATTCAAATTATTCTCATACATAACTCGCTATAAATATTTTGATTAATTTTAATAAACAGTTTTTTGAAACAAATTGTTTTATAAATTTAGTTTAAATTATTTATAGTTCTCATTTAAAACATAAAATTTTGTTCAAAAAGCTAAATAAAATAAGTTTCCAATTGAAAATTCAATAAACATGATTGAAACATGAGAAAAGTTTTGAATTTAATTTTTAAAAATCGAATTATCCAAAAAACCAATTAATTAGTTTTTCTAAAACTAAATTTCCAACATTTTTTTTTAAGCATTTTGAAATGATTTTTTAAATCGTATTTGACTTAGATGATATTAAAGTTTTTTTTATCATTTTTCATGATGAGCAATTATTAATAAACTGAATTCATAAAAATAAATTCATTTTTTTATTGATAAATGAGTAATTTTACGTTTACAGATCAGGTTTAAAATAAACCAGTCCAAGTAAATTATATACTAGAAATCTATGAAAGGCAATTATTAACTTATTAGAAAATAATTTTATTGTCAATCATTCTGACTAATTTAGTCTTTACAATATCATATGATTGATGCTCATATAACTAGAGAGTTTTTGAAAGTTTAATTAAAAATAAATGACGTTTTTTGCACATTGTCAATTACACAAATAATTGTAAAAAGTTTAATAATTAATTAAAGGTAAATCAAAATCTTTACAAATCATAAGCACAATTTATGAGCTGTATTAGCTAATTTCTATTTTTAACTAAAAGGAAATCGAAAGAGAAAACTTCCGTTCATTATCATTCATTAATTAAATATAAACCATTTCTTGAATTATTCAATTTTTCAACAAGTTAATTTTTTTGCAAACTCAAAACAATTATTTTTCTTTAAACATAAATTTTACTTAAAATTTAGCATGTATTATTTAATTGTTATTGGATTGAACTTATCAAAACTTTCTTGAACTATTATTCAGAAAAAAGAATTAAGTGATTTAAGTATTCAAAAAACTTTTATAAAAGAAAATGTTTTTTTTGTGTAAAAAAGTATCATACTAATTGAACTAATTAAAAAGATTTTTAAACACTTAAAATGTAAACAAAAAAAAAAGCTTCTTTAAAGTTGATTTGTTTTTAATTTAAAGAAAGACTAAGATGATCTTAATTTAAACAGTCAAGTGCAAAAAAAAACTTAATTTTCATGTTACATATCATTTAGTCCTTCAAAAATTAAAAAATTTGTCCAAATCATTAAATGACTTAACTTTCATTATTTAAATTCGTTTAATCCAAGTTCAAAATTAATTTAAAATTATTTTGTTAATCAAGTTATAATTCTATTTAAATACAAAAGATAAATTAAAAAATTCTCTTTTTTAATCCAAAAAAAGAAAATCCTTTTGATTATTTTAAGAAAAAAACTATTTTCAAAGAAACGTTCTAAATCTTTTGACATTTTTCTGTTATAAAAATTTTTTGCACAACTTTATATAAACATCAAATCATCTTTTATTGAAACAACTTGACTAATTTTTTTTTTACTTATTTTTCTTTTTTAAAACTTGTTCAAATAAAATTTTGCAAAAAAATCGATTTCATACTTCAAAGTTACAATAAAATGATTTTTAAATGAATGATAAAGTTTATTGTAAGATAGATTTTCTATTTTTAAAAAGAATTGAACACAAAAAATAAGTCAAACATGCATATAAATTTAATTTAAAAAAAAAAAAAAAAAAATAGATGATTTTTTTAATTAGACTTTAACAAAAAACTTTTACTCAATTATTTTGAGAGTTTAATTTAAAACGTATCACCTATTAAAAATAAATTTTTATAAAATATTTTGATCTAAATTTTAAAATACATTTTATGATTTAAACAAACTTTTCTGAAAAAGATTTTTAGAAAAAAATTTTCTAAATCAGTTGATTTTTCTAAATAGCTTTAGTTATTCTAATTGGTAATAGTTTTCTAATAGCCTCTATTTTTTAATGAGCTATTTTTAAAAAATTTGCTTTTGAAATTATTTTTTTCTAAAATCATTTCTCTATTTTCTAATTGAAATTGATTAATTTAGCCAAAAAATAAAACTATTTTTGGTTTGTCTATGATTTAGTTTTTCGAAATAGTCTATTTCATCAAAATGGTATTATAAATATTTTAGATTTTTTTTTAATCTTTAACAATTCAATAATAAACTGTCTTTTTTAACTTTTTCTTTTTTTAATTTTATAAACTAAAATATTCAATTAACCAAATTTATTTTATTCGAATATTTATTTAAATTTATTGTCTCTTTAATTTGAAAATAGTTTTATGAAAAACATTTTTTTCTATTAATTAATCAGCTTTATCAAAATTATATTAATCAATAACTTAGGCGTAATAATAATTTTTTCATTAAAAATTAGCAAACATTTGAAAATGTTTTTCAAAGTTTAGGTAAATAAAACTATTAATTCAAATTTAAATGAAAATAAGAAAAAGTTGAGTCTAAACTTATCAAAAATTAAAACTAAAGACATCAACCAATAGTATGTTAATTTGAAAAATTAACCCTTTTTACTTTTAAACTTTTATTGAAGAATTAATAAAGAAATTACAAAGCTGATTTGAAATTATGAATTGTTCAAAAATTAACTTAATTATTTAAGAAAATTATTGATGTGGAAAACTAAAGGATAAGTTATTGGTGTTTTTAATTGTTTATTCATTTGAAATGATTTTATAAGAAAAATTAAGAACAAAATTTTTCATCATTTGTCTTAATTCAACAAATTCATCAATTAAAAAACCAGATCAAAATGTTTTAAATCAACAGTTAGATTTTTTCTAAAAAAAAAAAAGAAAATTATTATTGATTAAAGCATTTAGACTAAATTAATATTAAACTGTCCTTTAATTTATTCTTAATTTTAATAACAAGTTAATTTAAATTTTTTGTTTTCTTTATTTTGTTTTTTTATTTTTAATAAGGGGGTTCTTTAAATATATAAAAACCTCCCTTTTTAAAATTAATTTATATAGTTGAAGCTAAACTTTATTTAACGCATGCGTTTTAAAATTGCTTTTGTTTTGAGCTTATAATTTGCTTTGCTTTTTTACTAGCTCTTGTAGTTGTCTTTTTTAGCTTAAAGTGCAGCACAACAGTGCTTCTTGAATTTGTGCATTTAATTTTCTTTTATTCTTTTTTTCTTTTGGTGTTTTCTTTTTATTTAAGTTAATTAAACCATATTTCATTAATTAGTTTATTTAGATAAATTAAATTTTTATCTTTATGTATCATTTTAAAATATCTTTTGTATTATATATTTGTAATTGAAATAGTTTCTTTATTTAAGTTTAATTAATTTTTTTCTTCTATTTTTAAATTATGTCAACTAAATTAATTAAAAGTTTTATGTGTGAAATATTCTTTTTACAGTTCAAAGATTCTTATTTGAATTTAAGAAAATAATCAAAATTAAAAAAAAATATTCTACTCAATTAGAATTCAAACAAAGAGTTTCTCAATTAGATCAAATTAAAAAATTTTTAAAATAAAAATTGGTAAACTAAAATTTTTCATAAAAATAATTTTTTTGCATAAACTAAATTAAAGCTTTCAATTAAAATAGTCTGGAATTTTTAATCAAGATCAAGATTATTTAATTGCAATATTTTGGTGTTAAACTTTCAATTTAATTAGATTTAATTTAAAAAAAAATTTTTATATACCAATTACTTATAAGAAATGATCAACTATTCAAAAGTATTTCTTAAAATTCATCTTCACCTTAATATTTTGTTTTATTGAAATAAAAAAAGTTTCTGAATTTCCATTTTTAGTTTTATTAAAAAACAACTGATCATATAATTAAGTTTGAATTGAATGTTCAATATCCTTGTTCGTTTAAAAACCATATTTTAAAAAAAAGTTTACACTAAAAATTTATCATTAAATTTCAGAAATTCAAAGTAATTAAAATTTTATTTTGGTTAATTGATATTAGGATAAATTATCAAAAATTAATTTCAATAAAATTTCAATCAACTTCAAAATTATTTGAATAAATTTTAATAAAAAGAAATTATCAAGCTTGAACTAATTTTAGACTAGACTTTGAAATCAAAGTTGGACTAAAGAGTAAAAAAAAAAAAAAAATTTTTTTAACGCCAATTAGAAAGCCATTCAACTTTTTGTTTGTTTTTTTTTCAAAATTTGAATATAAGTAAATATTCTCAACTTATTTTTAAAACTGATTCGTTTATAAAGAAATAATTTTTTAATTTTCAAAGTGATTAATTTAAGAAAGCCATTTACGATTTATTTTGAACTAAAATTTCTAATAAAAAATGAAACTTCTGAAAATTTATGAAGATGTATTAAGGTTTTGATTAAAAAGAAAATTTCTTCAAATATCTATAGTTACAATTATAAATGAATAAAAAATTAAGTAAAAAATCTTTCTCAAGTTAGTGTAAAAAAGGATTATTTTTAAAAATTTTCGATGCATCAAAAATTATTTTGAAAAAAGATTTCTATTTTTGCCAAAATTAGTGTTTATTAAAAGTGATAAAATTTCTTTAGTGTGATTTAAGTTCAAATAGAATAGTTTTAAGTAATTTATTTTGTTAGTTTTTACTTTAAATGATGCAAATTTTCAAATTTACTTGAAATCAACTAGTTTCCAAAATTTTATTGTAATTCAAAGCTCAAAAATTTCTAAATTGCAAAACTTAATCAAGAAAACTTTTGAAATAATTCCGTTTTATAATGCAGAAGCTTAGAATCAAAATTTAATTGAATTTGGCTGTGAAAATCAACCAATTTTGACAAGCAGCTGAAATCAACTAATTTAAGATTGTTTCTATTATTTATTTTCTTTTTGTATAGTGTAAAATTTTTTGTAACTTTATTTGCTTTTAAATGTTCAGTCATAAATTGTCAACTAACCAGATTTTTTCAAATCAATTTTTTTTTTAAATTTTGAAACTTTAACTGGGTCAATTTAATAATCAAGATAAAAATTAAATATAAATTAAAAAATTAAAATGGATCATCAACAATCTTTAGATGATATTGATCTGAATTCCTTAAAAAATCCTGCAGGTAATTATAGCTAGTAATCTACAAATTATTATTTACTTATGTATTTTTCTTTTAAAAACAGGGATTTTTGAACTTATTGAAGTTGTTGGAAATGGTACTTATGGTCAAGTTTATAAAGGAAGACATACTAAAACAGGTCAATTAGCTGCCATAAAAATTATGGATGTTACTGAAGATGAAGAAGAAGAAATCAAACTTGAAATTAATGTATTAAAAAAATATTCTCATCATCGTAATATTGCTACATATTATGGTGCATTTATTGATAAAAGACCACCAGGTAAAAAAAATTTATTTTAACTTATTTGAAACTAAAAAAATTTCTTTTTTATTAGATGACAAGCTATGGCTTGTAATGGAATATTGTGGAGCAGGTTCTGTAACTGATTTAGTCAAATCTACAAAAGGCCAAAGTTTAAAAGATGATTGGATTGCTTATATTTGTAGAGAAATTTTAAGAGGTCTTGGTCATTTGCATCAAAATAAAATTATACACAGAGATATTAAAGGACAAAATGTTTTACTTACTGAAAACGCTGAAGTTAAATTAGTAGACTTTGGTGTTAGTGCTCAACTTGACAGAACAATTGGTAGACGTAATACTTTTATTGGAACCCCTTATTGGATGGCACCTGAAGTTATTGCATGTGATGAAAATCCTGAAGCTACTTACGATAACAGATCTGATCTTTGGTCTTTAGGTATTACAGCTTTAGAGATGGCAGAATCACAACCTCCTTTATGTGAATTACATCCAATGAGAGCTCTTTTCCTTATTCCACGAAGTCCACCTCCTCGTTTGAAATCTAAAAAGTGGGGTAGAAAATTTCAATCTTTTATTGAAACCGTTTTAGTAAAAGACTATACTCAAAGGCCTTATACTGAACAACTTTTAAAGCATCCATTTTTAAGAGACCAGGGTAACGAAAGACAAGTTCGCTGTCAACTAAGAGAACATATAGATAGAGTCATGAGTTTAAATAACAATACTGAAAATAACCACGAATTCAATAATAACATTCAGCAGCAACAACAACAACAACAACAGTTTTTAATGCAACAACAATTATTACAACAACAACAGTTTAGTGCACAACAAATTCAATTTGGAGCTAATAATAATAATGGAATACTTTCTCAACAACATTTTAATCCTCCTATTCATAATCAAATGCAATTTAAGCAACAACAATTCAATGTTGGTGTATCCTTACCTCAACAATATATTGGGGGAGCTGCTATTCAGCAGCAACATCAACAACAATATGGACTTCAACAACAGTTTGTTTCTAGTGGCTTGATGAGTGTTATTGGAAATAATGGAACTGATAACAATGGTGCTTGTGTTAACCTTGATGAAGACGATGATGATGAAGATGAAGAAGATGAAGAAGATGACGTAGTTGTTGCAGCAGGAGTTGTTTTAGATTCTAAAAGAAATCGTAATCAAAACAATAATCAAGTTTCTACAAGATTTGGAAACCATGATGAAAGTACGCTTAAACGAAACGATAAAGTTTCACCTTCAAACGGTTCTTCATCAAATCATCATAATCACAGTAAACATAATGTTATACCTCCTCCTATACCTAATACCGCAAGGCCAGACCTTAGTGCATTACTATCTCAGTCAAACCATGGTCAAAATAATCAAAACAAAATTCATCCTGCTCAAAGACCTCTTCCTACTCCACCTAAAAGAGTTCCTTTAAGTTCAGAATTACCACCCCCAAGTAAGCCTCTTCCTCCAATACCAAATGAAGAAGTATCTAAAGATCCTAACAAAATTAAAAGAACACCTCAGCAATCGATTCAACAAGAACGTAAACCAGCTACACCTCCACGTAATCAGCCTCAGCAGCTTCAACAACCTCAAAGAAATAGTGGCTTATTCAAAGTAGCTGTAGCTCAACAAAAGTCAGAAGAACTAGATATCTTAGCAGCTCAGTTAAATGAATTAGGTTCTTCAATAAATAATAATAAAGCTAAAATTAAATCTAGACAACAATCTCAACAAAATGAACCACCTCCACCACCACCTATGGATGAAAATGTGTCTTCAGAATCAGATGAAGATTTTGATGATGATCAGCTAGTTATAAATAATAACTTAAATGGTAATGATTCAAAACAAAATTCTAATTCTAATAGTAATAATAATCTTCAAAATAATAAATCAAAACGAAATGATGGTACTCTTTTAGCATCTGATCCACCAAGACCCATGCCAAATGAAAAAGGGTTTGGTTGTGAATTACAAGCACCTAATCGTCCATTACCACCAACTCCAGATGATAATGAAGATTTTAACGATCGAACTTTGATAATTAGAAGGGTTAGTTCATAATTTATTTTTTATTTTTTTTATTTTTTTTTTTGTTTTATATTTTATTTTATTATTTTTTTCTTTAAAAATACTTAAAACAATTAATTCAGAATCCAACGAAACAAAGTGCCAAAGAAAAGAATGTTTCAGTTTTGAAAACCAGTCCACAGGCAAATAATAATTCTGCAATAAATAATCTTTTGAGTAGTGGTAATAAACCTTCTAATTCAATCAATTTGAAATCAAATAATATCAATAATTTAATAAGTAATAAAAGTAATAATAATATTAGTAGTAATTATAAACGTAGCAGTAACAGCGGTCAAACAAATAATTCTGCAAGTAAAATTCCTATGAAAACAGCTGTTCAATTGCTACAACAGCAGCATAATATACAACAACAGCGTAAATCAATTAGTAATAATAATTTCATGAATAGTGCAGTAAATAATAGCTGTTCTAATATTAATAGTAATTTAAGTAGTGTATCTAATAGTAATAATAATTCTAATTATAAAGTTAGTAATAATTTAAATAAAAATCAAGATAATTCAAGCATATCTTCAAATCTTCCTGCAAGCATTAAGGTAAAATCTTAATTCATTGATATATTTATTGAGAATAAGTCTTCTATCTTTCAACTAACTGAAACTAATTCTTTTCAAAAATTTAAAAACTACTTTTCACCATTCATTACTCATTTCGCAATTTAAATTTTTAACAAATAAAATTTAAATTTTTTCTTAATTGTAATTAATAAATTTCTTTATTTTTTAGGGAGAAAAAGTCAATAATAATGCAGAATCTAATAGTTTGAACAATAATAACGTTTCAAATAACAGAACATCTAATAATGGTTCTGATTTATCTCCTCCACAAAATTCAAGTTCAAATAATTTTAATAATAGTGGTTTGACAGAAGAAGTTAGTAATATGTTGATGGAAGTAAGTTTTTTAAAGCATAAAAAATAAATTTTTTCTTTTTAAGTTTTTATTAACTAAAATTTTTTCTTTTAGTATCGTCAACAGCATGGCATGCTTAATAATCGTAATGGCAATGGAAATTTAAAAACTCCAATGCACTTACAGCAAAAACAACGCTCATTTCTTACTTTTGGTTTCTCTGCTGGAGGATCATCTCCGACAGCTACATCAAATAATAACTTGTCAAATTCTAATAGTAATAATTCTCAAAATTCTTCAAAACGAGAAAGTTCACAATCTAGTAGTCTTAGTAGCAATAATAGCTTAAATAATATTGGAAATAGTGTTTCTTCTATTAATTCTTCTAGCAACTCTACAACAAATTTAGCTAACAACAATAGTGTTACTAATTTAAGTCAAAATACAAATAACACAAATAGTTCAGATGCACCAGAAATTCGTAAATATAAAAAACGTTTTAATTCTGAAATTCTTTGTGCTGCTTTATGGGGTGTTAATCTTTTAATTGGTACTGAAAATGGATTAATGCTTTTAGATAGAAGTGGTCAAGGAAAAGTATATCAATTAATTTCTAGAAGAAGGTTCCAACAAATGGAAGTTTTAGAAGGTCAAAACATTTTAGTCACTATTTCTGGTAAAAAATCTCGTATACGAGTTTATTATTTATCTTGGTTGTTTAGTAAAATCATAAGAACTGATGAGGTAAATCAATCATTTTTTTTTTTTACTTTTCAATTTTGAAAAAAAAATTTTTTAAATTTAGCAAGTCGAAAAACGTAATGGATGGATGGATGTTGGAGATCTTCAAGATGCTATTCATTTTAAAATAGGTAAGATTTTGAATTTCAAAAAAACTTTTTTTTTCAATTTTTTTTTATGAATGCTGTTGTTTTTATGTTTATTTTTTTTTGTTTCGATATCATTTACCGATTCCTTTTTTATGCAAAAACAAATAATTAAAACTTTTAATTAATCTAACTTAATTAATTTTTAAATAAAACTATAAAGTTGTTTGGCAAATTCCTTCACAAGTTTCAAAGGATTGGGAACATACGTTCCGTGTGTGGAGTGGAAATGGTACTTATGAAACAAATTTAAAATTTTGTATTTTTGTTGACTTAATTATTAATTTTTTTGTGCACGAATGAAAGGATTATATTTTTTTGTTGATAATTTTCAACTTAGATAATTATTAAATATAAGTTTGAATGTTATTTAAAGAGTTTTATTTGTTTTTAGTTTATTAGTTTTTCTTAGTTTTTAAAAAGTTTTTTAAAAATAAAATAACTCTTTTTATTTTTTTCAGTTAAATATGAAAGGATTAAGTTTTTAGTAATTGCTTTAAAAGACACAATTGAAATATATGCTTGGGCTCCCAAACCTTATCATAAATTTATGGCTTTTAAAAGTTTTACAGATCTAGTTCACAAACCATTACTTGTCGATATGACAGTAGAAGACTCAATTAAATTAAAAGTTATTTACGGTTCTAGACAAGGTTTTCATTCTGTTGATTTAGACAATGGCCAAATTTCAGATATATATATACCTACACATGTAAGTTATAATTTAAATTATTTATAATTTGATTCTTTAATTCTTTTTTTATTTTAGAGTCAGAGTTCGATAACACCTCATACAATTGTAACATTGCCTAATTCTAAAGGCTTACAACTTCTTCTTTGTTACAACAGTAAGTAGAAAAGTTTTTTTCTTTATTTTATTTATTGTGTTTTCTTTAAGTGAAAGATGTAATAAAAAATAATTTTATTTTTAAAAAAAAAGAATCAAAGATACTTTAATATTTATTGAACTAAAAAAAAAAAATTTTTTTTTAGATGAAGGCGTTTATGTAAATACAAGTGGTAAAGTTAGCAAAAATATTGTTTTACAATGGGGTGAAATGCCAACGTCAGTTGCCTATATTGGAATAGGTCAAATTATGGGTTGGGGTAACAAAGCTATTGAAATACGTAATGTCGACACTGGTCATCTAGATGGAGTTTTCATGCATAAAAAAGCATTAAAGTTGAAGTTTTTGTGTGAAAGAAACGATAAAGTAAGTTTAATTAAAGCTTGTTTTAAAAGTAGTTTTTATTCTTAAACCTTTTCTGAACTTAACCTGAAGTTCAGAAAAAAGAAAGAAAATTTAGTGGTTTTTTAATTTTAATGTTTTTAAAAACTTTTTTTTTATTTGGGTGCTGGTTATTAAATAATATATTAGTCAGCATTTATTTATTATATTTTTACATTACACTCTTGTAATCTTAGTTTAAATTAGAAAGCTTTCAATTTTTTTGTTCTTTTTAAGGTATTTTTCTCATCTGCAAAAAGTGGTTCTTCATGTCAAATTTATTTCATGACTTTAAATAAACCTGGGATGGCTAATTGGTAATGAAGTTTTTTTCCTAAAAAGTTATTATATGAACTAAAAAATAAGTATGAAACATTTTTGCAATACCAAAAATTGAATTAAAAACAACTTAAGAATTTAAATTTTAGAGCTTATTTGAATTTAAATTAAAAAGAGAATATATAATCTTTGAAGAACAATCTGAAGAATGGTTTTTGTTTCAAAATTTTCTTTTAGACCAAAAATTAATTAAAATTTTTTTTAATGATTTTTTTGTATTTAGAAATTTTGGTCGAAAAGTAATTAAGTTAAATTTGAAATTATTTCTCAAAAAAAAAATAAATAAAATACTTAATTTAAATCTTGTTACACAAAATTTATGTTTTTTTAGCTTATTTTGAATAATTCATATTAAGATCTTTTGTTTATTCAAAATTTGAATTAAGCTTTAGAAATATTTTTCTAAATAAAAATACTTTGAATATACACAAAAAAATTTAGATATTTTAATCTTCTTTTATATTTTTGACAAAACTTTTTCTAAAAATTTCTTAAAATTATTTTTTGTAAAAATTTGAATTTCATTTTATAATTTTTTTGTTTATAAAAAACTTAATTTAATTAATTCAATGGAGTTACAATTAAAGAGTTATTTATTTGTACAGTGAAAAAGTACTAAGATTGGTGCTTTTATATTTAAAAAGAATAATGTGCTAATTTGTATTTTTAATAAACAATTTCAATAAAAAAACATAAATCAAAATACATTTTATGTAAAAACTAATTTATTTTTTAAACTTTTTTTTTTATATTTTTAAACTTAGTTTTTAGTTTTTTTCACAAATAAAAAGCCATAGTTTTGATTTTATCAAATTTGTGTTAATTTATTTTTATAAAAAAAAATTTTAAGCTTTAAACGTTTTTAATTAAAATTTTGGTTTTTCTAATTTTAGTACTAAAAAACGATTTTTTTTTGAATTTTTCTTTCCAAATAAGCTCGTGCAACACACGTAGATTATAAAAAAAACAGCTGTTAATGCTCTCTTTTTTATTTAAATAATCAAATTGATAAATTTTAATTTAATCAGCAAGTTTTTTTGAAATATTTTATTAATTCAATTGAATGATATTTCAATTTATTCTTAATTTTAAATTTTCTTTTTTGCTAAAGTGATTTTTATAATTTAGTTTTTCTAATTTATTTTTCTAATTTAGTTTTTCTAATTTTTTTTCTAATTCTGTTTTTCTAATTCAGTTTTTCTTAAATTTTTTTCTAAAAATTTTTTTCCTTTTTTTTGTTTATCAAGTTTTCTAATTTTTAAGGTTTTATCTATTTTTTTTTCTATTTTTGTAGTTATATTTACTAGTTTTTTTTAAATTTAATTTTTTTTTAATTAAAAAGATTTTCTATTTTTGTTTTACACCTTTTTCTTGATTTACCTGTTTATTTAGCTAAAAATACTAGTTGTTACATGAAGTAAAGTTTTATATAAAGAAAAAAAAATTTAAACGTATCATGAAAAAAAGAAATCGCCTTTTTTAAATAAATTAAAAATTTTGGTTTAGTCAAACTGTTAATAATTAAACTGCTATTACCAAATTAAATATTTTAATGACTTTTTACACGTTTACAAATATTTTATAAATAAAAATAATTTTTATACTTTGTTTCAATTAGATTTTATCCACTGAAGTTTTAACTTGAATATTTTTATTTTTTAAAAAAAAAAATTTTTTTTAATTTAAAAAAATGGTTTTTGAAAAAATAAATTGCGGCCCTGTGGTCGAAGTAAAAGGAGATGAAATGACTAGAATCATTTGGGAATTAATTAAAGAAAAATTACTTTTTCCATTTGTTGATTTAAGTCAAATGGTATCATATGATTTAGGAATTGAACATCGTGATTTAACTAATGATCAAGTTACTATTGATTGTGCTAATGCAATAAAAGTAATTAAAGATAATTTTTAGAGAGAAATATTTTAATTTATTTTACTAACTTTTAATCTAGAAATACAATGTTGGTATCAAATGTGCAACAATTACACCTGATGAAGAAAGAGTCAAAGAATTTAATTTGAAAGAAATGTGGAGAAGCCCAAATGGTACAATCAGAAATATTTTAGGTGGTACTGTTTTTAGAGAACCAATTATATGCAAAAATATTCCAAGACTTGTTCCTGGTAATTAAATTACATAATTTAATTTTTCATTTTTATTGTTTATGTGAAATTTTTTAGGTTGGACAAAAAAAATTGTTGTAGCTAGACATTCATATGGTGATCAATATAAAGCTACTGATTTTTTAATTCCAGAAGATGGAACACTTGAAATAAGATTTATTCCTAACAATAAAGAAAGTAAAGAAATAACTCATAAAGTTTTTGAATTTAAAAAACCCGGTGTTGCATTATCTATGTATAATACCGATGAAAGTATAACAGATTTTGCTCATTCATCTATGCAATATGCTTTAACAGCTCGTTTACCATTATTCTTAAGTACAAAAAACACTATTTTAAAAAGATACGATGGACGTTTCAAAGATATCTTTGAAGATATTTATAAAAAACATTATGAAGCAAACTTTAAATTGAACGGTAAAATTTAAAATGTTTTTGTCTTTAAAACTAAAATTTTAATTTTTTCTTAGGAATTTATTATGAGCATAGATTAATTGATGATATGGTTGCTCAAGTAATGAAGGGAGAAGGTGGTTTCGTATGGGCATGTAAAAATTATGATGGAGATGTTCAATCTGATTCAGTTGCTCAAGGTAATTAGATATCAAATTTTTTGTTAAATTAAACAACTATTGTTTTCTAGGTTTTGGCTCATTGGGTTTAATGACATCTGTCTTAATGTGTCCAGATGGTAAAACAGTTGAAGCTGAAGCAGCTCATGGTACTGTTACTAGACATTATAGATTCCATCAACAAGGAAAAGAAACATCTACAAACCCAATAGCATCTATTTTTGCATGGACAAGAGGTTTTCAACATAGAGCAAAATTAGATAACAATCAAAGATTAAAAGAATTTTCTGAAGTTTTAGAAAAAGTCTGTATTGATACTATTGAATCAGGTTTTATGACAAAGGATTTAGCTATTTGTGTAAAAGGAACAACAAGTTTAGCTAGAGCTGATTATCTAAATACTTTTGAATTTTTAGACAAATTAGCAGAAAATCTTACTAAAACTCTTATTCATTAAATTTATTTACTAAAACAAACCTTGTCAAACAAAAGATTTGTATTTTTACTTTTGATTTCAAGTAAAATTATTTCTGCTTAAATAAAATTTTTTTTTTTTTAATTTCAATTTGAATTATCTTCTCCTGGTGTTAAATTGTTGTAAACATTAATGTAAACAAAAGCAAACCGCGAAAATTTTAAGCAGTTCGAAACGTTTTTAATAAAAAAAGATCAATGCTTTATTCTGTAAAAAGGGGATTAGTTATTATTTGAAAAAAAAAATTTTTTATTTTAGGTGAAGTTAGTCATTTTGCAAACATAAAATAACCACAATGCATGTAAGATAAGTAAATTTAAATTTTTTGTTTTTTAAATTAATATTTTCAAAAGGTTTTAGTTGAAGGAAATATAGGAGCTGGTAAAACAACATTGATCAACTTTTTGAAAAAATTAAATCCAAGAGATATAATTTCATTTAGTGAACCTGTTGATCGATGGAGATCAGCTCATGGTGTTAATTTATTTGATCTTATGTATAAAGATTCAAAAAGATGGACTTTTGCTTTTCAGTGTTTTACTAATTTTACTAGATTATCATTACATGAAAAAGTAGAGGAAGTATTTTTTGACGCAAAAGTTAAAATTGTGGAAAGATCATTATTTTCTGCTCAATATTGTTTTGTTGAAAATTCTCATTCAATGTAAGTTAAAATTATTTGAATAAGTTATAACTAATAAATTTTTTAAAGGAAATTAATTTCTGATGTTGAATACGGTATTTTAAGAGAATGGTTTAATTTTATGTCTAAAAATATTAAAATTGATTATGTTATTTATTTACGTTCTGATCCAAAAACATGTTTAAATAGAATTAATTTGAGAAGTCGTCCAGAAGAAAAAGATAGTATTTCTCTAGAATACTTAGAGAATATACATAAATTTCATGAAAAATGGCTGATTGAAGATGAAGGTTCAATAAAAAGAGAAAAAATTGATAATGTTATTGTAATTGATTCAAGTAAGGATTTAGAGGATTTGAATGATTGTTATTTAGATTTATACAATAAGCTTTTAATGAAAAATAAAAACTAATCATTCGTGTAAAGTATAATTAGAAAAATTCCTAAAAATTTTATTAACTTTTTTTAGAAAACGCTTTTTTTAGAAAATGCTCTTTTAGAAAAATTTATTTAAAAATCTCTTTTTAGAAAACTCTTTAGAAAAGAATCTTCAATAAAATATTTTTATTAGAAAATTTCTCATTACAATTTTTCTTATTAGAAAACATTCATCAGTCAACTTTTTTTAATTGACAAACACTTTTACTAATTTTTGTTTAGAAAATTTATTTCTGTTAAACTCTTTTTACAAAAATACTTTTATTTTAAGTTATTAACTTAAATTTTTATAAAATTTTTTCACTTAAACATCAGAAAATTTATTTTTCAATAGATCTTTTGTGAATAATCTTTCATTAAAATATAAATTTTTTTTTTTTCTACTCTAACAGTATTTGTATTTTAGAGTTAAATTAAAGATTTAGATTTTTTAATTAAGTGACTTTACTATTTTAAAATTAAGTGATTTTACTGTTTTAAAATTAAGTGATTTTTTATTTTATAGTTAAGTGACTTTTTTGTTTTATAATTAATATTTTCTATTAATATACTAATTTTCAACTTTAAATTTCTTCAAATGTAAGTTTTTGTTTTGAAAAAATTTAATTGTTATTCAAATTTATTCAAATTTATCAAAAGAATAAATCTGAAATTTTTGTTAATTAAAAATTTAGAAAAACTAGATTTTCAAAATTTAATTAACAGTTTTCAATTTAATATATTTTTTCAATTAAATGTTTGAAAAGCTGTTAATAAATTAAAATCAAACTATTTGATTTATGATTGTGAATTTATAAATTAGTTTTTTCAATTTTTCTTTTCTAAATTCCTTTAAGGAACAATTTAATTTTTTTTCAAAATTTTAAAATTGTCAAAAGAATTAAATTTGTTAATGCCAATTATATTTTAGAAAATTATATTTTAGAAAAATTATTCATAAGCTATTTTTGATTTATGATTTATTTATGAAACCATAAATGAATTTTTCATCAATATTATTACTCTTCAAATTGAATAATTATTGCAATTAAACTTAAAAATACTTTTTGTCAAAAATGAAAACTTTTATAAAATTCTTATCACAAAACTATTTGAATATTTTAGACAAAAATTTCTTTTAGAAATTAATTTTAAAATCAAATAGTTTTCATTTTTTTTTTTGAAAATCTTTTCAAAATTTTTTTTTATTTAATTAGGGTTTAAATATTTAGGAAGATTTTTTTCAAAATTTTTATTCAAAAGTTTAATCTAAATTTGTTTTTAATTAGAAAAATGAAATTAATTAAATTCCATGTATACAAATTATTGATTAGACTAAATTATATTCAAAACATTATGAAATATTAATTTTTTGATTTCATTTAACAGTACGTGAAAATCTTTATATTGATTTTTTTAATCTTTTATTTTTTTATCTTTTTTTTTTCCTTTTTTTTTCTTTTTTTTTCTTTTTTTTCTTTTTTTTCTATTTCTTTTTTTTTTCTATTTCTTCTTTTTTTTCTTTTTTCTAATTATTTCTTCTTTTTTTTTTTTTTCTAATTATTTCTTCTTTTTTTTCTTTTTTCTAATTATTTCTTCTTTTTTTTCTTTTTTCTAATTATTTCTTCTTTTTTTTTTCTATTTTTAAAACTCTCATAATTAAATGACCATTATTTTTATTTAAAAAAATCTGATTATTTTAATTAATTCAACTTTAAAATTTGAATTCTTTTTCAGAATTAGTCATAAAAAAAATTAATTAAATAAAAAGAAAAATTAGCATCTTGTAATTTTTTCAATCAAATTTTAAAAAATTTGAATTCTTCATACTTTTTGCATTCTTGAATTTTTCATAATTTTAAAAATTCACTCAATGGAATTGCGCAGATTTTTAATGAAGTTTATAGAATTCATCAAATATAAAATTTTTAAAATTATTACATAATTGTTTTTATGTGAAATTTAATTTCTAAATAGAACTAAATTTGAGTTAATTTTTTGTTTTTGTTTTTTTAATGAATTATGTTTTTTTCATTTTTGATAAAAACTAGTTTATATTGATCAAGGCTTTTTATTTGTTTACTCATCTTCTTTAAAACAATTTTTTTTTTCTACATTATAATGATAAAGGAAATTAACTATAAATAGCTTGATTTTTAAATTTTGAAATTTGAAGAAAATTTTATTTCTTTTTAATTTTTTAATTTTGAAAGCTTGTTTTATTAAACCGGAAATAAAAGAGAGAATCTTTATTTTCTTTAACTTTATAAGAAAAAAAATGAGCTTAATTAAAAAATTTTTTTTTTGTGTACCTTTATGAGATTTCTAGATCTATAAATATGAACATTTTTTATCATTTAGTTTAATGAAATAATATTTTTCAAACAAAAAAGTTTAATCCTAAAAAAAATTTTTAAAATAGCTCAACAAAAATACATTTTGATTTTAATTGAAAATTTTTTTCTTAAAAATTAAGTTTTTCTCAAAAACATCTTTTTGTTTTTATCAATTAAAGAGATTCATTGAAAACATTTAACGCTTGTTTTAATTTTTTAAAAATAATTCAACTGAATTTAAAAAAAATTTTTTTGTAAAAATTAAAACGATTTAAAGTTCAATCTTCATTAAAAACTAAATTTTTTTGAAAAGATTCTTTTAATTTGAGTCATAAAATAAACTTAACTCAATTTTAAAACATGATGAATAATTTTACTCCACTTAAATTTCAATTCTATTTTTTATTACTTTGATTTTGATTCAACATTAAATTGTAATCTAATTTTCAACTATATTTAAATTGAGTATGTACTAATCCAAAACTTTTAACAAATAACTAAAAATTTACTGAATTTAAATATATAGAATTGACAATAGGTATAAACAAATTTTTAAAAGCTTATAAAGCATGAAATGATAATGTTTATTGATTCAATGAAATGGCAGAAAATTATTTTCAAATAAATTCTAGTAAAACTAATTTATGTATAGAGTTTTATAAAAAAAGAAATTTAACTTAGTTTTTTAATAAGTTTTTTGATGTAAATATTAGTGATGAAAAAAAATTAATTCAATCAATAATTTGTATATTTCTTTTAAAGACAAATTATCAAAATAAGAATTTCAATTTTATGCTGTAAGTTTAAATTCAGTTTTCACTAGTTTCATCATTTTTAAGTTTTTTTGTTGATTATCAATTTTTTCTTATAATTAATTTTAGATATTAATATACTCATCAATTTTATTGTTCCCAATATATGATAAACTAGATCTTTTTAAATAAAGATAATAAAAAGTTCAGGTTTCAAATGAAACTAAAAACTATAATCCAACTAAATTTTTTTATTTATAAACAATTTCAAGAGATTTGTTTTATAGAGAATTTTTTCTTCAAATTGAATATTTAAGAAAATAATGTGCGCTTGTTAAGATTTTTTTTATCTTATAATTACTGAAAACCCTGAATTTTATTTATAAAAATAAATTGATAATTTTTATTTAATTCAAATATAAGAGAAACTATTTAGATAATGTTTTAAAAAATTTTCATCATTTAGTTTTTTAAAAAGTTCAAGTGATTGATTCAAAAAATGAAATAAATTAAAAAACAATCAAAATCATGTTTTATATTAAATTGAACTACAAAAAAACGTATTAAAATTAAGTTTTTGATAAATCAAAAATATTTTAATATCATTGTTTTGCTACAAACTAAATAATTTTTAAATATATAATTAGAGTATGCTCAGTACTTTTAAAATTATCTCCTTCGCGTTGCTACAGTAGTTTCCGCTGTTTATATATATGAAAAAAAAAAATCTTGTACATTTTTTATATTTCTACAAACATGCGAGAATATATAAATAATTTTTGGATACGCAAAATATAGTTAATGAAATATAAAATTAAAAATAAATTCCAAGATTGTCAAAGTTAGTTGTACTCAAGAGGTGGTTATTCATACTTTTGTTCCATTTGATTTTTTTTTTTTTATTTTCCAGTGGTCTTATATAATTTCATATAAATTAATTTAATTGAAACCTTCAAAAATTTTTGCTTAGTATTTTTTTAATTAAACTTTTTTTAAAGTCCAGTTTAAATTTTGTTTTTTTATGTGTTACTTTCTCTTTTTTTTTTAATTAGTTTTGGAATATATATTTTGCAAAAATTGTTTTAACTTAAAGACTAATTTTCAAAGATTTGTTTCTTAATTAAAATAATTTAAATAGAAATTTACCGATTCTTTTATTTCTTCTTTAAATTTCTTCTTAAGTTTTATTAAATAAAAATATAAATTCAACTATAAATAAGAAATTTACTGAAATATTTTAATGTCATTAAGTCCGATCTCATTAGTTAATAACAGTATAAGCCATGTTAACCATAGCATGGTACCACAATTATATGGTATCAGAGCACAAGGAGAAAGAGTACAGGTTAACGATTATGGTGTTCAAATTATTCAATCTAAAATACCAACTGTATTAATTTTATTTGGTTTTATGGTTGAAGCTTTAAATGTAACTTTAACTAAAAAAAAGGGTAAGTTTAAAAGAATTAATTTTTCTAAAACTAAAAATTTATTTTTTTTTTTTTTTTAGCAAACTATAGTGATGATTGTACGGATTTTTGGCATAGTGGAGCAGTTTTATCAAAACCTATATCCAAAGGTATTGCTGAAATTGATTTAGATCTATCAGAACCAGGAGAATATTTTATTTGTTTTCAACAAAACATAATTGATATTCAAAATAAAACAAAAGTTCATAAGCAATGGTTGCATCAAGGGTCGAATAGTCATGTAACGTTAAGAGTTGAAGATCGACTAATGCCAGTTCCTGTACAAATAGCATTAATTTTTCTATGTCTTGCATTATCTGGAACTTTTTCTGGTAAATTTTATTAAATTTTTAAATAATTTAAATTAATTATTTTGATTAAATTTAGGTTTGAATCTTGGACTTATGTCTTTAGATTTGAATGAAATTCAAGTTATTATAAGATGTGGTACAGAGTTAGAAAAACGGTATGCAAAAATAATAGCACCTATCCGTAAAAAAGGAAATTATTTGCTATGTTCAATTCTATTTGGAAATGTTTTAGTAAATTCAACTTTGACAATTTTAATGGATGACCTAACATCTGGTTTAGTTGCTATTATTGGTAATGAACTTTGATTACTTAATTTATTCAAAAATTAATTTTTTGTATTTTAAAATTAGTTTCAACGTTGAGTATTGTCGTTTTTGGAGAGATTGTTCCTCAAGCAATTTGTTCTAGACATGGATTAGCTGTTGGAGCTAAAACAATTTATTTAACAAAATTGTTTATGCTTTTGACTTTTCCATTAAGTATAATTATTTCGAAGTTTTTAGATTATGTTTTAGGAGAAGAAATCGGACATGTATATGATAGAGAACGTTTAATGGAATATATAAGAGTTACTAAAACGTACAATAAATTAGAAGAAGATGAAATGAATATTATCTCTGGTGCATTAGGATTAAAAACTAAAACAGCAGCAGATGTCATGACAAGGTCTTATTTTTTAATTAATTTAATTTGATAATAATTTTAATATCTTTATAGACTTGAAGATGCTTTCATGCTACCAATTACCTCAATTTTAGATTTTAATACATTATCAGAAATATCTAAAAAAGGTTATTCAAGAATACCTGTTTATGATACTGAAAGAAAAAATGTTATTGGACTTTTACACACAAAAGATTTGACCTTTGTTGATCCTGATGATAAAAAACCTTTAAGAACTTTGATTGAGTTTTATAGACATCCTCTAGTTCATACAGATGCTAACGAACGTTTAAATAACGTACTTAATCATTTCAAGCTAGGTATTTTTAATCTTAATATTTACTTTTGAACTTTGTTTAAATGGTATTTTTTATTTAGGTAAAAGTCATCTGGCCTTTGTAACTCAAATTTACGATTCAGGCGAAGAAGATCCTTATTATGAAATTATTGGTTTAGTTACATTAGAAGATGTAATAGAAGAAATTTTACAAATGGAAATTGTTGATGAAACAGACATTTTGAGTAAGTTTTAAAGTTAATTTTTTTTTTCAAAACTAATTTTTTTTTATTTTAGCGGATAATCGTAAAAAACAAAAAAGAAAAGATACACAATTTAGACAAGATTTTTCTGATTTTGCAAAAATAGGTGAAGGAGAAATGGGTACTCAAGCTATCAGTCCTCAGATGGCATTAGCAACATTCCAATATTTATCTACCGCTATAGAACCTTTCCAGAAGAAATTTATAACAGAAAACATTTTGAGACGTTTAATTGCACAAAAAATTTATTACTGTGCTGAAGCTAATGAATGTGAAGAATTAACTTTCTTAGCTAACACAAAAGAAGAAGATGAAGAAAACTTATTGTATAAACATGGTAAAGCCGCTGATTATTTCATACTTATTTTAGAAGGAAAAGTAAAAGTTATTGTAGGAAATGAAAACTTGACATATGAATCAGGTCCTTTTACTTATTTTGGTGTTTCTGCTTTGAAACCACCAGCTTTAGCTACGAAAATGCTGCTAGGTGGTAATTCATTGGGTAATAACTCAAATACAGCTTTAAATAATTTAAATAATAGTTTAAACCAAACTCAACAAACATCCAATAGTCGTCCTCCTTCTCCTGAATCAATTCCATTAATAGATAATACAGGTCCGCTAACATCTTCATCAAGACCAGGTTCTCCTGAAATAATGTCTTTAATGAGATCACCTTCAGGAAATTCTGATATGTTATTTGCTAGAACTAGTTCATCGTCTCAGTTGCCTCAACAACCGTATGATAGTAATTCATTCATTCCAGATTTTACTGTAAAACCTATAGAAAACACACTGTATATGAAAATACACAGAAAAGTTTATTTAGCTGCTTTCCGCGCAAGTTTAATGGATAGAAAAGATGAATTTTTAGAATCTGATTTTGCATTGTTTAAAGAAGAAGTTGATAGTATTATTTACACACGTTTAGCCAATAATAAAACGATTGGCAATAATAATCAAGCTCAACAAAATAAAGTAAAAAAGTCATCAAATGATGTTCTTAGAGAGAAAAAGTTTAGTATTGCTGGAATATCACCAAAATATTTACCAAGTGAATGTATGAATTCTAGCAATTTGATAAGTAGTCAGATGACAAAAAGAAGATCTTCAATAATAGATAAACAATATCCTCCACAGTCGCCTAAATCAGTTAAAAAATTTACTAAACATCAAAGCATAACAAGTTCATCTTCCAATACACAAGCTAATTTGCCCAGTTCAAATATGAACAATATAACTAGTATTAGTGCCAATAATAATAATTTTAATATTGTAAATAATAATTTATCTAATAATTCTACAACTAATATTACTACTAATCCACAATCTGCTCAATTAGAAAATGTCGTCGTACAAGATATTTCTAAAGAAAGTAAACAAATTAAGTATTAATCTAATTTATCATTAGTTCCTAGAAGGATTATTTTTTTTGTTATTTTAAATTTGACTTAAAAATTATTTCTTTAGTTTTTTAAACCAATTTTTTCTGTTCTAATTTTTAAATTTAGGTGTTTTGAAAATTTGATAGACTTCTAAATTTCTTAGATTTGAAAACTTATTTAGAGATTATGCAACGAAAATTTTTTTTAAAAATCACTAGTCAAATTTAATTAAATTACTTATTAAGATAAAAAGTTATTAAATTTAGATTTTTAATAATTTTATAATGAAAAGTCTTAAGAATTTGATTGACAAAAAATATATTTGTTAGAAATATTTATTGAATTTTAATTTAGGTATCATTTTAAGTTATCATTTTTAAAAAATTTTTAGTTATCATTTTGTTTTTAAGTCGGAAAAATCATCATTTTAAACTTATCACTTCATTTTAGTTTAAACATAGGTTTTAGACGCTTTAAATTAATAGAAGAACAATTTTATTAAAATGTGTTCAATTTCTTAGTCATATTTTTAATTTTAATTTACACAATTTTTTGAAGCCAAATTTTTTATTTATAAAAATTAGATAATCAAAATGTAAAAAAAAAACTTTTAAAATATTTTTTTTGAAATGAGATCAACATTACTAGAATAGTTTATTTATTTACAATTTTTAACTTATTTAAATAATCTAGTAATTTAATCTTGTTGTAAATATTATTAAAAATTTGTTAGATCAAAATGAAATTGTAAACTTCTGATATAAATCTATTGTTAAACAAAAATTTTTAGAATAAAAATTCACAAAATTTATTTTTATTTATTTGAAAAAAATAAATTTTGAATTATCATCGTTATTGAAATTTTCATCTTTTTTGTTTATTTAAAGAACTTTTAATTTTTTTAGATTTTAATTTCTTTAAAAAACTTATTATAACGCTATTTATACATAAATTTGATCAATATTTATAGTCGTTATAGAAACTTAAATTTGTGTAAATAAGCAACTTTGTTTTATATACGCTTTTTTTTTGTCTTATGAAAAGATTTTGGTTTTGTAGAAGGCACGGATCAAAAAGCTAAAATAAGACTTTACTTTAAATTTAAATAAATATTGTTCTCTAAAATTCAAAACTTCAATAAGTTTTTATTAAGCTTAAGTTTTTCTTTGAGTTTTATTTCATCATTTGTTTTATCAACTTTAATAAGTTTTTTTTGTTGTTTAGGTAATTTTGGTTTTGAAATTTGATTATTTTTGAAATAATTCTCATTTTGAAGTTTTTTTAAATTTTAGTTTTAAGAAATATTTAAAATGAACGGTTTACCAAGAAGAATTATAAAAGAAACACAAAGATTAATGGCTGAACCGGTTCCTGGTATTCATGCAGAGCCAGATGAACAAAATGCTAGGTATTTTCATGTTATTGTTGCTGGTCCAGAAGAGGTAAGTTTTTAATTAAATTTATATTTTTATTTACTTTTTTTTTTCTTAATATTTTCAGTCTCCATTTGAGGGTGGCGTTTTTAAATTAGAGCTTTTTTTACCAGAAGAATATCCAATGTCTGCACCAAAAGTTCGTTTTATGACTAAAATTTATCATCCAAATATTGATAAATTAGGAAGAATTTGTTTAGATATTTTAAAAGATAAATGGAGTCCTGCTTTACAAATAAGAACAGTACTTTTATCAATTCAAGCATTATTATCTGCACCTAATCCAGAAGATCCACTTGCAAATGATGTTGCTGAACAATGGAAAGTAAATGAAGCTGAAGCTATACAAACAGCAAAAGAATGGACTAGACTTTATGCAATGAATAATTGAATTATTTTGATTAAAACTATTTACATTTCATTATAGACATTTCAAACTAACTTAGTTATTTTTTTTTAATTTTATTTTTTTTCTTGGCTTAAGATTAAAATATATTTTTATCTAAAGATAAAAAAGGGTTTTTTTATTTTATGGTAATTAAAGTTAATTAATTTTTTTGTTTTTAAAACAAGTAAACTTCTATTTAAATATAAAGCTAGAGACTATCTAAGAGTTTTTGAAAAATTTAGCTTATGAGTTTTAGATTTAATTTATTAATGACAGTATCTTTTATTTAAAATTAGATATTATTTATTTGATTTTGAATACTTATCAATTTTAGAAAGTAAATAAATTTTAAAGTATTTTTTGTAACAAGCAATAAGATTTGTATCTTAAATAGGTTTAGAATAAATAAAATCTTTTAAGATATTTGAATAGGCTCTATTAAGTATTCTATTAGAAACAAGTCTAGTATAAGTAAAATATTTTCTAATGATTTTCGAATTCTATTTTTCTAAAAAATCTATTTAAACATTTTCTTTTTTGAAAAGTTTTTTAGAAAACGCTTTTTAACTATTTTTTGATAAATAAATTAAAAATATTTATCATTAAATTGTGACCAATTTTTTATGACTTCAAAGTAAATGGCTTATAAAACTAAAACTTCAAAAATTATATTTTCTTCAATATGCTTTTGTTTTGTTTTTATAAACACAATTATTTCAAGCCAATTTTAAATACTTTTTTAAATTGTTTTTTTATAGATTAAGACCATAAATTTGAGTTAGCTAAAGTAAATTTATGTTTATAATTAAAAATATTCATATTTTTACATAATTTCTTCTTTAACTATTTTTTGTATTCTTAATTTTTGCATAGCAATATGGATTCTGTTAATAATTCAAATTTAGTTTAATTAATTTTAGTTTTTAGCAAAACAAAAAATTAAAATAGATCAATAAAATTTTTTAGAATCAAATTTTTGATTAATTTTTTTTAAAAAGCGGTAAAATGAAAACATGCGCAAAATAAGATTCTTAGTAGACAAATAAACTTAAGAAGTTTTAAAAAAGAAAAAAATACTTTTTCTATTTTTATTAATTTTATAGATTATTTTAGTTTCAAGTTCAAGAAACAGTTTTTAAAAAGAAAAAAAATTTAATTAAAGATTTCTGTTTCAAACATTTCTTGTCCTCAATTTAAAATTTTTAAATTTTTTCAAAAACATGTGATTTTATACCTCCAAAAATATGATTACTACGTTAAATTTCAAAAGAATTCTTTTGGAAAAAAATTATTTGCAATTTTTTGAATTTTTTCAAGAAGAAAATTTATCGTTTATTCATAAGTAAAAATAAGCTTTTATTCCATTGATTAAAATAGGTTTTGATCTAAAACATTTTTATAAAAAAAATTACCAGTGAAAGTTTTTAAAATACTGAAAAAGATTTAAAGTTATTTCTTAAAACATTTTTTGGTCAACTATTTAACAAATGGGTGTTTTATTGATTTATTTAACTATGGCTATCAATAAACAAATAGAAAAATTGAAAATAATAATATACTATAAAAGTTGCTTAAAGTCAAATTTTCGGTTTTCTTTTGAAATTCTTCATTAAAAAGTCATGAACAGCTAAATTTATGAAATATTAATTCTATTTGAATCATTGAAAAAGTAGTTGTGTTATACAAAATTAAGTTTTTTTTTACAAAAAATGATTATTTCATAGGTTTTTACCTAATATGAATTTTTTTCTTTAAAAATTAAATTTTTTTTGTATAATCATAGTATCTGATTACTGTCTAATCGCTAGATTGAACGTTTTGTAAAGAATTTTGAATAAAGCGCTTTTTAAGTTAGCTTTAAAATTTATTTTTTTCGAAAACGGCGGTTTAGAATAATAAAAACAAAAATAAAAAGAGTTTTGTGCCTACATGGCGTTAGGTTAATAAATTGATTTACCAAAAAGTTTTATTCATTTCGTTTTAATTTATTTTTTTTTAATATGATAGTAAACTAAAATATTTTCCAAAATGAGTAGTGACAGAACCAATGAATTTTTTACTACCATCAAATTGATGGAAAATAAGCCTCAATATATGAATAATGAGCTTCGATTAAGACGTTTAAATAATAATGGATCTGTAAATCCTAATTTAAATCAAAATTATAGTAAATTTATGTTAGGTGCCAAATCAATTTATAAAGAATTATATTTAACATGTCAAAAATTAGAACATTTAAATGAATTAACACGAAAAAGAACATTATTTGATGGAGAAGAAACAAATAAACAATTAAATGAACTTGTTTATATCATTAAAAAAAATATAAGCTCAATTAATCAACAAATTGAACAATTAAGGATTAACCAAAATAGTCAAGTATCTAATAGTAAAAATATTGAATCCCATTCTAAAAATGTAGTATTAAATTTACAACAAAGATTAGCATCAATAAGTAGTGATTTTAAAAGTACTTTAGAAGTACGTACTCAAAGTATTCAACAACAAAAATTAAGACAACAACAATTTAGTAATTCTTCACCATACACTTCTTATAATTCACAGCCTAATAAATTAATTAATCGTAATAATAATAGTAGTACAGTTATAAGTTTTGATGATACATCTAATGATCAAACTCCTTTACTACAAGTTAATCAACAACAAAAACAAGCTTTATTATTTGATAATACAAATGAGTATATTGAAGAAAGAGCTTCAACAATGCATTCTATTGAATCCACAATTGTTGAACTAGGAACAATTTTTAATCAATTAGCAACAATGGTTCAACATCAAGAAGAAATGATAACTAGAATAGATACTAATATTACTGACACAAATTTAAATGTAGAAGCCGCACATGAAAGTTTATTAAGATATTTCCATACAATTTCAAGTAATAGATGGTTAATGATAAAAGTTTTTGGGGTTTTATTTTTCTTTTTTATAATTTTTGTGATGTTTGCTTAATTTTTAAAATTCCAGTTTAGGTTAGTTAAAAACAAGTTTTTTTATTTCATTTTAAAAATGAATTTAAAAGCTGTATATTTGTTATCAATTAGATTTATTTATATTTACATAAATTTATACATTTTATAAAGCTTGTTAATTTTTTAGTCTCATTTTTAATTCAACAACAAATTTAATACAATATAATTGGTTAATTAAAGTTTGATAGAAGAGAAAGTCTATTATAAATTTTTATTTATACTGATTTAATGTGTTTGTTCTGGTCTTTCAATATACTCTATTGAAACAAAATGCAATTTATTATTTCCTTGACAGCAATAAATTTTTCCTTTTAAAAATTTTAAACTACAAGAAAAACAGTGTTTTGAATTTATTTTTATATTATCATTTGATTTACAAACATTTTCAGAATAATTTTCTGAATCACAAATTTTACATAAACATTCTTGTTCTTCACTTGTTATTCCTAGATTGATATTTTCATAAATTAATTGATCTTCATTTAAATTTTTACCTAACTTGAAATCATCTTTATTTTCTTCATCTAAGTTAATTTCATCAAAATCTTCTTCAAACGCAAACAAATAATCTAATGGTGTTTCTTCTAAAAACAATGAGTTTAATTCGTTTAATAAATATGGTTGAGAATTTAAAAATTTACTTATTACACCTTTAATACGTTTTTTATCTAAATCTGATTCATTTTGTTTAAGTTGTTTTAATAACTTATTTAACCTTAATAAAGAATTACAATCTTGATTTAAGTTGATTGATATTTTTTTTACAAAATTTTTTATTCTAAACCAATAATTGAAATCAAACTGTTTATTCAACTTTTTAACAATTTCATAATCTAATAAGAGGAAAAAATCTTGAAAAATATCATTTGATGTAAAGTTAATTGAAAGAAAATTTTTAATTTTTTTATAAGAGCTTATTAATTCTTTTTTTAATTCATCATCATCATTATTAATTAAGTTTAAACAAATACTATCAAATTCTTTCAAAATTTCTAAAAAATCTAAAAAAGTTTCTTTATTCAAATTTTGTTTTAGTTTATTCAAAAAATACTCAATTATTATCTCTTCTTTAAATAATTTGTTATTCACTAAGAAGAATTCATCATATTTACAATTAAACTTATTTAATAAATCAATTGTTTTCTCTTTATGTTTTGCAGCTAAGTTTTTTTTTGTTTCTTTTTTAGAAAAAATTTGATTATCTAATAGATTATCTAATTGATTACGTTGTATACGTCTATTTGTAATTGTAGAACTTGCTTTCATTAAAGCAAGTAAATGATTTTCACTATCTTCATTTACAATTGAGAAATTATTTTTATTATTCAAAACATTTAAATCTTCACTTTTTTTGTCATCATTTAAATCTTTCTCTTTGTTTATATTTTCAAATTTGTTGAAATATTTATTTATATTTTTTAAATCATTAAATTCACTTAATTGAGAAAAGAATTTACTAAAATTTAATTCTTTTTTTTCTACTTTTAATCTTTTTTTTAGAAAAAAATTGTTTATCTCTAATTTTTTACGTTTTGTGTTTATATATCTAAACTTATTATATTTCTTAATCAGTTTTTTAATTTTTTTGTGATTGGAATCTAAATTTTTTAAAGGTCTTTCCTTTTTAAATTTTTCTATTATTTGGTTATTCATTTTTAAATTTTTATTTACTTGTCAAACATTTATACTTATTTTATCACATATTTAATTTAATCACAATAGTACAGATTTTTAAAATTTAAAAATTTAAAAAAGAAGAAATTTAATAAACACAACAAAGAATATTTTCTTTTTTGATAAATTTTACAAAGTTTAGATGGCGGCGGTTTAATTTTAGAAAATTTTCTAAAACTTAATTTTGATTTTTTAAATACCAATTTTTAGAAAATCTATTTTAGAAAATCTTCTTTTTTTTGAAACAACAATTAAATGAACTAATTATTTTTTTTGTTTTATCTTTTGTTGAAAAAAAAAAATTAATTTTGTGATAATTAGATATATAAAACAATATAGATAAAAATAGATAATTTTTCTTTTGTGATTTGTTGGTTTTGTCTAATTAAAATTTTAATTGTTTTTAATTTTGTTGATGACAAAAAAAATATATGCCCCAGGTGAGGCTCGAACTCACAACCTCGGCATAGCTCAGAGTACTGATCGTATAAGTACCGCGCGCTAACCAATTGCGCCACTGGGGCAATTACTTACACCTGTTAACAAAGACAAAATATCAAACTTGATACAGATTATTTAGTAGAATTTATTTGAAATTTATCAACTTACTTATGAACATAAGTTATTTTAATAAAAACTTTAATGATTTGAAATAGAAAAAGATTTTAATGAATAAAAAAATAAAAAAAAAAATGACAACTTGTTTTCAAAAAAATAAAAACTAATTTTTAAAGATCAAATTAAAATAATTAAATTATTTTGTTTTAGTTTTGTTAAAAAACTCAAAAAATGTTTTTTCTTTTGTGTTTAATGAAATACCAAAATGTTTATCAAGTTATTTTGTTTATTCAAGAGACAATATAAATTAACCAGTTAAAAAAGATAAACTCAGTTTTTTTGTGTTTCGACAAATGTAAAAATTATTAATTCATCATCTATTTATAATTAGTGCCTAAAGTGTTAATTTTTTTAATGCTATAATTTGAATTCGTGAAAATTAGACAATGAATTAAAATCTACAGTAAAAACAATCAATTGTAAGTAATATTTTTAGTTTACAATCAATTAGATAGCTAAATAAATTAAAAATTTTTCTTTCAATTTAATTATTTTTTTTTTTGGTCAACTAAATATAATTGAATTTTATAGGCTAAATTTCAGAAACAACTTTGTAGTTTAGCATTTGTTTAATGAATAATTAATTTAAATTTATTGATTGTAGCTTTAAATAATTATGAATCAACTCAAATATAAATTAATTTAATAAACTATTTCCCTAATTTTTAAAAAATCTTTTCTTTAACTATAAGTTTTAAGTTTATTACCTATCAGCACGAAATTTTTAACTGAGTTTAAAATTTTGATATATTTTGTCTATTGAGAGTAGAAGGCTAATTAGATTTACTATTTTTTTTTATCAAACAAATTTAATTAAAAATTGAAAAAGTTTTATAAATTGAAATTTGCATTAGAAAAAACTTTGTTTTAAAATTAAATAGGCGTTTTAAAATAAATTTAAAGCTTATAAAACTATTTTTATCAAAAGCACTATGATATCAATTTTATCATTGATGAACTTTAGATTATTATTGATACATTTCAAATCAATTTTCATTATTAGATTGTTTCTGTTTTAATAAAATTAATAAAAATAATGAGGATTATTTTACTTTCAATAATTATAAGTGCTATTTCTTCAATTAATTTTGAAGGTAATTATGAACATTTTTAAATTAGAATAAGTTTTTTTGTTAAAGTTTCTTAAAGATACAATTAACTTTTAAAAACTTTTTCCTCTAATTAGAAAAAAGTCTAAAACTTATTTTTAAATTCTTTTTTAATTTAATTGTCCTTTTAAAATTTTCTTTAATTTTTCAGATGAAGAACGTCAAAAAATTTTGATCTTACTTTTTTATAACTTAAAAATGATAGTTTTGTTATCATCTATGTTTTTCTATTTTAAGATAATGATTAATTTAGATAGAAATTGGTAGGAAAAAAAATACTATTTCCTGTTTCTATATTTTCTTTTTTATTTAAATTTTATTCTTAAGTTTCTAAAATAAAATTTTTCTCTTTGAAATAATGTAATTTAATTTTGAATTTATGAAAGTTTGAAGGTTAATTTTAAATAAAAACTATAATTCAAATCTGCACATTATTACTATATTTAATTTGTATATTTTAATATTGAAAAGGCGTTAAAAAAAGAATTTTTCAATTTTATAAATTACAGAAGTCACAATAAAGTTTTTTGAACAAGTTGAAACCGATTTCATTTTATTGAATTATTTTATTGGTAGATCTTAAAATTAGTTCATTTTTAGTTTTTAATTTGAAAAAAAGTTTTCAAATTTAATTATTTTTATTTATTTCAATTTACTTAGAAATTCAATAAAAGAAATTTCATTTGAATTAATTTTATTTATCGACAAGAAACTAGCTTTTTTGAATAAATATTTTAAAAAATGAAATATTTTTTGCTCATTTTATTATTTATAAAATGTATTTCATCAATAGAACCTGGAGAAAAATTTTCAGTTATTAAACTTCCTCAGTTTGATAAAAATACGGATCTTAATGATGCCATAGATTCTTACTCTTCTTTATCATTATTGTTTTTTAATGGTTTTAATGGTAAATCAAAATTATTTTTTCTTTTATTTTTTTTTTAATATTTTAATTACTCTTTTAGTTTTTTCTTTTAAATTTAAATTATCTAATTTAAAATTTATGCTTTTGTCAGATCAAAACAATAATCAAATGAAAGAACTTCCTCCTATGATGAGTACTGAAAATGAAGATTTTAATAGTAAAACTCAAAAATTCAAACGTTTTACAAGAAAAAATCAGTTAGGAAAATTTCCAAAAAGTTTAAATTATAAAAAAAGTTATCATAGTAAGTTTTTTAAAAATCTTTTTAAAATTATTTGAATTATTTTCTTTTTTTTTGATAATTTGTAATGAAAATTTTAAGATAAACTTTATTTTACAAAATGTTTAAATATTTTTCTTTTGTTAAACTTATAATTAAGTTCAAATTAAATATTTAAAGTTGTGTTCTACTTGATTAATTTATTGAATATTTTAAACTTTTTTTGACAAATTATTTCCGTAGTTTTTTTATGTTAAACTTACTTTTTAAGTTTTGATTCAAAATAAAAGAATCAACTTTTCATTACAAAAAGATGATAAAAAAATCATTTAACTTTTTTTAAGCTTCTCTTGTTACCGGAAACTTAATTATTTTGACAAAAACTAATAGACTTTTCATTTAAATCTTTAATTGAATATGTTTTTAGCTTGTTAAAGTTTAGTCTCATTAAAAAAAATAATAATTAGATTTGAAATTTATTAGAAATTAATTTAAAACATATCAGTTTAAAGAGTAACTGATAATTAAAGTTATGAATAGCTAATTTCTTAATTACTTATAATTATTTGCTATTAGAATTTGGTTATTGATAAATTAAAATAAATTAGATTTTTTTAAAAAAAATTTTTAATATCAAAGTAAATTAAAAAACATTTTTTTGACTTAAGTTTTTCATCTAGAAAAGACTTTTTGAAACAATTTAAAAACAATATTTAGGGAAATAAATAAAACAAAAAATTTTTACACATAAATTTCATAATAAAGTTTTTACTTCTTATTTTTAACATAAACTGGAAATTTAATTTGATTCAAGAAATTAGTATTACTTTCTGCTATATTATTATCCCACCAATTAGCAGCTAAATCAGATCTTTCATGCCAATTATGATGATCATCATGATGTTTTTCATCTTCATGATGTTTTTCTTCTTCATGTTGCCAACCATGGTAAACTGGTACATAAACATGTTTAGTTTCTACATGATGATGATGTTCTTTATGTTCACAACATTTACATTCATGATTACTATCTTTGATGACTATATTATTTGAATGTTTTTTATGTCCATCATTTAAAACAATTGTATCTTTAGTTAAAACAATATTAGTGCCTCCTTTATTAGCACTCACTATAAATAAAGATATAAAGGCAACAAATGAAATAATATAAAATTTTAAGCTCATTTTTGATTATTTTTTTTTAGCTTAAAAAAGTTTCAACTTTAACTTGACTGAACTTTTAAGTTAGGTAATAGTTTAGAGAAAAAAAATTTAAAACTAAGTAAAATGTTAAGTGAAAGTTTTTGAACTAACAAACTTTTTAAAAAAAGTTTCGTTTTTATAAACCAAAAATTTCTAATTATCGAAAAAATTTATTTATAATAATTATATAAAGAGAAGTTCAATGGTTAATATATTTTAAGGTATATTTAAAAAAAAGTTTAATTTCTTAAAAAAATCAGTTAACAGTGCATTACACGTGATTCCGTAATTCGTCAAAAAAAAAAAAAACTTTTTGGTTGAATTCATTAAGAATACAAAATGACAAACTGTTTTTTAAAAGTTTTGAATAAACTAATTTCGGTTTAAATGATAATTGTTTGAATTTGTTTAAAGAAAATTTAATTTATTGTTTTTTAAGGAAAAGTTTTTTAAATTTTAAAAGTGATTCATAAAAAAGTTTTAATTACTTTTTACAATAAACTTTTCTTTTTCATCCTTTAAACACAAATTTGTTTAAACAATTATTTTTATCTTATTAATCTATAAAAAAATTTTTATTAAAAACAATTAAAACAATTAAGCATGACAATTTATAAGAAGTTTTTATCAAAATTTAAAATTAATTCATTTTTGATCCATTTCAATGATAATAATCAATTTATTATAATTTACTTTTCATTTAATTTTTTTAAAGTTAAACAAAATATTTTGATTTAGTGATTTTTGTGATAAAATTTTTATGCCTGATTTATTTAACATTTGTAAGTGTAATCGATTTCCTACTTGGATATAATTTTGATTTTTGAACTTAATAACCTGATGTGATAACCTTTTGTAATTTGAAACTAATTTATTATAAATAAGGTTTAATTTCATTCTTAAGAACAATTGATTGATTAATTAGAAGACATTAAATTTTTCTGAATTAGCATTTTTATTACTTAATTTAAGCTAATTAAAGTTCATAATTTTTCTTAATTGTTTATAAATTTTTCTGCTAATTGAGATTTGAATGTTTGATCAATAAAATTGAATAATTTTATGTTTTTTTAAAATTTTTTCCTTTTTTTCAACTTTTGTTCTTTATCAATTAATTATATTTTTTTCAATTAGGTTGTAACTTTAACCAAATTAAATGTCCTTCAAATGGAAAATGTATTAGATTTGAAGACTTATGTGACGATGTTGATGATTGTTATACAAAAGTTGATGAAAATGAAACTTTTTGCTTCTTTTATTTACCTGTAAGTAAACAATGCTTTTTTTAAACTTAATTTACCATAAAATAGTTTTTTTTTGTTTTACTTTTTCATTTAAATTAAAATTTGATAAAATTTAAATATTTATTAGACCTTTTAAAATTGTTTTAATTGCTCTTTATAATAGGTCATTTCATTAATAATTTAATTTATGAAATAAATCTTGTCAAATTTTTAGACAAAAAATAGTTTGAACCAGAAATTATTTTAAGTTTTTGAACGCTATATTTAAGAGATTTTTTAGATAAAATTAACTAGTTTTTGAACATAATTTTAATAAAAAAAATTTTTCATCTAAAAAATTTTCATCTAAAAAAACTTTTTTACTTTTCAATGATTTTATAAAGCAGAATTTTCTAATTTATAATGAAAAGATTTATTCTATTCATGTTAATTATTTATTTTTTAAAAGAATTTTCACTTAAAATTAATATTCTAAATTATGATTGATTAAAATGAGTTTTATTATAAAGTGAGAAAAAAAATGTGTTTTTTTTAGGTGAGAAAAGTTAAGGCTTAATCATGATATATGTCTTAACTAAAAATTTTTTAAGGATTCTATTGGCAGAAAATTATTTCCTAGTTAACTAGCTTGTTGAGAAGATTAATTTATTCAAGAATTTCAAGAATTTATCTATTCTAAGTTGAACATATTTTTTTTTTCCAATTTTTCTTTGTAGACTCTTAGACTTTTTTTTTTGCCTGAATTTTTAATGACTAATCTGTTAAAAATTTTTTTTTTTGATTTGTCAACAGTAAAAAAACGTTGCATCAATATTTTATTAGCTTAGAAAGAAAATAAGTTACACTTTTTAATTTTTTTTTTGTTTGTTTTTTGTTTAAACGTTTTCAGAATAAAATTTTTTTTGCTGATTTTACACAAAAATATTTTCAAACTTTTGATTAATCAAAACATTTTTTTTTTTCAGTTAAAAAGACAAATAGAAGAACTTAAGAGTATAAAAATTCAAAAATAATAAACTTAAAATATTAGCTTATTTGGAAACCTTTATTTTCGTTGAATTAAAAAAATTTTATTTTCATTAAATTTCATTCACAAAAAAAATTTCAAAAAAATGTTTTATTTCAAAAAAATGAATTTATTTTAAATACAGTAGATAGCAGCAATAATTTAAAAAGAAAAAAAAATTTCTATCTGATTTGTAAAATTAAGATAGAACAAATAACATTGACTAAAAAATAATTAGAATGTATTTTTTTAAAATGAAAAAAAACACGTTTCTCTAATTACCATATTTTATTAGGTTTCAAATATTTGTTTAACAATTTTGAAATTTATAACCCAAAATAAATTAGATCAAAATTGATTAATTCTCACCCAATAATTTTCCAAAAAAAAATTTCAAATTATTGAATAAAGATTTTAAAGATAAAACTACTGTTCTAAAAACAGATTATATTTAATTACTGAACAGCTGAAACTGTTAAAGTATTTTAATAAAATGCTTTTTTAAGTCTGGAATAAAAAGTCTCCATAAAATTTTTTTTTGTATAAAAATGTTTTTATTTTTAATCTAAATTTCAGACAGATTAGAAGATAATACCCAAGTCAATCAAAGGATTAAAATTTTCGGTTAGAAAAACAAAACTTTTGTTTTAAGAAAAAAAAAAAAAAAAATTTTCTAAGAGATCAACATTGGTTGTCAGACAAAAAAAAAATATTCAACAGAAAGAGGATTTATGTAAACAAAAAAAAAAACAAAAAAATAGGTAAAAGTTAAAAAATTTTTTGTTTATATTAAGTTATAACTTGTTTACATTTACTAATCATTAGATGTTGATTATTCAGAAAAATTCAAACGGGCAAGTATTCTGTTTTATTCTAAAAAAGAAAAAAAAAATAAATTTTGATGATCAGCTCCACCATTCTGTTTTTGTGAAGTTTATGTTTCTAAAAAAAAAATATAAATATTGTTTTCAATCGGACAAATCTCTTCATTAACTTAGTTTCATACCTCAGATACAAAACCCTTTTAGGTTGAAAAAAAAAAAAGTTATTTTTTTATTTATACTGCAAAACTTCTTCAAACTTTTTAAAAATATTATTTGAATTGCTTTCAACTTTAATATCATCATAATGTTATCTAATGTATCTTTATTAAACGAATTTCCTAGTACTATGGAAAACAAGCCTTTAAATCAACCTTTAATCGATTCTACTACAAATGGTCGTAAACGTAAAGCTGAAGAAATTTATGATTTCGTCGAACCTATGAACGATACTTCTGAAGATAGCTTTGAAATAAAAACAGATTTTGATATAAATAATTTCATCGATAATGGAATAACTGATGATGCTAGTTTTGAACAATATTATTCAAGTGAAAGATTTTTCCGTAAATTCGCTAAACCTAAGTACAAGACAAATCAAAATCGTGAAGGATCATATAGAAATTATATTCAAATTTAACTTCATTATAAATATCATTGTTTTTCATAAACTTATAATTATAGTATTATAAAAATTTTATTTTCAAAAATAGAAGGTTTTTTTTTACAAGACTTGTTTCAAATAACTTTTAAACTTATATTTTAATAAATTTGATCATAATAATTGATTTTAAAATTTTTTTTTTTAAAATTCTTTCAATAAACTTAAATCAAAAAAGGTAAAATAGCTTTTCTTCCTTTTGGATATTTTTCAAATTCTTTTTTATAATTTTTATGTTTACCTATAGCCCAAATAGCCATTTGATAAAAACCAGCTGCTGTAAACATACCAACTGGTAAACATTGTGTCATCAATGTGAAAAATACCCATGAACCAACTTCATAAGTATAATTTGGACATGAGACATAATTGAATAAAATTGTGAAAGGATTTGATGTAGGTACTGGAATTTTTCTTTCTTTAGAACCAGCAGGTCTTAAATTTCTTAATGCAATATGGATACTGTAATTTCCAAACTCACATAACATAAAACCAATTAAGCCTACATAAGTTTGTAAAAGACCAAAATATGGTGCTGTGTATAATGGATGATTTACGTAATAACCAATATAAAATGCAAAACCCCAATAATAAGAACAATTCTGAAAAAAATTTTTAATGTAAATATAAATCAATTGTTTTAAAATTTAAATTACCTTGAATAGATTCATTATTGGCATAGTTGCATGTGAAAATCTATGAACAAATAGAGTTTCGAATAATCTTTTTAAGTAATGGAATGACCATAAACAAGCAGCAACACTTTTAATAAATTAAAATTAAAATTAATTTCTTAATATTTGTTTAATTGTTAATAACTTACTGTACAACCGGATGCATAGATAAATTTGCATTTTTTCCATAAATTATTGTTGGTCTATAATATGATACTAAATAACAAACAAGTGGACCAAAATATTCCCATAAAAATACTGTTTTCCAACCAATTTGAGGTCCTAAATCTTTAAAATATAAAATTTTTCCTTGTTTTAAATCTAATGAATTTAATTTTGTTTCATCTGGAAGCATTTTTGATCCTTAGAAATTAAAAAAAAAAAACAAGTTTTTATAATGTTTTAATAGTGTTTTATTATTACATACTTGGTTCTAATCTTAATGCTATTCTTTCAGGATATAATTTTTTTTCTGAAAAATAAAAAACGAAAGTTATATTATAATTTAATTTTAATGAAAATTAATATTTACTTTGTTTTGCTATTAAAGTTTTTAAATGTCCCAAGGTAACATTTGGACTAACATCAGTTAATGTTAAAAACAAGGAATCATTTTGTTTAAGTATATCAATCTATTATTTGAAAAAAAAATTAGTTGATTTCAAATTATGTAAATCAATTTATTTACCTCCATTGTTAAAGAAGTTTATAGAATAACTAAACTTTAAATTTTGGAAAAAAGTCTTAGGTTATTTTTTATTTTCACAAATTAGCCAATCATAAAATAAGAGGAAAATTTATCTAATCCTACTGAACACGTATGTGAAAGTAAAAAAAAAAAAATAATTTGTTTAATCTAAACTTGAAATCGATTCCACTTTTAAAAATTTAAAAAGTAGTAACTAATTGTCAAATAGTATTCTAAACTTATTGGAAACAAGTTTTTTTAGATAAACAGCTTTAAGCAGCGCCAAATTTCAAAATATAAAAATTTTCGTATAAAATAATTAACAAATTTATTTATTTAAAATTTTGATTAATTGAAACTCTTTTAATTTGTTTTAATTTTTTATTTTAATGTTGAACTATTTTTTTTGTAATTGAAAAAAAATTATTTTAATGGAAGTTTTTTAAAATTTATTTAACTGAATGCTAATTGATTCAACTAATTTAAATTTTACTACTTATCATTTTAAATTAGCTTTTTTATCTGTTAAAATTTTAATTAAATTTTAATGACATCTAGGTTTTATCATTTTATTCAAGATAAATTTTACATGAATTTTTCATTATCAAACTTTAGATTATCTGAACTTAATTTCAAATTTAAGCCGACAATTTACTATTTTTACAGCAACTATTTGTACAAAAAATTTTAAAATAGTTTTCTTTTGTAAATTAAAATTTTGTTTTTTTTATTTTTGTTAACAATCGCTTTATATTTAAATGCTATAAACCATTTTGGCAATTTAATTTAAACTTTTCAACTAAAAATACATTGATAAAATTCTTATAATTTTTGTTTACTACACTGTCTTTTATAAAAAAATTTATTTGTATCATCAATACTAAATTTTATTCAAAACATTTGGACTTATTATTCTTAATTTTCCTTGTTATAAAAGACATAATTTAAAATGACTTATCAGTTATATAGAAATACAACACTTGGCCATACTTTACAAGAAAGTTTAGATGAATTTTTACAAGATGGACAAATAAGTAGTCAAATTGCTCTAAAAGTTTTATTGGCTTTTGATAAATGTATTAATGCTGGATTATCGAACCGAGTTAAAACTAGATTAACATTTAAAGTAAAAAATTTTTTTTTAATTTTAATATCAAAACTAATTAATTTTTTTTTTAACAAGGCTGGTCATTTACAAACTTATAGATTTTGTGATAATGTATGGACTTTTGTGTTAAAAGATGTTGAGTTTAGAGAAGTTCAAGATTTAATTAAAGTTGATAAAATTAAAATTGTAGCTTGTGATGGTAAACCATCTTCAAACCGTGAAGAACGAGATTAATTTTAACAAGAAAAATACAAAAATTCTCTTAGCATTTAAATTATCATTAATTTCATTCTCACCAAAGTTTAATTTCTACTATTTTAATTATTCAACTAAAAAAACTATGGTTATGCAAATGAATAAATACAATTGAATATATTGACAATTTTTTTTAAATTTTACTTGTGATTTATTTTCATTTGAGATGATGACGGGATTTCTTATTTTTTTCTGTAATCTAGATTAAGTAATTAAAATTTACTAAAAAAAAACTTTGATTCAGAAAAATTTCTAACTTCATCTTCTATTATTGTATTTCAAATTAATGAATTTAAAGTTTTTCAAATTAGGTTTTGTTTTTCAAAAAAAATTTTTTTTTGTTTAAAAACTTGAAAATTAGTTTTTTTTATTTAAAATCGAATTATTCAACTCATTGATTAACTAAAATTTTAGATTTTGAAGGCGTTTAAAATATTTTTTTCTCTCTAAATATTGAGTAACTAAGTTAATTGTTTGCTAAAAAGTTAGTTTATAATTATAATTAACTCATTATTTTCTAACTCAAGTAAAAGATTTTTTTTGAGAAAAATTCATAAATTTTTTAAATAGTTTCTAATTAAGACGTGTTTTTTTATTTTATTTTTGTTTTTTTCGTTATTTTTTTTTTGTTGTTTTTTTTTTGAATTTAATATGATTGAAGAAGAATGTAAATTTATGAATAGAAAAAAATTTATAGAAAATCAAAAAATGGTTAATGAATTAATTGAAAAACAAATAAGTTACTTGCCTAAGAATTCATTAAATTGTTTTCAAATGATCAATTTAAATAATTTAGAAAAATTAGGTAAACATGATAATTTCTCTCGTAAAACTTCTAATAAATCATTTGATATTAATTTAAAGAATTCAATTCATACTGATGTAAAACAGTCAATTAATTCAAATGTTTTTTTAAATACTACTAATTCAAATGTATTTTTGAATACTAATTCAAATAAATTTGTAAATTCAGTTAATTCAAATAAATTTAAATTATCAAATAATAATCTTTCAGATAAAGATAAAGAACTAGTTGAATTTATCAAAAATTTTCCATCAAAAAGTAAAAAATTAAAAGATTTAAGAAAAACTGATAAAAGTTTAGAATTAAATGATGATGAATTAAGTTTTTTAAAAAATTTTGATAAATTAGAAGAAAATAAGTTAAAGATTGATAATAAAATGGAAAAATTGAAAAAGAAAACAAATTTAAAAAAGAAAACAAATTTGGAAAAGAAAACAAATTTGGAAAAGAAAACAAACTTGGAAAAGAAATCAGAAACTTTAATTGTTAAAAAGGATGATTTTGAGAAAGATAATTATTTTAAAGAGAATAAAATGAATAAAGAATTAAAAAAAGAGTTGAAAAAAAAATTGAAAGAAAGAAGTAAAATAATGGAAAAGTTAAAAAAAGTAAATTCTGACTTAAATGATTTAAACAAAGTTAAAGTTGAAATTAAATTAATGAAAAAAGTGAGTTTTTTTTTTAAAAAAAGTTTAACTTTTAATCATAATTAATATAAAACTAACAATTTTAATTTTATAACAAAACCTGTGGACTTGTTAAATTGACAAAAATTATGTTATACAAGTTGTAATTTAACTATTAACAACCGTTTAACTTTTTTTAATGTTTCTTTTAAATTCATAAATGTTAACAGATTTAAACAAAAAAAATTTTTAAATTTTTAATGAAAATTACCTGTTTACTAGTAAAGAACCAAAAGAATGTAAAATTTTTTTATAAGATTAAAATGATGATTTTATAGTCACATACCAAAATGATTTATTCAAATAACATCTTTTGATAAAAAAATTTTTTTCTAAAAGATATTTCTTTCAAATAGAACAATTCAGTTAAATTTTAAAAAGAATTTTTAACTGCTCATTATTGTTAAATATCAACAAGCAATCAATTTTTTATTGTTAACAAAGTGTTGATTGATTTAAAAATAAAAAAGTTATTTTAATTATCTAAACTTTATTATCATTTGTTTTAATTAAATTTTTGATAAAAATTGTTTTTTTTTAAAAAAACTTTTTTTTTCAATTTTCTTTCAAAAGAATCTTCATTTTTAATTTCTTTTTATTGAACCAAATGAGATATTATTTTAAATTATTTATGATTAATTGTTCAAAAATATTTCTAATGAGTTTACTATTTTGCATCTTGTGCTCTTTTTTTTTAAATTTTTTTGATTTATGTCTTTTAAAATGTCAATTGTATTTAACTTTATTTTTTTTCATAAAACTCACCATTCAACATTTTATCGTTTTAATTTGATGGATTTAAACATCAGTTAGTGTTCTACCACCAACAGAGATAGAGGTTTATATAATTTTTTTTTTATTTCAAATAAATATTTTAGTTTTAATTGAAAATTAAAGAAAATTGGTCAACTAATTGTTTGAAATATAGATTTTCAACATTTTTCAATTACCAATAAATTTAGGACTCTGTTTACTTTATTTGAAACTTTTTTTTTAACATTTGTGTTCAATGAATCTTCATTAATCTTTACTAGTTTTTTTTTAAAGTTTGTTTGCTTTTGCAAATAAATACCTAAACTTTAAGGTGGTTTTTTTTATATAAAAAAAAAAATCTTTTTCTGAACATCTATTTTAAATTTCACTTTACTTATAAAATCAATAAAGTTAGCATTATCTCTAAAATTTAGATTGATTTAAAAGTTTTTAAAAGATTTCTTTTAGAAAACAAATTGAAAAGTGTTAAACTCATTAAATGAACAAATAACTAATTGAAAATTTATTGAATGCTTGATTAGATTCATCTTAACTTCTTCTTTTTTTTTTTTTAAACAAGAAGGTCATATATGTTTGTTGCACTTGGAACTCATTTAGCTTTGATTAAAGTATAATTTAAATTTTTACTGATGATTCTAAACTTAAAACATACATCATTTTGTTAAGTGAAATTGTCTTTTAATTTAAAAAAAAAAAATTTTGTTTTTTTAAAATTTCAAGGTTAAAATACGTTAAAAGTTCAAAATGAATTTTGTAGACAAATAAAAATTATTTTACTTGGTTCTTGAGAAGAAAAATCTTAATTTTTAAGAACAGGTCATTGCTAGTGATGACCATATAATGATGACCACATAAGATAATAACTATTTTTGCTACTTTTTTTTTGTTTCATCAGTTTTTTTTGCGTAAATTATTTTGTAGATGAAGGTTTTAAAACTAACAAAGGTAAAAACTTGTTTTTTTTTTCAACTATAAAAAAATTTTTGAGAAGAATCAAATTAATTACATTTCCCGCCGTTTCAATACAATTAATTTTGCCTACTTCCTTTTAGATATTTTGATTCATTCAAATTAATTAATGTTAAATTTTGATTTTTTGTGATAATCACTTTTGAATAAGGCTATTTAAGATCTATTTTTCTTTATCAATTATTTTAATTGAAATAAGCTTTCAATTTTGTTGAAACTGATGATAGGTTTCTTTATAATTTAGAACAAGCCAATGAAATTTCTCATCAAGCTAAATTAGTAGTTTGGAAATATCTTACTTTGAAAATATTTTAATTAGTTGGTTTTTGAACTAAAAATTTCATCAAACTATCAAAAATAGATTGCTTGAAACAAATAATTTTAAATTTTTGTGAAAACATCTATTTTATCCATCCATTCATCAAGTAAACTGAACTAGAAAAATGATAAAATTGAAAAAAAGTAATTTTAGCATAAGTTAATTGAAGTGTAGAGGTAACACATTTCAATTTTAACAATAAAATTCTTCAAAGAAACTTCTTATAACTGAGTATAATTTGAATTATTAAGTATAATCTTAAATACTAAATGCAGCCTAAAAGATAAAAATTTTAAATAATTAAGTATAATTAAGAAATTAAGTAAAAGTTAATTAAAAATTAAAAGAGTGGAAATACTATTTTTAACTAAAATAACTAGTAATAATCTGAATAACTATGATTTAGATAACTAAAAAAAAAAAGTTTATTTCTGTAATCAATCACTGTAAAAAAGATTTTTCTAATTTTAAGAAAAAAAAAAGTCTAAAGAATATCTTGTTAATTTAATTAAAATATTAAATTGGTAAAGGTAAAGTTTTTCATGATAACCGCTAATAGACTTTTTTATAGTTTTTAAAAAATTTTCACGTTTTTAACATTTTAATTGAAGAATTATTTCTCCATACAAACAATAAAAATCAATAGCTTTGTAAGAAAATTTTGGAGAGATTTGAAAATTATTTGTTTTACTTAACTTTTCTTTAACAGTTTCCTAACTATTTCAAAATTTTTTAATTTAAATTTCACACTTTGCAACTTTTTCATTTTTTTTTTTGATGTTTAAATTAAAATTTTTGAGAAAAAAGTTCAATTTATCAAAGTTTTATTAAAATATTTTATCAGAATTTTAATCAAAAAAATGTTAAATTGTATTATGAAAAATTAAGAAATAAAATCTTAAATAAGTTTTAGATATTAATTTGCCCTTCATTAAACCAGATTTTTAAGAAGAAAAAAAAAAACTTTCCCAGTAAATTCTTTACTCAGTTTTTACCGTTTAGCTTGTATATATTTAAAATTTTTTTAAACACCAGATGTCAAATAATTCACTTAGCTTTTGTCTAGCTTCTTTTATCAAAAAAAATATTTTTAGCAATTTGAACTTTATTGTCTGATTTGTATGGTTTTACACTTGTTTTTACCCTGGATTTTTAGCTCTTAATCGATTTTATTTAAATTCTATACTCTGTGAGAAAATAAGCTTCTTATTTTTTTATTTATTTTATAGAACATTTAAAGCAACAAGTTTTTAATCAAAATTTTTCTTAGTTCATTTAAATTTAAAGATTAATTTTGATTTAAGTAATTTGCATTTTTAAGTTTAAAAGTTTTTTTTTTGTTTAAAAAATTTAATGTAATTAAAATCAATTTTAAAATCTTTAAACTTGACTTTAATTTTATTAATTTAACAGTAGAACTTAAATAAAGTTCAAAGTTAAAAAATTTTTTAGAAGTTTAATTCAAAAAAAAAAAAAAATTTTTTTGGAAATACTTGCTATTTTTGAATACCTGCTTTTAAGACCAGTTTAAAGGCTGGTTTCTACTTAGGTATTAAATTTTCTTTGTACCTTGTTTTAAAGATATATTTCTCTTTGATATTTTTAATGAAAATATTTTTCTATACTCAAATATTTTTTTTGTTCTAACTTTTTAGAAAATGTTTGATGAAAATATTTAGTAAATATTTTTATTGACTATATCAATCTTTATAATTCATTATGAATATTATAATTCAGAAAATCATATCTAAGTAGTTTTATCTTTACAGAGATAATTTTTAAAAAAATTTTTCTTAAAACTCATTTATATAGTTGAAGATGTTTTTTAAATACCTGCTTATTTTTTAGTTAAACTTTTTAAAGCATGTTAAAGCATCTTATTAAAAAAAAAACTTGTATAGATTATATTGAAAAGCCCTCTAAACTCAAATGATTTTTGAGTAAAGGTGTTCTTATATAATAAAATTTTTCAATAAAAATAAGTTCTGTTTTTTTCACATCCTCAATAACTTAAAAAATAATAAACAAAAAATAGTTTTAGCTTATTCATTTATAAAATGAACATCCTTAAAATTTAATTGTTTATATCCTTGTTATTTTTGAAAAAGAAAACCTATTTTTAATTTTTTAAATTAAAACCTTACTGATCTTGTATCTTTTTTTTCTGATAAATCAGGCATTTGCAGTTGAATAATTATTAAATAGAAAATGAAATGGTATATTGTATAGTAAGTTTTGATCTTTTTAAAAATATTGGAATTTTTTTTAAGCATTCTTTTCTTTTTTAAACACAGACGGGCAAAATCTATGCTTTTACGCATGCCTTAACATTTTTTTTTTCTAATTTCTGAGCAAGCGCAACAAAGTTGTTTGTTTAAAATTAGTTTTGACTTAAGAACAACCGAATTTTGAAGAAAAAAAAAAAAAAAAGTCACCTTAAAATTCATTTATTCAAAAATGACTGTTTTAATCAATTACTTGTTTTAGTTTGATTAGTGAATTTTTTTTTTTAATTTGTTAAACTTATTTAAAGCGAATCATGTTAAAGAAAATTTTACTGGAGAAAAATTTTATTTTCTAAAATATTTTCTACTTTTTAAGTTTTATTTTTTCAAGTTTTCTAAATAGAATTATATCTATTTTTGTTATTAGTGAACTGATTTTAAATATTTTGTGTACCTAGTTTTATAAATTTTATTTAAATTATTAATGTAAGTCATCAAAATTAGAAAAAAAAATTTAATTTTCATTTGTTTTGATAAAATGATTTGTTGACATAAATTTTATTAAATTCAAATTTTCAATTGTGTTTAATTCCTGATATATTTTTATATGAAAGTTTCTTTAAATTGTTTCTCTAATTTGTTTCTTAGAAATTAAGTTATTCAATTTTAATAAATTAAATCGTTTTTATAAAAAATTTTAAAATAATTGTTTATAACCAAATAAATATCTAAAAATACACCAACGTTTTTTTTCTATTATAATTAGATTGTGTTGGATGACATAAAAAATATTTTTTTTTTAATTAAATCAAAATATTTTGTTTAATATCAGTATCTTTTCTATTTAAATATTTAAATTAAAAATTAATTATTTTTGTTTAAAAATTTAGTAAAACTAGTTTTAAGATGGTGAATATTTGTCAAAATTTAATATATTTGTTTTGATAAAATTTATAGTTTTTATAATAAATAGTTTTTTTTTGTTTAAAATAAATCACTTGTTGAATAACTTAATTGAGAAATTTCTATAAAAGTATAACAATTTAATTTATAAATTTAGCTACTTTAGAATCTTATTAATTTTGTTATAATTAAATTTGAAAAACTAATTAATCATTTTAACTTTAAAATTTAAGGTTAAAAGTTTTCAGGAATTGTATTATTGAAAGTGTAAGAATTTTTTAAGAAATTTATTCAACAAGCTTTTTTGATATATTTGAAAGTTTTTTTAAATTTTTATGAGTCAGTTATTTTTTTTATTACAGGTTTTAAGCTTTCCAAACGTTACTAATTTGTATTATATTTTTATTTAGTGAAGTGCTAAGCCAAAATTCTTCATCAATAAAGAAGCTATAAAGATTTGTTTTTTTTTCAAATTAATTCAAGGTTTTAAAAATCTAGTTATGAAAAATAATAAATTTTATTTGTCTAAATTTTTTCAAATTTGATCTCATTTTTTGAATAATAGTGTTTTTTATTCAATATTAACAAAATATTTAGCTAATTAGTTTTTAATTAGTTTTATAAATCAAAATTTTGAGCTTTTTTTTTTGATTCAATGTATTAGGTTTTAATTGATAAAAACTTGCTTAAATTAGCTTTCAAATAATTTAAGTTTTTTTTTATGAGAAAAATATTTTTATTTTTGGTATATTTTTATAAAGTGATAACAAATGAAAAGTTTATGCTTGGATATCCTTAATATGGATACAAATAATGGTGTCCCTTCTGAGGTAAGTTTGAAAATATTTTTTTGATTGATATTTTGTTTAAATTCTGTTTTTGTTGCTGTGTTTTTCTTTAAATATAATTTGAGATTATTTTTTGTAAAGAAAAAAAAAAATTATCAAACTTCATTAAGAAATAGACTTTTAAAAAAAAAGAAATTTTTTTTTTTTGTTTTTAGCTGACCTGTTGCAATTTTAATTTTATCTATTGTTTGCATCATTTTTTTTTAAATATTTCCAGCTTTTTTAAATTATTGATAATTAAATTTTAAGTTTTATTATTAAAAATTTTGTTAGCCAGGTTCATAAGAATTTTTGCAAAAGCTACATTTTTTTTACTTTTTATAGTTTTATTTACATTGAGTTAAAAATTATTTTTTTGAAGAAAAAGATAAATCAAAATTTTATTAATTACTATAATTTTCTTTAATGCAGTCATTAAATTTAGAAATTTATAAGAGAGAAAATTATGAAAAAATTTAAAAATCAATTTCACTAAGTTTCTTAATTTTAATTTTGGTTTAATTTAATTAAAATTTCAATTAGATAATGGTTTATTAAACAAATACGATAATCTTTATGATTTGAATAACTTAATTTTAAATAAATTAAACATTTTTTATTATCTAGTTTCTTTTCGCTCTAAAAATTTTTGTTAATTTACAAACTCTATTTGTTAAAATATAAATTGTATTGAATTTTTAATTTAGTTTTTATCTTAATTAAAAATTTTTTGTTTAAAACTTTTTTTTGTTTAAAACTTTTTTTTATTTAAAACTTTTCATTATAAAGCAATGTGTTAAAAAAATTTTTCATTAAAAAAGTCAATTTTCATCTTAATTGATTTTATATAAATTATTTTCTATAATTAAGAAATTAAAGTGTTGATTTTTTCTTTTGATAATTTATATCTTTAAATTTGTGGTAAAAAGTAATTAGAAAATATTTTTTAATGAATCCATAAATTATAAAAATTTTCTATACAAAACATTCTTTTTGATTTAATCAGTTTTTTGATTGTTAAGATTATATTGTTTAAAATTAAGTTAATTTTTTCTATAAATTAACTATTTTAAAGAATTCATTTGTTTTACAAAAAAATTTTAATTTCATTACTGTCAAATCAATAATGTAAAGATTTTTGTTTTTAAAATCTTTGAATACTTTATTAGCTTTCTCTATTGATAGTTTAATTAATTTACATATTGATCTTTTTTTGACATAAAGCTTTGATTTTTTTCATTCATTTTGAGTTAAGCTTTTTTTGTACAAAAATTTTTTCATTTTCAAAGAATTGATTATTTGAAACAATTAATATCATGTTTTTTTAAATGACTTCAATTTTTTTTTTTAAAAATTAATTTTATTTGAAAAACTGTTTTCTATTCTTTATTATAAATTTTTTTTTAAAGAGTTCATTTTTTTTTTACTTCAATTTTAGCCACTTTTATTTTACTTTTTAAGTATCATGAAATTGACTTCTTTTTTTGAATTTGGTAATCAAGTTTAAAAGTTTAATTCAAAAAGTTAAATAACTTTTTTACCAATTGTTTGAATTAACATAATTTAATGAACTTTTTTTTGATTTTATCTTTTGGTCAAGTTTTTTTTAATTATAATTTTTTTACTTAATCTAAATTTTTTTAATTTCAAATTAAACATAAGCTGTCAGATATTTTAAAGTATTCTTGAAAGAATTTGATACTTTGACATTTTTTTTACATGAAAATTTAAATGACTCTAATTTTACGTTCATAAACTTATTTCTATAATTTTCAAATATTAAAAATCTTACGCATTTTGATTTTTCTTTAAATATTTCGAATAAAATTTCATATTTTTATTCAAAGTTTAAATATTCAAAAGTTGAAAAAAATTGATTTTTTTTCTGTTTTGATGTTTTTTATTTAAATTAGCTGAACTAGAATATTTTCATTAAAATTTCTTTTTTTAATTTAATTAAATTAAAATAAACAATTATTTACTATTAAATTTTTTCCAAACTTTAAAATTTCGCAAAACTTTATTAATTTTTTTTTTACAAAATTTTAGTATTGTTAATTTGATACTTTCTATAGAATTTTGCTAAAAAGTAATAATCATTTAGTTTTGAAAATTACATTATAATATAATTATCTAAATGATACTCCTTTTATTAAAAATAATATGAACTTTAATCAGATTTTAATATTTAAAAAAATGCATTAAAGAATTTCTTAATTTTTTCTCTATTTTAAAACTTTTTATAGACTACTTTATTTATATGAAAGTTTGATAGTTTTTTTAAACAAGAAACCATTTTCTTTATTGAAAGAACTAATTATTTTTAATTAATTTAAGATTGAGGTGATTTTAAATATTTTAAAGAAAGGAATTTTTTAATTTAAATTCTTTGTTTTACTTGTAAAATGAACTAAAAGTTTAATAAATTTTTGTTATTTTCAAAAAGGAATTTTAACATAGTATTAGATTAATAATTTCCATACTATTTCTAAAACAGTACTTTTTTCTCTGTTTTTTCAATCGATAATTTATAGATATATTTATTGAAATTGATCAAGTTTAAAGTTATTTTAAGTTTTAAATAACTCTTTTAAATATAATTAATGAAACTCATCAATAAATCGAATTATCTTTATATTTTTATAAACTATTTATTAAATTTTTTGTTAAATCTCAGTTTAAAAAAATTTCATCTTTTCCTAATGAATGAAAATTTTTGTCAAAAAAATTTTTTCAAGTCATTCAACCAGCTAAAATTTCAAAAAAGTTTAAATCGATTAAAACTAAAAATAATTTTTATGTTCTTTTTCAAATTTTTTTATTAATTTTTTTAGCTTAAACTTTTAACTAGTTTTTGTAATTTCTCTTTTTAGATCAAAGATTTTTTGCATCAAATTTAATGTCACTTATTTTTAGGTTAAATATTTTTTAATATTTGGTAAAATTGAAGATTTTTTTAGGGATAATTGTTTTGTTTTTTAATAATTTTAAGAAGACTTAGTTTTGATGTTTATCTTATTAGTATGTTTGAACTAGTTTTCAAATATTTAAAACTTACTTTTTTTGAATTTTTAATTTAATTTGTTTTGAATGTTTAAATTTAATTTAGTTTACTAATTTAAGATACTCAATCTTTGAATTCTATTTAAATTATTCAATTTAAGTTTTATTATAAATATTACAGTTTTAACTAAAAATTACCTTTTATTTATTTTTAATTTTACTAAATTATTTTATCAATAATGTTTTTATTTGACATAGAAAACTATAAAATTAGCTTAAGAAAATTTATCTTTTAAATTTAACTTAAAAAAGGTGCAGTTTTATAATTATTTGAATTGAAATGTTTTCAACTTGTCATAGTTTAGATAAGACTTTTAAAAATCAAGATAAATAAAGATTATTATTTTACTGGTTTTTGAGAAAGATTTTAATTTTTTATGAAAAACTAAATTTTCAATTAAACTTTTAATTAAAATCTTTACCTGTAAAAAAATATATCTTTATAGATAATGTTAAAAGCAATAAGGTTTCAGATGAAATAAGTTACTAAAAATAAAAAATTAATAGTAGTTTATAAAGTAGTCAATAAAAATTCAATAAGAACATAAAGTTTAAGCTTTAAAACAAAAAATAAAATAATTTATGTTAGTCTTAGGTGTGTAATACCTGAAATTATTGTTTTAAAATAATTTATTTTCATGAAAAAAAAGTAAATGACTAGTTGTTAATTATTTTTATGGACAAATTTCTTTTTTCTGTTCATTGAGAAGATTTATTTTATTTTAAATATTTTATCATTTTATTTATGGATTTACAGTTTTTGTTCATTTTTTTGTCAAATTTTTTCTCAATAATGCTGATTGATTTACTCTTTTTTATTAAATTTTAATGAAAAAATTATTTTAAATAGATGTTTTATGAAAACTTTAAATAGATGTTTTATGAAATCTTTAAATAGATGTTTTATGAAATCTTTAAATAGATGTTTAATAGAACTTATTTTAAAAGAAAAGTTTGAACCAATTTATTAAAATAAATTGAATTAACTTTTTAAAAACACATTAAAAAATTTTTAAGTTTCTCATCTTTTTTCAAAATCTTTATTAGAAATCCTTAGATTAAAATTTCAAGTTAATAATTTATTGAAGTTTTTTTTTTAATTAATTTAGTTTTTCAATTTTTAACACAATTTAGTTGATAAAACTATTTCGAAAAATTGGTCAAACATAGATTTAGTGATTTATTTAACATTAATTTTCTACATCAGTTTTCTACAAAAGTTTTCTTCATCAGTTTTCTACAAAAGTTTTTTACATTAGTTTTCTACATTAGTTTTCTGTATTAGTTTTCTACATTAGTTTTTAATTTTAGATAGAATTTGATTTTTGCTTCTTCTTATAAACAACTATTTACATTTTTTTACATTTTAAATTTTTTTAAAATAGTGATAAAAATTAAATTATTCAAAGAAGAATATCAAAGCGTGTTTGTTGTACTAAAATTATTACTTTCTATTTTTCTTATCTTTAAATCATTTATTTATGAGTTAAATTTTTTTTTTATTTTAACACTTTTTTAATGGTTTGAACTTTTAAATTTATCGTTTTTTTTATCAAATTTAAAAATTTTTTCCTAAAAAACTTTGATGTAATTTTTAATCAAAATAATATTAATTATTTTTTGTTTTTATATTGATTTTCTCAAACATTTTTTTAGCAAATTTTTCTTTTAAATTCTTTTTCAATTTATGTTTTAACTTGAATCAATTTATAATTTTAGTTTATATCAATTTATTTAAGTTTGCTTCAATTTAGAAATTTATTTTTTGCAAAAAACTTTTTTTTAATTTACATTTAAAAAAAATTGTTCATTTTAGGTTCGATAATTATTCAATTTAAGTTTGAAAATTGTTTAATTTTAATATGAATTTTTCAATTTAAATTTAAGCTCTTTTTTCGATTTTTGAATAAGGTTTTTTTATAATTTTTGTATAACTTTTATTAAATTTCTATGTTTAACTTTTATTAAATTTCTATGTATAACTTTTGTTAAATTTCTATGTATAACTTTTGTTAAGCTTCTGTGTATAACTTTTGTTAATTTTCTGTATAACTTTTGTTAAATTTCACGTATAATTTTTCTTATAATTTAGTTTTAACTTTTTTTGTAATTTGCGTATAAATTTTGTTGTAATTTGCTTATAACTTTGGTTCTAATTTATGTATAAGTTTGGTTGTAACTTGTGTATAATTTTTAAATTTACGTATGGATTTTATTATAAATTAACTATTAACTTTGTAAAATTTAAGTTCATTTCAATTTAAAATTAATTTTTTTTTTTGCATAAGTTAGTTTGAAAAAAGTTTTATTAACACTGAATTCATATTTAAACTATTTATTTCACATTTAATTCCTTTTTTAAGCTAATTGATTTAACTGTTTTTCCATTTTTTCTTTTATTAAAAATTATCAGTTATTAATTTCAAAGAAAAAAAATGAATAATGTATCTTGTTTTAAACAAAAAAAAAGATTAAAAATTTTTTCAAATAACTTTTATTAAATTGAAATGTTTTCATAAAACATTTTTTTCTATAACTTTAAACTTATTTTAAATTATTTTTTAAAGATTTTTTAAACTTCCGTTTATTGAAACTAATTTTTTACTATTTTTACTACATTCATTATTTCGTTTTTTATGATTACTTTATTTCATTCTTTTTAAGTTACTTATTTTCTATAGTTGTTTTTATAAAACTAACGTGTTTAAAGCCGAATAAAAGAATTTAAAATAGTTTTACTAATGGCTTTTTAAAAATTTGATAGAATACAGACATATTTTTAAATTTTTTTTCTTCAAAAACTATTTTAAATTTACTATTTTAATATTTTTGATTCTAAAGCCAATTATTCAAAGGATTTATCAGATGTTTCTAATTTTTAAATGAAACTTTCTTTTTTGGCTCAAAGAAATTATTTTTTTATTTAAATTTTTACATTTTTTACCAATATATTGTTACTTAGTATTAAGATTTTTTAATTGACTTAATAAATTAATCCTCTAAACTAATTTTCAATTCAATTTCAATTTAATCAAAAAAGGATTTTCTTTTTCAAAAAAATTCTTTTCAATCTTAAGAAAATAATCTTTTTTTTTTATAAAATGTATGCTAATTAAAATCACTCATCATTAAGTTTTTTTGAATATCTTTGTTTTCCTCAATAATTTCACAAATATTCAAAGCTTATTTCAACAAAAAGTTATCTTTTGTATATTTTTTAGCTTTTTTTTTAATTAAATTTAATTTTTTGTTTAAAAAAGTTTTTTAATATAATTGAAATCGATTTTTGAAAAATCTAGAATTAATACTTAAGTTTTAAAAATTTTAAGGTTTTTCATAAAGTTCAATTGATCTTTTAATACTCTTAAAAAATTCAATGTTTAAAATAATGAAAGAAATATTTGTTAATCTCAGATTGTAAACGTATTTTTTTAATGCTTTTAAGTTTTTTCTTTTATTCAGCTATTAATTAATTTCTATTCTATTCTCTGAATTAAGACTAGAGTTTTTTGATTTTTTTCTTTTAACGTCACTGTTTATTTACTGATTAGCTAAGTGTCAATTAATTTAATCTAAAAATATTATTGTAATTTAACACTCAAAATGATTAAATTTAAGAAGATTAACAATTTTGTTTTAAATAAATTCTTTATGAACCATCCTTTATTCCAAATAAGAAAAAAAAAAATTAAATTTGCATTTTTTATCCTCAGTTAAACCAAATAATAATTAAAAAATTTTCAAGTTTTAAAAACTTGTTAAAAATTTTTTAATATTTTGAACTCATTAAATATTTTCAAATTTAATACTAATTATAATTTTGAACAAAAAAAACTTTCTAAACTTAAAAGCTTAATACTTAAAAAATTTTTTTTTAAAGGGATGTGAAAAATTTGGCTGGGAATTTCATAATGTCTCTTTAAACAGAATTTCTGGTTATGGTTTTGGTATTGCCGTTTCCGGTGGTCGAGATAATCCTCATTTTTTTAATGGAGATTCATCGATCGCAATTTCAGATGTTTTAAAATCTGGTCCTGCTGAAGGAAAATTATTGTAAGTACTATTTTTTTTTTAATATACTTAGGCTTAAAAATTTTAATTCAAATATTAAAATAAAAAATTTTCTATAATTTTTCTCTTTTATTAAATTAGTGTAAATGATCGAGTAATTAGTGCAAATGGTATATCTCTTGAAAATGTTGATTATAGTACAGCTGTTCAAGTTTTAAGAGAATGTGGTAATACTGTACAATTATTTATTAAAAGAAAAACTTCGGTAACAACTGAAGAAATAATGAAAGTAACATTAACTAAAAGTAAAAAAAAAGAAGATTTTGGTATTCAATTGGGTTGTAAAATATACATTAAAGAAATTTCTTTACGAAATTTAGTTGAAAAAGAAACTAATTTAAAAGAAGGTGATCTAGTTTTAAAAATAAATAATACAAGTATAGAAAATCTTTCTCTAAAAGAGATTAAAAAATTGATTGAAAATTCAAAAGAAAAATTAAACTTAATTGTTAAAAGATGTTCTGCAGATTTAAAAGAAGAATTATTAAACGAATTTGAAGCAAGTAAAGAAAATAATTTAAATATTTTAAACTCCAATGGATTTAATGATTCATTAGCAACACGTAATTGGTTAAATCAAAATGTATATGTACAGCCTCCTACAAGAATAAATGAATCTTTAAATGATAAACAAAATGAAAACTTAAAAAATATTAGTAATTCTAATATTAATGACCAAAATACAAATTTGTCATCAGGTAGAAAAAGAGGACCAATAAATGAAATTTCTTTTAATCAATTAGATAGACAAGATAATCAATTTATACCTACATTAAGTAATGGTCAAAATAATAATAAAGTTTCTTCAAACTTAGAGAATGATACAGATTGTTTTAAAAATAATATAAATGACGGAATTTTTTTAGATGGTCCATTAGCACCATCCCATTTAAATAATCAAAAATTTAATAAAAATAATACAAACAATTGTTCTACAGTAATCTCACCAAAAAGTAATTCACAAATGCCTACTAATCAAAGTAGCTCAGCTTCTAATAGCGGATATAACAGTTTAGACATGAGAGTAAATACTAACAACAGTAATTGTTCTAGTTTACAGAAAAATTTATTTAATAAATTACCAGAAACCCGTCATATAAGTTTTCAAAAAGATGGTAATGTAGGGATACGGCTTATAGGAGGTAATCTAGTAGGAATTTTTGTTACAGCAATACAGCCAGGCTCTTTAGCAGCAGCACAAGGTTTAAAACCAGGGGACAAAATACTCAAAGTTAATAACCTAAAAATGAAAGGTGTAACTAGAGAAGACGCTGTATTGTATTTACTAAGTGTACATAATCAAATTGATCTATATGTTCAATATTGTCAAAATGAGTATGATGAAATTTTATTAAACCAAAAAGGAGATTCTTTTTATATAAGAGCTAATTTTTCTCATCAACCAGCATCTAATAACACAAATGAACTAGCTATAAATTGCGGTGATATTTTCCATGTGACAGATACATTATTCAATGGTGTTGTTGGTCATTGGTATGTTTCGAAACTAAATGAAAATCAAGAAGAAGTTATTAGAGGAACAATACCAAATGAAAGTAAAGCAAATTCAATATTTGAATCTAAATCTGATCAAAACAATTCTACAGTCAATGGTAGTTTTTCTAATAGTGATCAAAACAAATCAAATAGCTCTTTTCATGGTAATTCTTTTGTTAATAGTATGAAAGCTGCTAGTTTTTTCAGAAGAAAGCGTAGTGCGCGTCGAACAAAATCATTAGGAAAAGAGCATTGGGAAGAGGTAATGTTCTCTGATCGATCATATCAAAAATTAACAGCTTATCAAAAAATTGAATACAAACATCCTGGTTTCATACGTCCTATTGTTATTTTTGGTGGTTTGGCTGATTTTGCAAGACAAAAACTATTAGCTGACTATCCTGATAAATACGCGTCACCAGAAATAGTTATCAAGTCTTCGTCCGACCAACAATCGTTTACAAAAGACCATGCTTCAACATCAAATGGAAATTTAAGAACAGAAGCTAATTTTGTAAGTACTAGTAATACAAGTCATTTAGATTCTCTTGATGACTTAGAACGTTTAAAAATGATGAAAAAACAAAAAGAAGTAGATGAAGACAATGAAGAGTTAAGATTGGCAACAAATCAATTAAATAAAATTAACATAAATGATTCAAATTATAATCATGATCAGCATAAAAGATTCATGAATGAAAATATTGAGCGTAGTGATGATCTCAAACAAAGACATGAAAACGACGAATTGAAATGTCAAAATCTAGAAAAAAATTTCGATCTAAATTGTTTTACTGGCTCGATCAGTAAAAGTAGCTCATTAAAACTCAGTTCAAGCTTTTTAAGTTCTGGTTTCAATTCTAGTGGAGTAGATTTATCGACATGCAGTAATCTAAATTCAAGTAGATCAAATAACAAAAAAAACTTAAATTCTGTTACAAACGGTATTATTAAGTTGAGCAATATAAAAAGTATTATTGACAAAGGGAAGCATGCGCTTCTTGATATTACACCACATGCAGTTGATAGAATCAATTATTCACAGCTATATCCAATTGTAATATATTTGAAAGCTGAATCTAAATCTATAATTAAAGATCTTAGATTAAGACATAATAAAACAAATTCAATGAATTTAGATGCAAATAATTCAAATGCAATCAATACAAATAATTTGAATCAAAATCTAAAATCTACGCGTAAAATATTTGAAGATTGTATTAAACTAGAAAAAAACTGGTCGTCTTTGTTTACTGCTACAATCAATTTGACCACAGCTGATGTTTGGTACAAAAAGTTACGTGAAACAATTGAAAAACAACAGCTGAGCAATGTTTGGATTACTAAAAATACAAATGAATCTCGAATAGCGGATGATTTCTTACTTTTACCAATGCAAAATAATCGTTTATCTTATGCTAGTTCGCCTGAATCTGACATGGATTTAAGTTTAGCTAGTAACTTAAACGATAATAGTTTTGTACCTTGTTCTTCAAGCATGTTAGCAAACGATAGTTTACAAGGCACTACATCTACAACAATAGGTTTAGCAGCAAATAAACTAATCAAAGCTTGTTCTGTTCCATCTATTGCAACAATTGAAGATTTGTCTGTAACTCAGAACAATTTTAGTTCGTCTAAAACTAAAGACGCTATAGCTAGAGTTGATCCTCTACCTGTTTTTAACAATTCAACTCCTACAGATTCTTCTACTCCTACCTCAACATTTCAACATCAAATAGCTAATACAAAACCTGAAACATTGCAACAAGAATTAGATGTTGAAGAGTATTATGGCTTAGCTAGCCCAGTAAAAAATAACATCAAAAACAAAAGTAATTTTAACAATCAATTTTCAAATAACATGATAGATAATGCACAAAACTATTTAGAAAATAATATGAATCAAATCTATCAAACCCAAAACAAGATACCATTTAATGAAAATTTACAAAATGGTAATTTGACAAATAAAAATATCTTAAACGCTCAATCAAATCCTTCTATTGCTCTTGAAAATCCACCAAAAATTGATCGAGGAAATAAGCCATCAAGATTTAGAAACATGCATGATAAATTATATAAAGGAACAAACACAGATCAAAATAATACTAACCAAATTTCAAATTTATCTGATAAATTCGGAAACCAAACAAGTGGCAGCAGTTCCAGTAGTACACCTAAACAAAATGGAATAATGAATAATCATTTTAGCAATAATTTACCAAACAATTTTGTTCAAGAATTTATAAATTCAAATTCTCCTACAAAACAAAAGCGGAAAAGTACTTCAATGTTTACAGAAAATAACATGAATAATTCTCCATCTCATACTTCAGATTATGTAAGCTCTTCTAATACCTTGGAAAATAGAAATAACGAACATTTCATGAATGGTAACTTTTTTCAAAATCAAATGCAAATTAATAATCAATCAAACTTTATGAATGGTAATCCAGTTTTGAGCTATCAAGATGGTGTCAATAATAATAACAACATTAATAATTCTTATCTACCATTACCTCCATCAATTCATACAAAAAAATATCCTAATGGAAATAATTTACCATCTCTTCCTCCTCCTCCACCACCAATAGATAATTCTTCAAACACATCTCAACGTAATTTAATTAAACCTCCTTCTCCACCGCCTAAACCTCAAAATTATCAAGTTTTACGACCAGCTCCTCCTCCAAAGCCAAGTCATTACCAACGTAATGTTGATTTACCTGGGTATTATCCCCCTGGTCAACAAGATAATGCAAATTCATTTGTTTATTTAAACCCACACGCAAATTCTAAAATCAACAATAATTTTTCAATACCTCCACCAATACCTTCACACGCTAATCAAAATCAACAACAAAATTTTATTAATAATTGTTCTCAACAACAATACTTACCTCAAGCAAGACGAAGAATGCCTTATAATGATGCAAATGTTGATAGTTTATACATGACAACAACACCTAATGGAATAACTAATTACCAGCCGCAAGAAATGCGAAATTCGTTTGCTTTGCCAAATTCAACAAATAATTTAATGCCAAACATGCATCGTGCAATACAACAGCCATCTTTACCTCAAGGACCATATTTAAATTTACCTTATCCACCTAGAAATCAAAATATACAAAATCATTCGATGATTAATGGAAATTCAGTGTCATCAATTACTCAACAGACAAATAATAATAATATTATTGATTTATCTTCAGGTAGAGATCAAAGAGGTTCAGCATTTGAACTTTATCGTAAACCATCTAATGGAAATGTAAATCAAATGAATCAATATCTTCCTCAAAAACCGATTTCAATGATTAATAATAATCATCATCAATCTTTAATTAACACTAATGGTTATTATCAAGGTTTAAATTCATTACCTTCACCGCCTCCTCACCTACTTCAATCAAACAAGTAAGAGTTCACTAATTTTTTAATTGCTGATTTTAATTAAATATAGTTAAAACTATTGTTAAAAAATTGATATAATTTAAATATAAAGTTAAATTTTGCTTAATTTAACAAAAAAATTTGCTTTTGCTTCTTAATAAAATACTGTCCGCTTAAATTTATAGCCTTACTGCTTATAGTGAAAAATAAATTTCTTGTTTATAAACTCTATTTACTAAAAAAAAAACAAAAGTTTGAATACTTTTTGAAAATATGATGCCAACAGTTTTAGAATTTTTTTTATTGAATTTGATTGTTTTTTGAAATAAAAAACAATTTTCAGTGCAACATAATTCAAAAAAAAAAAACTTAAATCGATCTATTTTTCTTCAAAATTCTTCATCATCGATTGTGATTGATTGCAGCTTAAAAAATGCAGCTAAACTTTTTTTCTATAAATAATTTTGGAATTAAATAATTTGGAGCTGGTATGTTAAAACAATTCATTTGCTTCTATTAAAAAAAATGCTATCACTTTTGATCGATTAAGTGTCGTGTTTTAACTTAAAAAAAAAAATTAACATTTATTTTTCAAATAATTATACATATCAATGTAAATCATCTTTATAAAAATAAGATTCAAAAGCTAATTTATATAAATAAATGTTGAAATTTTTATTAAAAATGTAAATTTTAGATTATTTTGCATGTCTATTTATTTAAAATTATATTAGATTCATAAAAAATAAAAATATTTGAATATTCTTTAATCAATTTGTTTTTTGCTTTATTACTGCTTTATTAATGCTATTTTGATTTATTAATGCTTTAAGCTTAACGCATAGTTGCTTCTTTTTAAATTTGCTTTTTAAGAAAATGCTTTAAAAAACGCTTTTATAAAAAATTTTCATTCAAAATTTAATTTACTTTTTTTAATTTGATTTATTTTTTTTTAAAATTCTTTTTTGTTTTAATTTTTAAAAATCATTTTTTATTAATTTTTTAGATTTTTTAAGTTTCTAGAAAAATGATTAATTGTATTTAAATATCAAATTAGTTAAATTTATTCATAATGATCTTTTTCATATCATAAATTAGAATTAATTGAAAAACTTTTTACTTTTTTTTTAAATTATTAGTTGAAATTAGTTTGAACCGGAAGTTAGTTTTTAAATTTTTATAACCAAAAATTTTTAATGGAAATTTTAATTTAGAATGAGATTTTAAATTATTTTTAAAAATTTGTTTCGTCTTATAATTAAGTAAAATTTAAAAAAAAACATTAATAATTAAAATTTTAAATTCAGTTCTACAAGAAAGTTTTAGTTAAAAGTTTAATTAAAAAAATTTAGAAAGAAAAACTTAATTTTTAAATTTAATTAAAGATTAATCAAATAAGAATTCTTGATTCATATTAAAGAAATGATTTAGAAATTCGAATCAAGCTTGAAAGATAAATAATTCTTAATTTGACCAAAAAAAAAAAATTAAATTTTTGTTTTGACACATTCCAAATGTTTAGAATAGTCTTCGTGTTAAGTCATCCGCAGCTGATGAATCTGCCGTGCAGGCGTTTCTATGATTATGACGCGGTAAGCTTTGTTTATGATTGTGTATAAAAAGCATTTGCTTAACTGAGCAGAAAACCGCGATTTTTAGATTTAAACTATCAACAAAATCTTGTTTTCATGATTCCAGCTTAAATTATTAGTTTACAATGGTTTTAATTTCTCTTCTAACTAATCAAAGCTTTAAACCTTTTTATTAATTCAACTTATACAAACAATTTGATTATTTTAAAATTTTTTTGTCTATGAATTTAACTTAATAATTTTTTTTGTTTCTCTTTGACAAAAATCATCTTTAAACTAATAATTTGAATTACTGATTTCCTTTAAAATTGATTGATGAATTAACAATTTATTGTTTATACTAATTCATGTTACATAAAATTAACGATTTTAAATCTAACAACTAATGGTTTAACAAAAAAAAAAAATTTCTGGTATCACGTGTTTGTCATTCATTTATTTAATCTGTTTATTAACCTTGTTTAATTGATCCTAACTACAAATGATTTTTTTGACCAAATTAAAACTATCATGTTTTATAAAAAAAAAAAGTTTAAGTGACCAAAGTTTTCGTCATTCTTCTTTGTCATTGTTAAGCCAAGGACAAAATATAATATCAACTGCAAGTGGTAACTTTGGTATAGAAGGCGGTATTTTAAGATGTGAAGATACTGGTGTTTGTATAATGATTCCTCCTGGTGCATTAGACACAAGACAAAACATTTATTTTAAAGTTTGTCAAGATAGTAGTATGTTACCACCATTAGATCAATCAAAAGGTTTAAAACAATTTATATAAAAAGAATTTTTTAATTTATTTAAATTAATTATTTTAGGAGAAACATTGTTAAGTCCAATTGTAATGTGTGGTCCTCATGGTTTAAAATTTAAAAAATCAGTTGAATTACGTTTGCCTCATAGAGCTAATGTAGATCCAGAAAATTGGTCTTTCTCTTTGAATTCAAGTGATACAAATGATGATGGTAATGATAAACATTTATATTAATTTATTTTTTTTTTTTTAATAAATTTTGTTTTAGGAACAAATAAAAATTGGCAAACTACTCAACTAAATAAAACTGATGATAATAATAATAAAACAACATCTAGTAAAATAGAAAAGAAATATGTATCTATTTTAGTTGATCATTTTTAGTCTATTAAAGTTTGCATTTTATTGACAATTTAAATTAAACTAAAAAATTTCAGCCAAATTTGTAAAAAAAAAAAGCTTAATTCATAGTGCCATAAAAATTGTATAGAAACTAAAATTTTCTTTAAAAAAATTTTTTTAATTAAAAGATTTTTCTTTTTTAAAGATATTGTGGTTACTTTAATAAACATGATTTCAACAAAAAAAAAAGAAGTTTTGTTTGTGTTTGCAAATTCATAAAAAAAGTTTTGAAAGTGAATTAAAATTTTTATAAGTTATAAATTATTAAAATTAATTTTTTATTGCAAATAATTGAGTTAAAATATTTTTAAAAGTCTGAGTTTGACAAAAACTAGACAAAATAGCAATAAAAATTCTGTTTAGTTAAGTTTTTTTAATAAAATTTTTTGATTTTAACTTTTGATTTCGTAAAACCTTTTTGTTATTTTTTTTTGTTAAAAAAACTTGAATTTTTTATTATCATGAATATTGTAAGAAAAATTGAAAACTTTTTATCATTTTGAATATTTTTTTTTCTTATTTGAAACTATGTAATCTTTATGGTTTGAAAACTTAAAAAATGAGTTTTTTTTTCACTACTTTAATGTTGAATTTGATTTAAAAAAAATATTTCTTTCAATTAATAAACTTTTTTTTTAAAGTAACATAAGTTTAAAATTTGAATAACCGTTTAAGCTAATTTTTTTTAAAAAAAAAAAAGTAATTAGCAATGAAATTTTTTATAAATTCTTGTTTTTATTAACTTTTATCTAATAGTTTCTTATAAAAAAAAGTGATTTGAAAATTAAAACAAAAAATTTCATTATGTAAGAGTTTTTTCTAAATTTTTCTAAACTAGAAAATTTAAATCACTTTAATTTCTTCATGTTTTGAAAGAAAAATTTTTTTTTTTTAAAAACTATGTAAACTGATAAGAAATGAATAATTAATGTAAAAATTTATAAACTAAAAAGTGTTTTTTTCTAATTAATTAAGCTTAGTAAACCTTCATTAGACAAAGAATTTTTTTTTTTACAAAATACTTTTACTTTTGTTTACACAAATTTTTAATCTAAAAATTTTTTTTTGAAAATTCATATTCTTAATCATTCTCTTAATGTTACTTTGTTTCATGCTTCATAAAATTAATTTTAACAAATCAATTTCCATTTATTAATTAAACAAAAGGAAAAAATATTTAATTAAAGAGTGTAACGCAAGAATAAAATTAAATCTGTTTCAGTGTAATTTATTGTTTTAATTATTTCAACATGAATCAAGCATTATAAAATTTTAAAATTTAGATTTTTTTTTCTTAAGAATTTAAAATTTTAGATAAAACACGAAGATTTTTTGTGATTTTCAAATTTTCATTAAAACTTTTTTGTTCCTTTCTAATAGTTAATTTTTTTATTAAAAAAAAAAAAGAAAAAAATTCAGGCTACTTAGAAAAAAACAAAATAAAAAAATCTCATCGTGATAACAACTTTAATGATAGAGATTTAGATGAAATTATTTGTAAGTATTTTAAAATGATGTCTTTTTTTAACACACTTACCTTGATAAAGAAATTTTTTTCTTTATTATCTGCTTATGTAGGTAATTTTTCTTAAAATTTACAAGTTTTTTTTTTTATAAACTTTATCTTTTAGAATTTTATTGAAAAGCCTTTTTTAAAATTTCAATAAAATGAAATCAGTTTTAATTGAGATTTTTTTAATTTTTAATAAATTTTTTTCTCTATTTAAACAAAGTTATTTCTACTCTGATAAAGTTTTATGTTCCTTTAAAAAAAATTCTATTTCTGATAAAGTTTTTTTTTATTTATGATAGAGATTTTTTTTTTATTCTACTAGGGTTTCTATTTTAACAAAGTTTTCTATTTTAGTTAAGTTTTCTATTTTAGTAGTTTTCTAATTTAGTAGTTTTTTGTTTTGGTAATTTTTCTATTTTAATAAAAATTTCTATCCTGATAGAGTTTTCTATTCTGATAGAGTTTTCTATTCTGATAGAGTTTTCTATTCTGATAGAGTTTTATATTCTGATAGAGTTTTATATTCTGATAGAGTTTTCTATTTTACTAGATTTTTCTATTTTGATAGGGTTTTTTTATGTAGATAGAGATTTCTATTCTGATAAAGTTTTCTTTTTATTTATAATAAAAATTTCTTGACTTTTACAAAGATTTTTTTTCTATACTAATAAAGATTTTTCTTTATTATAACAATGATTTTAATATTTTGACAAAGATTCTTCTATTCTTATAAGAATTTTTTCTTATAATGACTATTTTGATTAAAAGTTTAATGATATTTTTTTTTTAATATTCCAATGAACTAATTTAAACAGCTGAATAAATTTTAATTATTGATAAATTTTTTTAGTAAAAGAATTATCTAAAGTTAAAAGCTTTATTCAAATGTTATTAAATTTTTCATTTTAAAAATTTTCTATAAGTATTCTATTGAATTTTATATTTCAACTATTTTCATAAAAAATGTTTGCTTCAGACACTTGATTTTTTTTTAATAAAAAAAACTATACTGATTAGGTATTCAAATGATTTTTTTTTATCAAATAAAAACCTTATTGACTAAATCTTAAGGTTAAAATTAACGGTTATATTTAGGCAATTTTTTTTTTAGAAATTTTATTAAGTTGTGTCAATAGAAAGCTATGTAACCAAAAAAAAAAATATTTTGTTTCAATTTAATAAGATGAAAGAAAAACTTTTAAAATAATCTTTTTCAACTTAATTAAAGTTTTTGATTTAAAATTTTTTTTAATTTACTTTTATCAATAATTTGAATTAGCTTTAATTATTAAGTTTTTATAATCAAAGAATATTTTTTCGATTCAACATCAAATTATAAGTTGTTATGTTTTTTAAATAAATAGTCTAATAAGTTTTCCAAATACATAACCTAAATAAGTTTTTCAAATACATAACCTAGTAAATTTTATTTTTAAAAACATAAACTAATGTGTTTTTCAAATACATAAACCAATAAGTTTTTCATAAACCAGTTAGTATTTCTTGTAAAGTTAGACTAGTAAATTCCAACATAATAAGTATACTATAAATCTTATTTAATAAAACTAATAATTAAGAATTTTTATCAACTCTTTTATAAGAAGATTAAAAATTTGAATATTTTTATTGAGTAAATCAATTTTCCTTTTTTACTCTTATTCACTTTTGATCATTTTTCACAACGGATTTAATTTTAGTAAATTTATCTTCTTAAAATCTTTGTTTTTTTACATAAAAAAAAGTTAATATAATTCAGAGTTTGAAAAATTTTAAGTTTTTAACTTTTTAAAGATTTTTCATTTGTTTTTTATTTTAAAATTTTATTCTTTAAAATTTCATTTATTCATCAAACTATGATTCATTTTACCATAAATTTTATATTTTTTCTTTATAAAACTTTAATTCGTTTTTTTTTTTTAATAAAATTCATGTTCATATAATTTGATTTTTTTCAAAGAAACTTTTTATTCATAAAACTTTTAATTATTCAAAAATGTATCAAAAAATAATATTAAAAGATCTATATATCTGAACAAGATTTGAAAATAAATTTTGAAAAAATATTGATTTGAAGAATAAAAATTCATAAGAAACTAAAATTCTTAAAAGTTTTATGTTTAGATTTTTTTCAAATTTTTTTTCAGATTTTCTCTTAGATTTTTTATTTCTTTTGATTAACTTTACTTTTTTCTGATTATTTTATCTTTCATTTAATTGAGAAATTTTTTTTGATGAAATTTCATCTTTAATCATCTTTGTAATTTTTATTGTGATTTTTATTAATTCAAAAGTTTATCAAGTTTTCATTCAGCTTAACACCTGCAAATAAGTTTATTGTTATTATTTTAAAATTAAATTTCAAAAACTAGTCATAATGATCAATTAAGTTTTTAAAGTCAAAAATTTTTTTTTTAATAGCTATTGATCGTTAATTTGCTATATATGAAAAAAAAGCTTAAAAATAATTTTTTTTGTTTGAAAGCTCTTAAAAAAGCTTTAATACGATAAAATCTTTTAATTTTAAACTAATAAACTAGGTCCAAAACGAAATATTTTTTTCTTCCAATGTGAAATCTATATTTGAATTGTATCAAAGTTAGTCTTAAAATTTATAATCTCAATTTGTAATTTAAGAAAAGATTTTTTTACGCAGAAAAAAAAATCGATTTTTTTCTAAATTAGTAGAAATAAACTTTTTTTTTATTTCAAAGAAAAAGACATTTCAATAGTTAATGATCGTTTAAAAAATAAAATAATGGTCAGTAAGTGTTTAGACAATGAAATGTAGCAAATAAAAAGTGCGTTAAAAATGAAAACATTTTTTAAGTAAATTTTAAAATATTCTTTAGCAATTGTTTTTATTGGTTTCTTTTAAATAAGAATATTTTAAATTGGCTAATAAAGAGAATATTCTAAATAACTTTTTAACGTAAAATTATTTTAACTTTATATCAACTTTTTACCTGTTCATTACTTTTTATCAATTTTTTCAGATTTTTGTTATTCACTTTATTTTTTTAAGAGTTTTTTTAGTTTGTTTTTTTTTATATTTTAATTTTTATGAAGCCAATAAGCTTATTATTTTGTCAATTTTATTGAAACTTTTTTCAAATGCATTTATCAATTTGAGACTTTTATTTTTGTAGCTTAAACAACTAAATTTTTTTTGAATTTTAAAAATAAAATAGATTAGTTTTTGAGTTGGACTATCTATAGAACTTTTTTTTTATAAACTTTTAAATTTGAAGCGTGATTGCTTTTAGTTTGTTTTTACAATGTATATTCTAATTTTTTTATGGTATGTAAAAACACCTTAAGCGCATGAATTTAGCTTAAGTAAGTGGAAAACTTGAAAAAAAATTTTTGTAAGAAATAAAGTGTTAGAAATTATTTTTTAAAGTCGATCATTACTAGCATCTTCAAATAATTTTTAAAATTTTTATTTCAGTTTATGATGAAAATATTTTATAGGTTTTTTAGATTAAGTTTTTAAGAAATTTTGGTCAGCAAAATTGTTGTTAAATTTTTATAAAAATTAATTTTGTTAATTTTTTATGAAAAAGTATTTTCAATTTCTATTGAAAAAGTATTTAAGAAAAAGTTTTTTTGCTTTTTTTTTTGTAAATAAAAATGTTAACTTTAATTACAAATTAAACATTATTTTGAAATTAGTGAGCTTTGAAATAGCTTTTACAAATAAATCTAAGTGTATTATTAGATATAAAGCTTCAATTTAAATTTTAATAAAAAAAAAAATTGAAAAAGTTTAATTTATCCTGTTTTTTGTATTGATACATTTTGTCATATTTATTTTAGAAATTCTTTATAATTTAAAAATAAAAAACATAAACTTTTTTAAAATAAAAGCGCACAGTTTGTTTTTTTTTTGACTACTATCCAATTATGCAAATTGAAATCTTAAATTTTGAATTTTTTTAAACATTCGATTTTTTTTAGAATTATTTTGGAAAATAAAATTTTCTCTTTAAAAACTTTATCTTTATAATTTGTTACCAACTTTTTCAGCATCTTGTCAAGCAAAAAACAATTTATTAATAATAATAATATTTAAAAATTAAAAAAAAAATCCTTAATAAGAAGCTTAAGTTTAGTGAAATTTTATTAAAATTTAAAAAAAAAATAATTTATTTCAACTCAAAATTGATTCAATTTTTTTTCATGTTTTACAAGTAAGCTTCAAATACAGGGGTTTCATTATTTTTGTTCGATTAACTTTATAGAAGTTTTAATTATACATAAAGGAAAATTAGATTTTCTTATTTTTATTAATTTCATTTTAGAAATAACTCTTCTCTTAAAAACTGCTGAAATTGTATTATTAATTCATTTTTTTTTTAGAATTTTAATTTTCAATTTAATCTTTATTTAAACAAATTTTTATTTACCTTTAGGGCTAATATTTAAATTTTTACTCTTTGATTTATGTTTTAATTTTTGATGATTCTTGAAAAAGTTTAGTTAGAAAAAATTTTGTCTTAGGCAATAAAGTTAATTTTCAAATATTAGCCAAAAAAAAAAACCTAAACGTTTAAAAATAACTCAATTATTGAGGCTAATTTTTGTTTTGATTTATTAAATAAAAGAATAATTTTCAAGAAATCAAAGTTGAAAAATTTGATCTTCATTAAAATCATTAAGTTGACCTAATTTGAACTTTTTTTTTCAAAAAAATAAATTAAATAAAATTAAAATTTGACAAAAGAAAACAAAACTAGTTTGATTTTTTTTCTTTGGTTATTTTTGTAGACGTGTCTAATTTTAAAATTATTTTTTAATGAAAAGTTTTATTTTGAATAAAAAAGTTTTAATTAATATTTTTGAATTTACTATTAAACTTTTTTATTTATACTAAACAGTTTTTTGACGTTTGAATATAAATTTATATGAAAGTTTAAATTAAAAAATGAAAAAAAATTGTATTCAATTCAAAAATACTTTTAAAGAGTTTAATTTCTATTTGAACAATAAACTTTTTTAGAACATTTTTAGATAATTTCTAAATTTTTATAAATATTTTTTCATAAAATATTCATAGCTATTTATAATTCAATTTTAAATATAAAATTTTTTTTTTAATTATACGTTATAAACAAAATTTGAATTAATTTTTCTTGTTAGTTTTATTATTAAGTTTTATTTTTAACTTTTTTTTTTTTTGATTTTTATTTTTGAATAAATTCATACATCTTTATATTGATTTATAAGACAATTTTTTTAACAATTTGCTTTAAGCTAAAATTTAAAACACAAGTTTTTCTTGAGAGTTTTTTTTGTAAAGTTTTTTTTTGAAAAAAAATTTTTTTTATTTTTAAAAAAAAATATACTTAATCAATATTGGAAAATCAATTACACTAAATTTTCTTCAAAAAACATGTTAAAAAACTTCTTTTTAAACTTAATTTATGTTTTTTGATTTTTTTTAACTTTTAAATTAGTTTATAAATATTAAAAATTCTTAAGTTTTTTGAATTTTTATTAAAATTTATTCAAACAAAATATTAATTCATAATTTAATAAAAAAGTTTTTCTATTTGTTTATTATTTCATTTGTTTAGTTTTTTTGATTTTAATTGTCAATAAGTTTCTTTTAAATCAATTAAAAATATATTGATAAATTGATTCTTTTTCAAGTTTAAAAGACACTTTATTAAATTTAGTTGAAAATTTTTTCTAAATAACTTTAATTTAAACTTTTTAGAAGCTTAAAAGAAAATTTATTTTATAAAAAAACTTCAATAAAATACTTTTGAAATTTTTGTAAAAAACTTTGAAAAAATTCAAAAAGAAAATTTCATAAAGAAAATTTCATAAAGAAAACTCTAATAAAGAAAACTTTAAAAAGAAACTTTAAGTATGAAAATTAAGTATTGAAATTGAAAAAATAAAAACAAAAACAAATATAAATGAAACTTGAAAAGAAACTTAAAACTTTGAATTTGAAAAAAAACTATAAAAAGAAACAATTATTAGACTATAGAACGAATTTAAAAAAAAAACTTTTTTTAAAAAGGAACTTTGAATAAGAATAAGAAAAAAATTTGAACAAAAACTTTGAGATTAACTTTGAAAACTATAAGAAAAACTTTAAGTCATTAAAAGTTTAAAAAAAAAATTATGAGAAAATCTTTAAAACTTGTTGATTAGTTGAAGTTGTTTAAATTAATTTTTATAGTTTTTCAGATGTATCAAAATGATGAAAATTGTTTTTCAAGCTTATATAAACTTTTTTTAATTAAATTTTAAATATTTTTCCTTATTCTATGTAATATTTCTTGCCGAAAAATAAACTTGACGACAGATTTAAGTTTTAAAAAAAAATTATTTAACTTTTCAAATTTGTGAAAAAAATTTTGGTTTCATAAAATTAATTTATTACTAATTTAAATTTTTGATGTTTGGTAAAAAAAAGTTTTATAAAATTTAACTAGACATCAAATTTTTTTTAACGTTGGATAGAGAATTTTTATAATTCTTATCGTTTTTTGCTTCTAAATTTTATAGTTTACATTTGAATATAAAAATTGATAAAATCAGAAAATTTTTTCCTGTTTAATTAATCTTAGAAAAGCTTTCAGATTTAAAAATTATTCAACGTTTTAAACAATTTAAATTCTCTTAAAAAATTCACAACAATTTTAAAGCATCAAAAATTAATTCTTTTAAAGTTTTGAGATTTTCTAGTGTTGATAAGTTTAAAAAAAATTTTCAAAATAATATGATTTCATATTTTAAATTATTTAAAGCCTATAATTTTGACAGTTTTTTGAATTAGTTTTTAAGTTTCAAAACAATTAACCTAAAGTTTTAACAAGTTTAACTTTTTCTTTCTTTTTTTTTTTAGCTTTTAGAATTTAAAACACTTATGTTTATGTTTATCTTATTAGTTTTTTAATCTTGAAAATAAAAAACGGAAAAAATTTTAGTCATTAATTTGAATAAAGCTTTTATAGAATTAAAGTAATTATTTCATAGAAGCTTAATGAAGAAAAGTTATTAATAAAACTTTTTGTTATAGTTTCCTGTTAACTTTATTTTATAAAAAAAAAATTATACTTAAAATAAGAGGTTTGAGATGGCTAAAATAAGGTTTTATTTTGAAACTTTCTTCTCAAAATTTTTTTTTTTCACTAAAAAAATTACTCTTAAAAAATTTTATAACTTTTTTCTACTTCCGTCAACTTGATTTATAAATGAAAAAGCAATTTTTTTTTAAACTGCTAAACTATTAAATTAGATCAACAATCGTTGAAAAGCTAATCTTTAAAAAAATCTATCATAACTTGATACATGCCACTAACAACTAATTAATTTTGCATTGAACGATATCAGTTTCACTTTTTTTTTAAATCTACTCAAAATTTTTTTGTTTTCATTAAAAAAAGTTTCTAAAAATTTTTTTTATTACAAGTTATTAATCAAAATAACAAGAGTAAACTTGTGAAAATGAAAAACTAGGCGTTTTATCTGAATTAAAAAAAAAAAACTTTTGCTATCTACAAACCACCTCTTCTTTTTTGAATCGATGAAGATTCTAATATAAACTAATAATTAATAAACTTTTTTTTAATAATAAAGTAAATTAATTATCTTAACTTAATTAATTTCTTAAAAATTTAAATAAAAAATTTGGTTTCTTAATAAGAATGTTGAAAAAAAAACTTTATGAAAAAACATGTTTTCTTTTTTTGATTTACTTTTTTTTTATCAAAATACAATATATCAAGCCATTTTTATTATAATTTGAATGCTGATAAGTTTTCATGAAAAAAATTTTAAAAAGTAAAAGTTTACATGTTTAGATTCAAAATAAATTTTTTTCAAAATCTTGTTTAGAGAGAAATGTTGAATTGTAAATAAAAAGTAAAAAAAAACTTAATAATCAATATTTATATTAAAGACTTATAAAGTTATTCTTAAAACGTTTACTTTTTCTGGTTCAAAACTTTAAACAACTCTTTTTTATTTAAAATGTTTTACTTATTTAATACCAGTAATGAGCTTTGAACAAAAAAAAAAAACTTAAAATGTTTTTATCTGTGGTTTAACTTTTACACTAAATATAGGGCTTGACCGGAAGTTAAGTTTTTTGTCTTTTTTAATGAAGTATAATAAAATTTTTATCTTTAAATAAGCTCGAATTAATGATTTTTCATCGGTTTTTTATTTATGCAAATTTATTTAATTGCGTTTTAGTAAATTTTATGAATTTTGAAATTTTTCAAACTATTGGACTTTATGATATAAAAATCAATAAACTAGTAGTTAAATTTATTTTCAGACAAATAAAAAATTCAAATCATATCAGTTATGTTCTATTTATTTTTTAAAAGAAAAAAAATTTAAAGACAAATTTTATCTAATTTTTGATAAGAAAGATTATTGAAAACTTAAAAAAAATTAAAATAATTAAATTATTTCTAATAAATTAGTTTTTTTTTATTTTTTGCTTTTAAGATTATTAATTTATTGTAATTTATAAATCAAGTTTTTTTTTATCTATTTTTATCTAAACATCAGTTTTTCAAAAATTTGATAAAATTAAATTTCAACTATCAAAACATTTTTCTTAAATATAAAAATATTTGAAGAATTTAAAAAAAAATCAAATAAGTAAAGTCAATTTTTATTTGAAATCTTTTAAATTTGAAAGATATAAAAAATGAAAAAAAAAAAAATTAAAAGTAAGGCGTTAGTTTCTTCTTTTTTTTTAAATTAAAGAAATCTTAACCAACGTCCATTTAAAATTAATCTATCATCATTCGTGTTCTAATTTTGTTTCGAATTTTTTTTTTTAGTTGAACTTTTAATTTCTAACAAAAATTTAAAAAAAAAAAATTGAAATTTACGCAGGCGTATTTAAAAATGGTTAACTTAATGTACATGCGTATTTAAATTGACTAACCGATAATTGTGAAAAAAAAAATCAGCTGCTCTTATTACAGTTGAATTTAGTTAACGTTGTAAAGCTATTTTGAAAAGGATAGTTTTTTTTTTATTTTTTTTATAAGAAACATTTTTTGTTAAAAAACTTTAAAAGTGAATCTGTAAATTAGTGTAAAAAATAATTTTTTATTAAAATTTTTTTAAAATTAAGATAGAATTTTTAAATAAGTTTAATTGTTATTTGAGTAAATATTTCCTAATTTTTAGCTTTCAAACTTTTTTTTTGAAAACTTTTTTTTTTAAAACTTTTTTTTTTAAAACTTTTTGTTAACTTTCTAATTTTTGAAAACTTTCTTTTTCAAATCAAAAATTCTTAACAAATTTTTATTCATGTTGAAACTTTTTTTAAGAAAGTTTTTAGACCTGAATGTTAAATATAGTTAGTACATGATAAAATGAATTAATATTTAAAATTTTTTTCTCTTTTAAACTTAATGTAAACAGTTTTTTGTTTTTAGAGAAAATAAATGTAAAAGTTTTATTACAAGTGAAAAGTGTCCTTTAAATTGTTTGAAAAAATATATATAAAGTTGTTAAAAATAAAATTTCAAATCAAAATGGTAAAAACTTTTTTTTTATATTAAAAGATTGCAATAGTAATTTAAAAATTAGAGAATTAATTTATTTTAAGAGAAATTTTTCGAAAGAAACATAATCAAGTTTTTGAAAAAAAAAAAGAGAAAACTTTTTTTAAATTTAATTAGATTATAATCTTTTGGAACATAATTTATAAAAAAGTTTATAAAAAAATTTATAAAAATTTACCTTTCATCAATTTTGTTTTTTTTAGAAATCATTGTCAAGTTTATCAAGTTTTTATTATTTAACATTGTTTTTTATTTTTAAAAAAATCTTTTTAGTTTATTTAAGTAATTTATTTGTTTAATAAAAAAATTCAGACTAAAAAGAAAAATTTTGTAATTTAATTCAATAGTTTTGGCTTAACTAACTATTTTTAATGAAACTAATTTATATTCTTCTTTTTTTTTTAGAACTATCATTATATCCGGATTTAATTAAAATAAACTAAATTTAAACTGGACTAAATCGTGATTTGTTTGACTTTTTTTAAATAAAAAAATGAAACTTTCTCTAAATTTTAAATTTGAATATTTGATAAAAAAGGAAGTTTAATTAAAAAATGAAGTAAATAAAAATATATGATAAAACAAGTTTTTATAAAATGAACTGCGAAAAATAAACATAAAATTTAAAAAAAAAATGAAATTAACAGAAGAAAAGTAAATCAAAAAAGTGAAGCAAAAAAAATTTTTTTAAAAAAACTAAATTCTAATTTTGTGAATTCGTTAATTACTTGTATAAAGTTTTAGTGTTTTAATGATTCAAATTGTAATTTAATTAAAAAAGATATTTGAATTTGTAAAACTTTTATTGAATATTTAATGTGTTAATAATAGTTTTTTTGTAAACAATTTCCAATTTAGTTAAAACAATTTAAACTGTGATTTCTTTTTTCTTAAAGTTACAATTCAAGATTTTTAAGAGAACAAAATTTTTATTTAAAGATTTTTTTCAACTCAAAACTAATAATTAAACTGTAAGATTTTTTCATTATAAAATGTATGGTCAAATGTCTATAAGAGAATTTTATTATAAAAACTTCAAATTTAACTTTTAATGAAAAATTATTTTTCTCAATATTATAAAAGTTTAGATCTTTAATTTGATCTTTTAACTTTTATAATTTGATTTTTTTTATTGAAATTAATTTCTTAAATGATTTCACCAATTAGTGGTGCTCCTACAAAGCTCCACGTAATGCCTAGTGCAAAAGTTAGACCATCTAATTGTAATTCAGATTGTGCTAATCTTCAATGTCATCAGTCAGCACTAAATTCTAATCAACGAAAACAATCTAATTCTTCTACATCTTCATCAAATGCTACAAATTCTAATTCAATTAGTAATCATAATTTAAATCAAAATATTATAAATCAAAATATTATAAATCAAAATAATATAAATCAAAACTATAGTTTTAATCAAAATAATTTGAATCAAATTAATGTTTATCAAAATAGTATTAATCAAGTTGATTCAACTTTGAATAGTTCAAACCAGAATAATATAGTTCAAAATGGGTTAGTTCAAAACAGTTTAGCTCAAAATGATTTAACTCAAAATAATTTAAATCAGAATAATTTGAATCAAAATAATTTAAATCAGAATACTTTAAAACATAATAGTTTTAATGTTTCAAACCAGAATATTATCAAAAGGAATTGTTCATTACAAAATTGTTCATTACAAAATTGTTGTAATCAAACCTTTAAAAATCAAAATAATTTTAATCAAAATGATTCAAAGCATAAATTATGCAGTAAGAATAATTCTAATGAAGTTTCAATTAGTAGTTCAAATGACTCTGATGATTTTAAATTGACTAATAAAACAATTAAAATACTACATAATAAAAGTAGCTGTAATAAAAGTTGTTGTAATAGATCAAAGTGTTTTAATTCATTAAATCAACAAAAAAATTTAGTGAATAAATATTCTAAATCTTCTGAATCTTCAACAACATTAAATAATACTTTTTCAAATAACTCAATTTGTAGTTGTTGTCCTCAAGTTAATAACTTATCAGCTTATGAACAAGAATCAAAATTAAATGTAAATAATAATTTTATAGATCAATGTGTTATTAATAAACATGAAAATAATTATAATGGTCCAATAGTTTTAAATAAAAATAATCATCAAAAAAATACAAATCATCACCGCTCAAATCAAATTTTATTTAAAGCTTGTCAGAATAAAATAGAAATTGATAAACAGAATTCAGGTAAGCTTTTATATTAATTTTTCTTTTTTTAATTATATAATTTTTAAAGAACTTTATCTACTTAACTTTTGAGATGGAAAGTTTTTTAATCTATTTTTAAGATTATTTTGTCTTTAAAGCTTATATTCAAGAAATTTAATTAAATTTATGAAAAAAAATAATTCACTTAAATAGATAAAAAAAACTTTACTAAAAAAGTATACTTTAAGAAGACTATTTTTTTAATAAAAGTTTGTTATAATTTTAATTTATTTACAAAAAAAAAAAAGAAATTAAAACTAAAATCAATGAAAATTGACCTGTTTTTTAAAACAGCCATGTTTATTTTAAAAAAAGAAAATTTTTTTTAGAAAAATCTAGATAATTAAAAAAGAAAATATTTGAGAAAATCGAATAAAAAATTTATTTTTTGAAGATTACAAAATTTTTTAAGATAAAATCAAGAAGGATAATTGAAAATTAAGATTTAAAGTATTATAAAATTAATTACATAAATAATTAATTTAACTTATAAATAATTTTTAAAGTGATTTCGTGTAAATAATGTGTAAAAGAAAAAAAATTTTTAGAAAAAAAAATTTCAATTATTGTTTAAAACAAATTATTTTGCACTTTTGTTCTTTAATTAGTTAAAATTTTAATTATTTATTCTAATAGATCGATTTTTATGAGGTCAAATTTAGTATAAAATTGATATCATTAAGTTATATTAAAGCGATTTCAATGTAATAAATTTATTTTTTTCAAGTGATTTATATTTTAAGTAGATTTTTATGGTATTTTTAAATCATAAAAACTTGTAACTATCTTTTTTTCAATTGAATTTAAAGTAGCTAATGAATTTATAAATTTTTTTTTTTTTTTGAATTTGGTCTATTGAATGCCATTATTTTAAAATATTTTTTCTTTAGTTTTTCTATACAATTTTCTTATCTAAATAAAGCTGTATATTTAAATTTTTTTTCTTTTTTTTTTGAATTAGTAAACTCTTCTATTCAAGAAGCAAATTGTTTTGTGAATGATTGTTGTTCTGTTCTTCATGTGCCTTCATCAACAACTTTATATACTAATAATAAAAAGATTAAAACGATCAATCAAAACGACTCGAATAATTTAATAAATATTCATCCGTCAAATAATTTAATGAATAATCATTTTTCAAATAATAAAATAAACAGCGTTAATTGTTTTGATTGTAAAATTAATAATACAGATTCTTGTTGTAATAAATACGATAAACAGAAGTTTAAAAAAAAAATTAACGAAACAGGACATAAAAATTTGAAAAAATTAGTTCCTGAAAATGATTTAAATATGCCTACAAATCAAAAAAATTTCTTTGGATATTCTGAACAGAATACATATAATAAAAAATATTGTGATAAGTTAATTGAAAAATGTAATGAAAAATATAAAGATAGATTTGATACAAAGTATGATGATAAGTTATTAATTAAATATGAGAAAAATTCTGAGAAATATTTTAAAGATAAACAAATGAAACAGTTTATTGATAAACAATTAAGTCCTTATGAAAAAGTTTTAGCAAGTTTAAGAAAAAAAGAGAAACAAAATAGAGAAACAAGTTTAAGTTCAACTATAGGATTATATCAAATACGTAATGAAATAGGAAATGGAAATTTCAGTAAAGTTTTTATTGGAAAACATTTATTAACAAAAGGTATTTCAAAATTTAATTTCTTTATAATTCTTTTGATATTCTTAAATTTTTTTTCTCGGTTTTCTTTTTTTATTTTCTGTTTTTTTTAATTTTCTTTTTTTTTTATTCTTTTTTTTTTTAAATTTTCCAAGTTTTTTTTTTTAATTTCTTTAAAATTCAATTTTATAAATGATTGATTAGATAAATATTTTATAAATCTTATATAATTTATGTTTAATAATTATTAATTGAATTTAAATAATTTAAAACACTTTTGATAAAAAACAAACTTAGATTTTAATAAGTTTAAAAAGCAATTTTGGTCAAAAAGAATTTTTGATTTTATTGATTTTTATATCTTAAAGTAATTTTATTGTTAAATATCAAGAAAATTTTTTAATTTAAATTTAATTTAATCTAAAATTTTCCATAATGTTTTTTATCAGATTCAAGTTAAAAAGATAAAAAGTAATTTGTTTGAAACAAAAAGATTTTACTAAAACGAATTTTAGAAAAAAAAAAGAGAAGAAAATTTTATGAGTAAATTAATGTATAAGGACAAATTAATATAAGTTAAAAAACAAAGCTTTTGTCTAATAAAACAAAATTAGAAATTAAATAAGAAAATAAAAGAAAAAAAAAGATAAAAAAAGTTTTAAAGGAAATTTTTTTTTATTTGCAATTCTGTCAACTTTTTTTTTATGTTTTAACTTTAATTACCTGATTACAAATAGTGTTTTCATAATATGAATTTATCTTTAAATTAATACGAGTATAACTTAATTTTGAATAACAAAAAGTTTCTTTAACTTTTATAAAAAAGCTTTTTCTTTAAAATTATTAAATTTCAAACTTAATTCAATTATTTTAAAAAGTAATTAAAATTTCATTACCTAATTATTAGGTTTTCTTTCTAAACAAATTAAATTTATTTTGATTAATTGATTTGTATTAGTTTTTTTTCATCAAATTGTTTGAAAGAAAAAAACTCATTATCTGTTACAAGGTTTGATTATTTTTTTTTTTAGGTTTACATATTAAATTTTCTAACCAGTTTACACTTTTATTAAAAAAAAAATTTATATTAAAAAAACCTAAAAAAATATTAATGAAGCCATCTGTTTTGACCAATTATATTAAAAAGTATAAAATTTATTTACCAAAATTATGCTTAAACAAATATTCAAGTAAAAACGTTTATTCAAAATACTTTTTTAATAAAAAGTAAACCTTTAATTCTTTTTTAATTACAAATTCATTTTTATTTTATTCCAAAATGTAATTCAATATCATTTATTAAACTAGAAAATGCTAATTTAAGCTATTTTGTTTAATTGAAAATAAACTAAATTTAATATAAACTTTTAAAATTATTCAAGTTTATTATAAAAAAAAGAAAAAAAGTTCATAAGATAAAAGTTAATTGGTTGATAAATCCAAACCATAAAAAACAGATGCTAAATTATAATTAAATTTTTTTTTCATTTTTTAATCTAATTAATTTGACGTTTTTTATATTAAAAGGTCAGTTAATCAGTTTTACAATACACATTTTCATTTCTAATTATATATTTAAATTTTTAAGAAAATTTTTTCAATTATCTGATTTTGAAAAAAAGTTTAAAAACTTATTCTTTCCTTTAAAAAACTTAATTATTTTTTATAAAGGTTTTTAAACACTTATAGTTTATTATAATTTGAGAATTTAAATTTATCTTAAATTTAAGTCGTTTACTTTTTTTACAGTTTCTTACAAATAAATAAAAAAACTTATTTTACAACAAACAATGCAAAAAACGTATTTTCAAATTTTTTTTTATTTTCAAATTTTAAGCCTCTCTAACTTTTGACTAATCGATCTTAAAACAATTCACAAACTTTCTGATCTTATTATTTTGAAAAAAAGAAAAAAACTTGGAATATATTACTATTAAACGTATAAAACTATTTATTGACTTTTGTAAAATAATTTTTTTTAAAAGTTTTCTCATATTTTCTTTGATATTAAGCAAAAATGAAATTTTGTTATGATGCTTGTTTTAATGAAAAATTTTTTTTTCTATTTAAAAAGTTCTTTTTTTATTAAATTTAACTTAAATTATTGTTTTCAGAATAAGCAATCATAATTACAAACAATCTACCACTATTAATAAGGAATGAATTTTTTGAAATTAGTTTTTAAATTTAACTTTTAATATATTTTATTGAAGTTATCATTTTAACAAAAAGTTCAAATTTTTCTTATTGGTTTTTATTTAACTTTTTTGCTGAAAATTTCATTTCATACGTTTAAGATGAATCGTAAAATGTTATTTTTTTTTTCAACCTTTAATATTAAAGAGAATTTCATTAAACTCTTTCATAAATTTTGAAACTTTTTTTTCATTAGTTTATAATTCTAATTTCTATTATTCAAGTGAAATTTTTTCAAAAAAAAAAAACTAAGCTTAAAACAATGTTTCTCAAATTTAAAAATAAAATATTGTTTTTAATTTATTGTACTTAACTATAATTAAAAGAAATCAAATTTTATTGAAACATAAAATTTGAAGTTTAAAAAGCGGAAATTGTTTTTTTTGGATATTTTTAGTTAAAATATTCAAAAATTTCTTTAAATAAAATTTTCATTCTTTAATATTTGATATAAGTATAATTCATTGGTTTGAATTGTGTCAAAAACTTGATCTTTCAAATTTTTTAACGTAGTTTCTATTTTTCATTTCCTGTTTCATAATCATACTATTTTGTTTCCGGTAAACTGATTTCTTTATTAGTTTTTCTGATTTTATTTACAATTTTTTTTAATGATTCTATAGCTATTTAAAAGATAATCTTTGAGCTGTATAATTGATTTTTTTGAATTTAGACGAATCATTAAATGCAATTTGTAAGTTTTTTTTGGTAAATTTTTTAAGAGTAAAAATTTAACATGATCAAACAAATTTAAATAGTATTTTACATTTTTCATTTGTATAAGTAAATAAGTTAAATAAACTGCTTTTGAAAAAAAAATCATGTAAACCATATCAAGTTTTTTAAACTTTTTTCATGTTTTAATTTTTATTTAAATTCACTTTTTACAGGTTAATGATATAGTTTTGATGATATTTACTTTATTTTTCTTATTTTAATTCTGAATTATTGAGCGAAAGTTTGAAAAAAAATACCAAAGATTTAATTTTGGTTTAGTTTTTTATTATAAAGATAAAACTTGAACTTATTTTAAAAAAACTTTTCTCTTGTTAAAACTCTGTTTTTTTTTAATTAAAATTAAAATTTGTTTGAGAAGCCTTCAACTAATTCAACAATGTTTAATTTTCTAGTTACAAAATAATTTAAAAATATATTTTAAATTGTTATTTAAACATAGTTTTTTTTTATTTTATTAACTATTCTTATATTAGGAAAGTTTTTTTGTGTATTTAAAATCTTACAAGTTTTTCAAGAAAGTTTTAAACATACTTAAAATTTTTTTTTCTGATAAAACATTTCAATTAATTTAATACAAAATAAAGTTTGAAATTATAATTTACAACTTTAAGATTAGTGTTCAACAATGAATAAGTCAATAATACAAAAAAAAATTTAAATCCCTTGATGACTTTTTTTTATCAAAAAGCATTTTTTTTCTTCTAAAATCTTTAAAAATAACAGGTCACAAGAGTAAAACTTTTTGTCTTGAAAGTTAGTTTTGAAAAGTTTAAATATTATTGATAAAATAAATCTAATAAGCTTCTTTTTAAGTTCTTTTTTGAAAAAAAAAACTTTTATTTTGATAGTTTGATTTTTATCCTGCATTATATTTTAATTAAAAGTTTGTTTTTAACTTTTGAATTTTATCTATTTAATAAAATTTTTGTTAAGCAAGTAAAAACTAAAATTTTAATCAAGAATTAAAACTTATTCTTTGTAATCTTTTCATTTAATATTTTCAAATGTAGAAATTTTTAATCTATTTAGTCCAATCACTTCCGCTTTTGTGTCATTCTTCAACCTGCTTTTTTTTTTTTTTAAATTGATAATGAAAAGTTTTTAAAAAAGATTTATCATTTTCTTAACATAATTTTTTTTATAAATTGTCTTTCACTTCCGTTTTGCTTTTTTTTCTCTTTTTTTTTTCTCTTTTTTAAATTTCTCATGTTATTTTATGGTTTTAATAACTCAAAGAATTTTTTTTCAACTTTGAAATCAATAAAGCTCTTTAATTTTTGTATAATTCTGTTTTCAACATAATTTTTTTTTTTTATTAAATTTAATTTCTAAAGAAATCATTTAAAAAATTATCTTAAATACAGGTAATTTTAAACAGCTTGTTTTAGAAAATTTTTAGTTTTGAATAAATTAATTTTATAGTTTAAAACTATTTAACTTTTTTTTTTTGCAGAAAACTCAGTTAATTTTTGAATCTTATTTTGAAATTTATTTAAATTTTTACCTACATTTTTTGTAATGAAAATGTTCTTAAATTCATTGCGATTAATATATTCAAAAATTGCTGAAAAATGATTTTTTTACACTTTGATACATAAGCCATAATATTCATTTATCATTTTTATTTTAAGATTTATTTTTCAATTTATTATTTCTTTAAATTTATAACAAACTATCAAAATTTGATTTTGCTAAACATTAATAGTAGTTTGAAATTATATTTTCAAACTTTAAAGGTTATTTTTTATAAATTTTCTTTTTAAATTTATATTTAGTTCTTTTTTTTTAGAAAATAAATTAATTTAATCTTAATTTAAATGTGTTAAAAATAAAATTAATAAATTTTTCATTTTTTAGATGAAGTAGCTATTAAAGTTTTGAAGAAGAGTAAATTAGATACAAAAACTCAAAAAATGTTATTAAGAGAAATATCTGCTATGGATCAGCTGCATCATCCAAACGTAGTAAGACTTTTTGAAGTGATTGAAACACTAGAAAAATTTTATCTTGTTATGGAATACGCCCATGGCGGTGAATTGTATCAAAAAATTAATCAGGAAGGACGACTTTCAGAAAACAAAGCTAGCTATTATTTTGCTCAAATAATTTCCGCCGTTGATCATCTTGTAAGTTATTTTTATATAATTATTTTAATTAATAATTTCATAACAAAAATTTTTTATTCAATTTTAATAAAAATTCTTTTCGTTGTAGCATTCTCATCGGATTATACATCGAGACATTAAAGCAGAAAATATTTTTTTCTCAGATAAAACTTTCACAATTGTTAAAATAGGAGATTTTGGATTTGCTAATCAACTTCTTTCAAGTAATCAACTTTTAAATACTTTTTGTGGATCACCTCCTTATGCTAGTCCAGAATTATTTAAAAACCAAAGTTATCAAGGTCAAAGTGTTGATTTATGGGCTTTAGGAGTTTTGCTTTATTTTATGGTTACTGGATTAATGCCATTTAATGCTCAAACAGTCACAGAATTAAAAAATATAATATTGATAGGTAAATAAAAATTTATTATAAAACTTATTTCAGGAAGATTTATATAAACTAATTTAAAATTTTTTTTTTATTTGAATAAAGGTGATTATTATATGCCTGAACATGTTTCAGAAAATTGTAAATATGTTATAAATGGTTTACTTAGTCATTTGCCTCAAAATAGATTCTCAATTGCTAATATAAAGCAAAGTAAGTTTTTACAACTACGTATTTTTAATGACCCTTTACCTAGCTATCATTTGAAAAAACAAAAAATAAATTTAGAGGATTCTAAAAATAGTACTGATCTTAATTCAAACTCTGCTTTGCAAATTTTTTCAACAAACGATTGTTGTAAATATGCAAAAAGGCCTATAAAAGAAAATGAAAGCTTCAACCAAAATAAAATAGCAAATTGTGAAAAAATAAATAACTCTTTATCAAATCTTAATCAAACTAAACAGCAACAATTTTCAAGTAAAACGCAATATTCAAAAACGGAAAATAAAAGTTCTTCAACAAATTTAAGTTTACAAGATGATAGTGGTCATTTTGAAGAAAACATTCATTTTAAAAATAGTATACAAGATTTTAATAAGATACCACAATGTAAAGTAGTTAATTTAAGTTGTAAATCTAATGATAATTTTAAATCTGAAGAAAAATTTATTAGCTTTTTTTCTCAAGATTCTTCTTGTTTTGAAAATGAAGAAGATAGTGGGGTTTTTAAAAGTGAAAATTCACCAAAGATTTCTTTTAAATCTATTGAGGACTTAAGAGATTCCGAAAAACAAGATATGAAAGAGTCAATTAATCGATCTTTTGTTTCAGATTATAATCAAATTTCTAATCAGCCGAAAACAAATCAATATTTAACTACTAAATCTAAAACAAATAAAGAGTATAATCATTCTATGTTAATTAATAACAAAGATAATATAAAATATAAATCAAAAGAAAAAGATAATTCAATTTTTTCAATTCATCGTTTCCAAAATAACAAGCTTAGTATAGATGAACAAGAAACTTTAATAAGACTAAAAAATTACGGTATTAGTGAACAAATGCTAAAAGAAAGTTTAGAAAACGGAGTACGTAATAGTTTAATTGGTATATATAGACTTGTTCTTCATAATGTTATAAAAAGTAGATTAAAAAAACAAAATGAAATTTATTTGGAAGAAAAACAAAAAATCACTAACCAGACTTTTAATTTTAATAAATATAATGAAGAAACAATTCAAAAAAAGTTTAATAATAGTAAATTGTGTAAAAGTGATGAACAGTTTTCCCCTAAAAAAAATGATAAAGAAACACAAAATTCATTACATCAAAATAATTATCCACTAATTGGTTTTGAAAAACAATCAAATTTCAATAAAAAAATTGACTCTATCAAAATATGTTCTGAATTTAAATCAAGTAATGAAAAAAATGCTTCAAATGATTCAAAAAAAAATTTTTTAAACAAAAGTGTTATGTTAGATAAATTATCTAATGAATTATATTGCCAGCAAAGTCACAAATTTAATTTTAGTGTAGAAAATTTAAGCTTTTTAATGATTAAAAATAATAATCAAATGAATGAATCAAAGTTTAATTCAAAAAATAAAAATAATGACTCACTCAATGATCATAATTTTTTAGAAAATGAAAAGAGCATTGATGGTTTTATTTCTAATGAATTTAAAAACAAGATTATTTTGATAAATAAAAATATAGAAGATAAATCAATGATAAATAATTTAGAAAACTGTATAAATAAAGAAGAAAATATCAAAGAATTAAGTTTGAATAATTTAGATCATAAAAACTTTAATCTAGTTAAAGAAAATACCTCTGTAATTATGAAACCAGATAATTTAGAACAAGGTTTAAATATTGCGAATAATTTAAATACTGATGTTGAGTTTTTAAATAAATTAAACACAACTATGAATTTGAAAAATAATTTGCACACACCTTTTAAGCCTTATTTAAATAATTATCTTGAAGAAGAAAAAAGATGGAAAAAAATGCAAAAAAAAAAGAAAAAATTAAAAAAAAAATCTATAATTAGTTGTTGTATATTTTAAATGTTTAAACCTCATCAATTATAAAAATGATAATATTATGAGGTTTTATTGTTAATTTAAATATAAGAAAATAATTTTAATTTAACATTTCCAATTATTTGATCAAAATTCATCAAATTTCTGTCAAATTCATCATTTTCTTCAATAACATTCTTTTTGAACTGTTTTAATATGTATGACAAGTTCAAATCGGCGGCAAAATTATTTGTGTATGGTAAACTGCTCAAACTAATAGTGCCTTTGGTCAATAAGCTTATTTAAAAAAAGCTAAAAAGAAAAAAAGATAATATTCCATTATTGAATATAATAAAAGGCTTATGATAAAATATTTTAATTTAACAATGTCCAGAATTTTAGATAAAATTTTTTCTTTTATTGTAAAAGGGGTTTACATATCTATTTTCAAAAAAAAAAAAAAAAAAATTTGTTTCGAAAATATAACATGAAAGCGGAAGTGAAAAATTTTTTTGACGAATAGGCATTTTTTTTTCTTTAAAAACCTTTTCTTAAAATAAAATTGATTATTTTAATACGTTACGTAAAATAATTTTTTTTGTATTTAAAAAAAATAAGAACAAAAAATTTTTTGTTTCAAAAAAAATTTTAAATTATCAAGTAAAACTAATCCTTTTTTTTTAAAGAAAATAAAATTTGAAGAAATATGTAACTAATTTATTAAAGTTGAAAGTCACTAGTTTTTCAATTTTTTTAAATAAGTTATTTATTCTAACATTAAAGTTTTCTCAATAATCTTTGCTCTAAAAAGAAAATTTTCTTGAATTAGCTTTTTAATGCATTAAATAGTTATTTTTAAATTTTTATAATTAACATATTAAAAACTTGATTCTTAAGTTTGTAGTTTTAAATAAATTTCTTACTTTATTAAGTATTTTTGATATTTAATAAAATTTTATAGACTTCTTTAGGACAATTTAGGAAATTTTTTTTTGAAATTAAATTTTAATTTATAATTTTTTTTTTTTTGGAAACAGCATGTGTTAAAACGCTTTGAAAATAAATTAGTTTGATATTCAAAAAATAGTTTTTTTTTTTTCAAAAATTTTTATTTTCTTTTAAAAAAATTTGATTGTTTTATTTTTATCTGTAATCAAATTTAATTGAAAGCAATCTTTCATTTAAAAAAAAAAAATAAACTTTCAAAAAGTTTAAGAAAAAAAATATTTTTTAACTTCCGCTTTTTCAAGACTTTTGAATAAAATTCAAAATATAATTGACGATAAATTGTCATAATAAAATTTAGCTCAATAATTTTAAATATTTACGACACCTTTGAAATTTTCAATCATAAAAAAAAAGTTACTTTTGAAATTTTATAAAAGTCTCAATTGTTCAAACAAATGAACTAAAAATAAATATTAAAACTTTTTAAAAAAAAAAAATTTCTATCAAAATAAGTTATTTTATAAAACTAAGTTTCGATGATTTGTTAGTCTTGTTTTTTAAAAAGTTAGATTTTTTTGTTCAAAAATATTTTTTTAAATTATTCAACATTAAAATAACTTAATACTTATTTTTATTTTGACTTTTCAAACTTAATAAGCATTTGTTTTTTTAATCTATTCAAAATATACACCGGAAGTCAAATAATTGAGATAAAAATTTTTTTTTTACAAATAGTAGTTTTCGTTTTTATAAAAAAACATCTAAAAAACAAAATTTTAAAAAGTCTAAAAATCAGATATGAAAAAAATTTTATTTTAAAAAAATATTGGAAAGTTTTTAATTTAAACAAACATTTAGACTTCTCAAAGATTATAAAAATTTAAAATAAAAATTTAATAAATGATTTTCTAATGATCAAAAGTTATAAATGAAAAATGTAAAAAGAAAAAAAACTTTCAATTGATGTCAAAAAAAAAAATTTTATTTTCATTAAAAAAAATTTTATCAAAAAATATTTTTTTGCACTAAATTAAAATTAAAGTAAAACTCAAAAACAAATTAGTTGTTTAATTAAAAAAGAAAAAAAAAAACAAAATTTTATAATTAAATTCAAAACACTGAAAATTTTTTTCGTAACTTTTTAACTTTTACAATGAAAAAACAAAATTCATAAAATACGCAAAATTAAATTAAAAAAGTTTAAAAACTGATCAAATTTTTATCAATCTACCCTTTATCATAAATCTTCGTCAAATATTGAACAAGTTTTTTCTTACAAAAACTTTAAATTGTTAAAATGTCACAGCAATTTTTTTTTGTTAAAATCATCTTTTTATAATTTAGCATCTTTATTTAGATCTTAAAAACAATTTTTTTTTGATATAAAAAACAAAAAACTCTTGTTTACATATTTTTGAAAAAAAATTAGTTAAAAGAATTTTTCAGAAAGATGTTTAAAATTAAAAATTTTATAAGATTTTTTGATGTATGTTAAAATCCATTAACATTTTAAAATAATTTTCATTGAAAAAAAAACTTTCTTTTACATTAACAAAACATTATTTTATTTTAAATTAACTTCATTATTTTATGTACATTATTTTTGTTCTAAATGATTTTTATTTTAATTTAAAAAATTTTGTTTAAGTTTGAATAATTTGTATTTAAAAAGTATTCATAAGAAATTTATTTAAATAAAAGTTATATTTTTTAATTAGAAAAAGTTTTCCTTTTTAAAATGATGTTTTAGATTTTTAATTTAAACAAAAAGAAACTTTCCAATAAAAAAGAAATATTTCTTTAAAGAAGATTTTTTAATGAAAAATAAAAATCATCAAAAGAAAAAAGTTTTCATGAAATAAAAGTTAAAAAAAAAAAATTAACAAGAAAACCTCAAAAACTTCCTAAAATAAGAAGAAAAAAAATTTTAAGAAATGAAGTAAAAAAAAATTTTCCTTTCAATTTAATTTTTTGATACAATTAACTAAATCAATTTAAGTTAATTTTTAAGAATAAAAAAAAAATCAAAACTTTAATTTTTATTAAATTATGCTAAATTTGTTTTAGCTAAAAGTTGTCAAATCAACTTAATGTGGTTAGTTACAACTTAATAAATAAAACTAAATTTTTATAAATAAAATTAAATTTATTTAGAAATTTTGATAAATTATAATTTATGTCAAGTTTATATTAAATAACTTTTTCAATACTTTTAGATTTTTAAAAATTTACAAAACTTTTTTTTCAAAACTTCATTTTGTATCTTTTTAAATTTTATTACTGATTTTTGAAAGCTGTTATAGATTTTAAGATAAACTAAAACTTAATTTATTTTTTTTTCAAAGAAATAAACGATCAAATTTTTAGATAAAAAAATAAACATTTAAAATTTTAAAAATCAAAACTAATTATTTTTTTTAATTTTACAATTTAAACTTTGACGACTTTATTTTTGATTTTTGTAAATTTACAATTTGTTTACTTAAACAAAAAGTTCTTTTAATTTTTGTTAGTATTGAATTACTTAGTTAAAATTGACATCTAAAGTTTTTTTTTTTCAAAAAAAACAAAATAGATTTTAACTTGAATTGTAATTAGAAAATAAACTTTTTAGTTTTTTGTTTTTATTGAACTCAATTTTGTTTGAGATAATTTTTAATAAACATTTGAAGTTAATTCAACTTTTAGTTATTTTATTTACTTTGATTTTTTTGTCTTACTGTCAATATTTGAATTTATAGGAAATTTATACAAAAAATTATATGTGTATAGAGTTGGTCAAAACTTCAAATTAAATAATCAATTTTAATACAAAAGGTGAATATGTCGATTAATTTTTTTTTTTTAGTGTATTATGCAAAAAAAGTCTTTTTTTTATAAGCATCAACATTATGTTTATATTAAGAATTCTATACATTGATTCCTAAAATTTGAACAAAAAACAAATAAAAGGCTGAATTTTTTTTTTTAAAAAACAATTAATAGATACGTAAATTTTTGTCTATTAAACTTTCTTAGTAATCGTTAAAAAATCTAAAAGGCTAAATCAACATTTTTTAAAGCTTGATTAAGCATTTTTGTTAAGTTTTTTAAACAAAAATTAAAACGTACTATTACATGAAACTTTGTTTTCTTTTTTAATTTGTTTTAATTAGATAATTAAACTTTTTTAAATAAACCTTAACTTAAATTTCTTAATTTAATTTTTTTAAGTTTCACTAAACTTATAATACAAAACTAATAAATTTTTTTTTAATGAATTTAACTTCCGGTTTTGAAACTACAAATTTTATTTTAATTCAATTTAGTTGAAAAAAAGCAATTTCGTGAATTCAAAAACCATTTTTCACCTTTTTTTTTACCAAAGTATCTTTATTAAAGCTTTAAAATATTTCTTGGATGAAAAAATAAGTTTAATGTATCTAAAACTCAATTTTAGTTTAAATTGCTTTTATTTTTTTTAAAATTGATAAACTTACATCAAAAAAAGAGTTAATTTATAGTAAAAAAAGAAGAAAAAAATTTTTGAACACCAAAAACAAGCTAAATTAATTTCATAGTTAACTTTTTTAAATTTTTCCAAAGATAAAAATTCAACAAAAATTTCTAGTTATATTTTATGAAAGATAAAAGAAAAATCAAAATTTTTTATAAACATTAGAATAAAAAAAGAGCATTTTTAGTAAATTTTAATTAATCAATTATAATAATAAATTCAAAGAAAAAATAATAATTATCCAACATAAAGCTATATAAGTTTAAATTAAAATCAAAACTTTGTAAAGAAAAATTAATTCTTTATTCAGATAGATTTGTTAAAAATCTATTCACCTAAAAGCTTATTGTTAGTTTTATTGAAAAAAAATATTAAAATTTTTTATAATTAAAATTTAAAAGTTAAAATTTAAAAATATTTTTTTAGGATTTACCTGTTTTTGACTAATTTTAAGACTTTTTAATAAAAAGTTATTTTATTGAAACAAAAGATATTAATTTTTTTACGAGTTTGTCGAATGATTTTTATTTATCGAAATTTTCAAAAAATTAAAGAAGTTTAGCTAAAGTTTTAGCTTTAAAAAATACATTTTTTTCGTTTCAAATAAAACTTTTAATTTATGTTTTTACTAACTTAATTTTGATAACTATTAAAAGATTTTAGTTTTTATTTATTAATAGTATCATTGAGTTTAACAATGTTTATATATATTAAAAAAATGATATTCGTATAGTATAACGATGCTTAATCAAAAAATATGGGAATTTCGAAAACTTAAAAATTAATTTTTTCGAAAATTTTTATAAATTGAGCCCTCTATGTTTTTTTTTATCTATTAAATTAAATTGTTACAAAGAGTTACACGTATACTGAAAAACATCTTCAAAAGTTATAAGAACCGCATAACAAAAAAAAAGAAAGACAACTTAAAATTTTAGAACAATTTACTAAATTTTCTTTTAAAACTTATTTAAGTTGATACTTTTTAGTTTATCTACACATTTATAGAAAATAAAAAAAACATAGTTTTTAAATTGAAAGAGAACTTTATTTATCAAAAAAACCTAAAATGACTCTAGTTTTGACTAATAATAAAAAACATATGTATTTACAAATTCAAGTTTCTATAAAATATTAGTTTCCTCAATACTGAGGTATTTAAATATAGTTGGAGTAAGAAAAGTTACATTAAAACCTACAATTATGTAAGATATGACTTTAGCTGGTATTTCAATTTTATAGATCATATTTGTTTGTTGTTTTTCCCAAAATAATGAGTATTTTTATGTATAACAACCTGTTTAAACAATAAATTTTTTTTTAATTGAAATAAAGTTGAATGTTAAAAAGTTAATCAAAGTTTTGAAATTTTTTATCTTTAAATTAATTAAAGTTATTTGTAAAATACTGATTGAATTAGATTTTCAAACTGATGAACTTAAATTACCTAAACTAATTAAGATAAACTTATAATCTAATACCTCTTACACTTTGATAATTTTGTTCCCTAAATGTCATGCATTTTAATTTAAGTTTTTTTGATTTTTTTAAAGGTAATACTAGTTACTTAGTTTTTCTTTTAACAATTTAATATTCAAAATACTAGACTAAATTTGCTCATAACTATTAAAAAACCTTCAAATAACAAACAATTTAATTTCAGATTTCGCATCAAAGATCTGTTTGGTGCAGGTTGATTTAAATACTTTCTAGATTCTAAATTAGTTAAGTTTTTTCTTTGATAAGCACAAAAACCCTATAGCCTCTCGTAAAAATCAACTAATAGTACTTCTCTTCCAATTTTAAGCAAAAGTTTCTTTAATTTAATTCAAACCATATAAATAAAAATATTTTATGAAGCTACCTTAAAATTTGATTTATTTTATGATACGATTAATTAACAAACTTTGGCTATAAATTGTTGTAAAAAAAATATATACAAAAATAATACGAGTTAATTATCCTAAAAAATTTTATGAAAATCAATTTGATAACACTAGTTTTTTTAACTTATTTACCTCTGATCTTAATTCTTAATTATCTGTGATTATTTTGTTCTCAGGTAAATACAACATACTCTTTAAATAGCTATAACTTATTTGTTTAAAAAATAGTAATTTTTATAACTTATATTGTAAACATTTTCATCTTAGATTTTCGGTCTACTTATTTTTAGGCAAAAACATAATTTACCTTTTTAAAAAAAAGAACTAAAGAGTGATTAGGAGATACTAGAGAATAAAAGAGTAACAAAATAATAAGAGAGTTAATGAAAATTGGAAGGAAGTAAAATAAAATAAAAGAATAAAGTAAACGAATTAAATCAGTATAATTAAAGATAAAAACTTAATAATAAATTAATATTTAAAATAATAAAAAAAAGTTTTTTTATATTGACATTTTGTTTTTTTGAATTGACTATTAAATTGTGGAAAATAAAACTGAGTTGTCACCTTTCAAAAAAATAAAAAACTAAAACTTAAGTGTCAAATGGTAAAAAAAATTATTAAATAAAAGCATTAGATTTTTTCAAACTCATGTGTTTGTGATATAAATAGTATCTTTAATCTTTGTAATAATGAATGTAAATTAAAAATTTCAAAGGCAACGAATCATTTAAAGATTTGGAGATTAAAAATTTTAAAAAAATTTGATGAAGTTTTAGCGTTCAATATAATAAAAATAACAAATTTGAATGTCACTGAAAAAAATGGTAATGATTGGATTCAAAAATAAAGTAATTCTGAAATATAAACTTATTTTTTCTAATTTAATACCAAACAGCTATTTTTAGTTTTCTAACTCAGAAACTCAAAAACTAAACTTAGCTAAATATTAATTTCTTTACAAAAAATAATTTAGTTTTTTTCTATCATGTAAGATTAAAGATATCTTTTTATGAATTATTATAATTGATTTTTTATATCTTCTCTTTTTTATTTTTTGCTGGTAACTCATTCTATTTTAATATTAAAAATATGTATTTTTGAAAAAAAAATCTAAAAAAAATCAATAAAATTTTGAATCAACTAATATTGACTAATTTCCCAATTTATTTGAAGTTTTACAAAAATATTTACTCAAAAAAAAATTCACAAAATGAACAAAACTTAAAAAAAACAAAAAATTTCCTTTTGAAAAAATTAGCATTGACGTAAAATTGGTAAAGCTAAATTATTCCAATTTTCTTCCCATCTTAAACTTAAAAAGTTCTTATGAATATGATCTTTGAATTGATTTAATTTATTTTGATTTTCTGGAAAATTTCTTAGCAAATGACATAAATTCCTTGTTAATTCATTACTATCAACAAAAAGTAAACCATTTTCATCATTTTTTACTAGCTCATTTATACTAAAAATAAAAAATTATGTTTAGACTAAACTTTAAAAAAAAATGAAAAAAAAATTTTACCATGAATACTTTATTGAACAAACTGGTAATCCACAACCAAACATATCTACTATTTTCATAGGCAAATCTAAGTCACTTGATGATTTATGCAAACTAATTCCTAAATCACATGAACCTAATAATTTAGGATAATCTTCAGCTTCAAGCCAAGGTAAAACTATTTCAACATAACGCCAAATTTTGTTCTGAATTATATTGACAAAATATTCTTTTAATGGACCTTTACCAGTTATTATACAAACAACTTGTGGTAAATTTGTATTTTTACTACAAATTTTTTCATAATTATCTAAAGCAGTTAAAAGAACATCAAAATCTTCATCTTCAGTCCAACTAGTACTTGAAACTAAAAATGCTGGCCTATTTTTTTTTTCTGTAACTTTGTTTTCACAAAGGTCAAAATCGGTTAATCTAGTACAACTTTTATTTTTAGTATCTCTAAATTCTTTATAAGTAGTTTTAAGTTTTTGAAGTAGATCATGTTTTGAATTCCAATCTAAAGGCTGAAATCTTAATGGAGGTTTGTCATATAAAACTGTTGCACTAAAAAAATAAAAAAAATAGTAAAATAAAACATAATTTATTAATATAAATTTACTTAATATTTGATTTTTTATGTAAATCCTCTTTTAAAGCTTCAGTGACACTAAAATGGTATTTAGCTCTAGAACCAAAGAAACTTTCTACCCATTTACATAACTTTACTAATAAATGTTTTTCACCAAGTGATAAAGCTAATATAGTATAACCATAGTTGTGCCAATCAATTATAAGACTAATACGTGTTAATAAACAATAAAACCATAGAACAGGTAAAGTTGGAATGGAAGGTGGATTCTGAAATGAAAAAAAAAAGTTTTATTTTTAAAAAAAACAAAACTTTAATTAATTTTTTCTCACTTGTACAAGAATGAATTTAGTATTTCGAAAGGATACGTGAGCAAATAGAGTATAAATTAAAACAAATGATTGCCAAATAACTTTTAAAAAGTAACTAAGATATTTTCCAGTATCTAAAAAAACATCAAATTTATTATTTGTTTTTTTTTTAAAAAAAACTCACATTTATTGAATGCTGGAACTTCATTCATTAAATTTTGTCTTACTCTATAATTAGTTTCTAAATCTTTAATTGGTTTGCTACCTTTATAAGCTATTATATTTACATTGTAGCCATTTTTTGCTAAAGATAATGAATGATATTGCATTCTAGGGCTACGGCCAATATCACCAAGAACTACAACACATGCTTCCATAATATTAAATTACTAACTAACTTTTGATTAAGATTTTCTTTTATATAAACATTTTTTGTATTATTCAAATAATAAATTGACAATAATTCATTAAATTATTTATGAATATAAAATAATTTTGAAACTAGATGAAATATTATTTAAAAAATAAACAACCTGGTGGAATTTTTTTGAAACAAAATAAATAAGAGAAAAATTTTTTTTTCTCAGCTAGTAATGAAAAATACTGTAAGTTAATAGATATGTTGTTTAATGTAAAATAGAAAATCTAAGGTAGTTCTAAAATTACTTTTTTAAAGTATTTTAAAATTTTTTAGCAATTTAAAGGTAAAAAAGTTTTGTAATTAAATTAAATTATATTTTAAGAATTATGAATAAATCAAGTCTAATATTTTGTTTTTTTTTATTGATAATTAAATTAAAAAGAAAAAACTAACTAAGTTACTAGTACCATCTTTTTAAAAAAATAAAAAACTTAAATTAAATACGCATGTCAAATAGTGAACAAAATTATTAAAATATTAGAAGCATTAGATTTTAAATTTATCTTAATTAGTTTAGGTAATTTAAGTTCATCAGTTTGAAAATTTTTTTCAACTTAGTGAATTTACAAATAATTTTAATTAATTTAAAAGATAAAAATTTCAAATTTTACTTTGATTAACTTTTTTACATTTAAACAACTTTAATTCTATTTAGATTGAAAAAATTGAATGTTTAAACAGGTTGTTTTATTTTAAAAAATATTGATTATTTTGGGAATATATCTGAGTTTGTTAATAAAGTTTAGTCGAAAAATGTTTTTGTTTTAAAATCTTTAGTGATAAATGATCATAATGTTTTTGGTTTAATTGTGAATTAATATTGAATCAAAAATAGAATTTAAAAACTAAAAATGAATTTAATCGATTCATTAAAAGATCCTCAACTTGTTGCTACTTTCCAAAAATTTTTTGGAATAAAAATTACCAGTAAAGTTAATGAGTCAAAAGAAAAAAAGCTTGAGAATGAGGAAAAACCTAAGTATTTAGTAGAAAATAAATTTTTTTATTTCTTATTTTGGTTCGGTGCAAGTCTGGGCTCCGAAATATTCTATGCTTTGTATTTTCCATTTTGGTTTTGGAATATTGATGGCTATGTAGGTAGAAGGTATATAAAGGAGAGTTAATTTTTTAAATTTACAAAAAAATTATCTTTAATTTAGACTAATTTTGATATGGGCATTGATTATGTACATTGGCCAAGCATTAAAAGATGTGATAAAGTGGAAAAGACCAAAATCCCCTCCTGTGGTGATATTAGAACCTAAATATTCTTTAGAATATGGCATGCCTTCAACTCATGCAATGGTAGGATTTTTGTTACCTTTTGGTACATTATTATTCACGATTTCCCGATACGAGGTACAAAATTCGTTAAACTAGTTTAATTTATTCTAAAATATTCTTTAGTATTCTTATAGCATGGGATTAATCATATCATCCATTTGGTGTTTACTAGTTTGTAGTAGTCGTTTATACTTAGGAATGCATACAGTTTTAGATGTTTTAGTTGGTTTAGTTTTAAGTTCATCATTATTATACTCTTGTTATCCATTTATAGATTCTATTGATGAGTTTGTTTTAAAAAATAATTTTGCTCCTTTCATTACATTAGTGATTCTACTAATATTGACTACTTTTTATCCCAATTCTAATAATTGGTCTCCTGCAAGAGGAGATACTTGTGTTATGTTATCTTTTAGCTACGGAGTTTTAACAGGTTCTTGGTTGAATTATCAATTAGGTAAATAAAAAAATTAACAAGTTAAAGGAATTGTCTAAAACTTTATTTTTTAGGTGTCACAACAGAATCAGATCTAAGTCTTCCAATTTCAATTAATTTACCAGGAAAAGTTTTCTTGATCCATACCATAATAAGAACAATCATAGGAACTAGTTTAATAGAAGTTTTGAGAAAAACATTGAAAAATTATATTTTTAACGTTCTGAGTTATTTATATAACTTAGACGCTAAAGAACAACAAACAAATATGATCTATAAAATTGAAATACCAGCTAAAGTCATATCTTACATAATTGTAGGTTTTAATGTAACTTTTCTTACTCCAACTATATTTAAATACCTCAGTATTGAGGAAACTAATATTTTATAGAAACTTGAATTTGTAAATACATATGTTTTTCATTATTAGCCAAAACTAGAGTCATTTTAGGTTTTTTTGATAAATAAAGTTCCCTTTTAATTTACAAGCTATGTTTTTTTTATTTCTTCAAACAAAATTATTTTTTTCTATAAAATAACTTTCTTGATTAGGTGAACTGATCTATTTTAGGCCTTTGGTTTACTTCAAATTTTCACAAAAAAACTTTTTGGCAAAACTTTATTGATTTTTGACAATGAGCATAGAACATTTTAACTCAAAGAACAGAATAAAACTTAATAATTTAAACGATAAAAACCTGGAACATTACAATAAAGTTTACTGAATTAGCTGAACATGATTTGTCTTTAAAAAAAATTAATAATATTTCTGAGAATCAGTGAATAAGATTTCTTGTTTTTTAGTCATTATAAGTTAAAACTCAAAAAATGTTAGTTAGATTACACAATGAACTTAATAAATTTTCAGCTGAATAAAAATGATTTATTCAAAAAATTCTACACGATTACAATTATTTTTTTCTTAAGCTTTCTAAAATATCGAAAACTTCTTGGACTGGAGGTTCTTTCAAAGTTTCAATAAATTTTTTTTGGGATTCTAATAAAACTAATCTAGGTCTTCTATTGAACCAATCTGAATCTAACTCAAAATTCAAATGGTGTAACATAAACCTAACAGGTATTCTTTCATATGAATTATTATTTATTGTAATAAAAGCTATAAAATCTTTCCCTTCATTCATTACATTTGGACCCATTATTTTTTCTTCAGGTAATTCTATCGAATCTTCTTTCACAAAAACATTTTGTCTTCTTAAACTTATTTTTATATGTTTTTTTTGTAATTCCCAATTATTTACATCTGACATTGTTACTAAAAATATTTTTTCTTTTAATTTTTCAGCAGTGATAGGTGATAAAGCAGTTGATGGACCACCAGGTTGTTTTTCTTCAATTAATTTTTTATAAAAAAATCTATTTTCTTCTGTTGCATAAACTGCTTTTTGACAAGGAATCAAATAAGAAAATGCTAATTTTTCGTCTACTTTAACAATATCTCCTTTCACACCAACACCCGAAACATGTTCAATTAAAATAATGTCTAAAAATTCTTCTTTTTTATCTATGATAACTTCTTTGTAAAGATCATCTATTCCTAACCTAGGTACTAACCAAGGATCTTGAGGTCTTATTTCTTTGATATATGGTCCAACAATATATTCAGATTCCCATTTTGAACCTAAAATTAAAAAATAATTGAGTTTTAAATATTTTTTTAATTTTTAATTTACCTAAAAAAGGTTCTTTCTCTCTGATTAGTTGTTTTCTTTCAATTAATTCAGCATATATTGGTTTTTTATGTTTTTTTCCTCTCACAAAAGAACTTAAAAAAATTAAGTTGCAATTTTGTTTAATTAAGCTAGATGGTTTTTTTAAAAAACAGGAACTCATTTCAATTTATTATTCAGCTATACTAAAATTTAACATAATTTTTAGTTTAAGTTTGTTTTTAAAATCAAATTTAAAAAACACATGAGTTCATAAGATTTTTGTTGTAGTTTTCTAAATTTATTCATATAGTAGAAGAGCGCTATTTTTAAAACTTTTTCTAACAACTAGATTTTTTTTTTTAGGGTACTAATAATTAAGTCTTTCTAAAAAAATTAAAAGGTCTACAACTTTAAAACATACAATGGTCAATCCGATTTTAACATCATTGAAATCTTATTTGATCGTTCTAAGAAATGAGACAAATGTAGTAGAATTTACTCAATAATACTTAACAACCATAAAACAAATGTTAAACTCAAAATACTCAATAAAAGCTTAACATCTAACTATTTTTAAAACAATAAAAGCCACAAAAAATAATACAACAATTTAAAAACACCAAATACATTTTAGTACATTTATGTTACTTATAAGCTTCAATTACAGAGAAAAAAAATTTTTTTTGTGTAAACCTTTATTCAGTCCAGTGTAAATACATCTTATGAGTTTTTATCAAAAATTTTTGTTAATAAAATATTTTTTTTGAATAATTTTCATAAAAAAAACTTCTATTTAAAAACCAAGTTAACCGAAAAAATTTAAATTTAGAGTTTTAAAATAATTTAGTTTGAAAAAATTATTTGAAAACTAAATAAAAAAAATTATTTAAGATTGCAACGGCCAGGATTCGAACCTGGAATTCCGATGAAAATAAATTTTCTGGCAATTGTTCTTTGCTACCGTCGCTACTAGTAAAAAACCCGAGTACTAGAAATTTATTTAAACTTATATAATTGTGAAATTCGTTCAGTCAATTTGAAATTATACCAAACAGTCCTCATTTATTTGCATTTATTAATTGAAAAAACAAAATTATTTGCTTAATTAATAGAAAAAAAAAACTTAATTTTAGTTTTAGAAACAGATTTTTAAATGAAAAAAAATTATTTCATTTACAAAGTATTTCGTAATAGACATTGAAATAAAGTACTATTACCAAAATTTTGAAACTAAAAATAACTAGATGGCGTTTCAAACTAATAAAAAAATTTTAAAGCTTAATTGTAGTATTTTTTTATTTTATAAAATACATGAAAATGATTCAATGAAAGAAAAAAAGCTAATTAAAAAATTAAGATAACATATTGTTTTTTAAAAAAATTGATAAGCTGTGTAAGAATTTAGTAACAATAATTCAAAGTATATACAGACTTACTTACCAACCTGTTATGCTTGTAAATCATGAATAAGTTTTTATTTTTTCAAAACAAACTTCTTTTGATTTTTGAAATAATCAATCTTTGTTGACCATTTTTTTAGAAACTATAAATTAATTATCTAATAATAAAACTGAAAAATTCAATTTAATTGGATTTAGCTTTAACCAAAAAATAAATTGCAAAGATTTTTAGACTTTATGACAGAAGCTATAAACTTTTTAATGCAAAGATTCAAAAATGATTAAATTTTCCAACTATTAAAAGAAACTTCATAACTAATGTTTCTTTTTTAAACAAAAACAATTTATTCTCAAAAGTTTCATACAACAACCCTGATTGATTAAATAAGTCTGAAAAAATTACTAAACAAATGTACAAGTTTATAAAAAAAGTTTAGAAAATAATAGCGGCTTAAAGTAATTTTGAAGGCGGCTATAAAACAACAATTAAACTAATTTAATTTAATTTTGAAAATTTTTGTAAATCGCGCTAACTCAATAATTTTTTTAAGCTAGGTAGTGTATAAATTACTACAAAGTACTTTAAATTGAATGCTTAAAAATTAATTTCATTTTAAAACAATTTAATTAAAAAAGGTTCTAAAATTAATTTTACCGCTTTGTCATAAAGGCATGCGCTTTTTTAACAGAAATTTTTTTTTAAAGAACTCGTTTCAAAAACGATCGTAAACTCACCATTTGCATTCGTGTAGCTGCTTTACCCTGATCAAATAAACAAATATTTTTACATTCTTAGTGAAGTTTACACATTATTTTTTTTTTTTTTTGAAAATTTATGATCCTTGTCTTCTTTGCTTAATTTACAAAGGTATTTTTTAATTTTAATTATATTTAAATAAATTTTTCTTAGAAAACATTTTTTAAACAAAATATTAATGAAAACACTGTGAATACATCAAATGCTTTAATTTAAGATAATATTTTCAAAAACTAATAACCTACTTGAAAAAGTTGATTTATTTTTTTTTTTTTTATAAAATTACCACCTATTAATTTAAAACAAAAAATATGTAAAGCTTTATTTTCTAAATTCAATTTATAAACAAAAAATTGCAATTATAGATCAAATAGAAAAACTTTTTGAGAATCTTAAATAGATAATTTTGATTCTAAATTTTATTTTAAAATTTTTTTCCAATTAGACAAATGTATAAGTGAAATTGTAAAAATTTACTCTAAAAACACTATTTGCACAAATATTTTTAGAAAAATGCTGTTTTACTTAAGAAAAAATGTATTTAATTATAAACTTAAGTTATCACAAACCATGAAAAATATTTTTCAACGCCACCTTTTATTTTCTAAAAAACATTTTTTTATACTAAAACCCTTTAACTGAAAAAATAATTTAAGGTATTTTTTTGCAGGTTAATACTTAATTTTTTTCAAAATGTCTACGTCTTTAAATGATGATGGAGCAGATCGTAATGTTCAAATGTGGAAAATCAAAAAACTTATTAAAAGTTTAGAATCAGCAAGAGGGTAAAAATAGTTCAATTTAATAATTTTTAATTTAACTTAAAATATTTTTTTTTTAAGAAATGGAACAAGTATGATTTCTTTAATTATTCCACCTAAAGATCAAATTTCTAGAATTTCAAAGATGTTAGCTGATGAATTTGGTACAGCATCTAATATTAAATCAAGAGTAAATAGATTATCAGTACTTGGAGCTATCACTTCTGTACAACAAAGATTAAAACTTTATACAAAAGTACCTCCAAATGGATTAGTAGTTTATTGTGGAACTATTGTGACAGAAGAAGGAAAAGAAAAAAAAGTTAATATTGATTTTGAACCATTTAAGCCAATTAATACCTCTTTATATTTATGTGATAATAAATTTCATACAGAAGCTTTGACAGCTTTATTAGCAGATGATAATAAGTTTGGTTTCATTGTTATGGATGGTAATGGAGCTTTATTTGGTACCTTACAAGGAAACACAAGAGATGTTTTACATAAATTTACAGTAGATTTGCCAAAAAAACACGGTCGTGGTGGTCAATCTGCTCTTCGTTTTGCTCGTCTTAGAATGGAAAAACGTCACAATTATGTAAGAAAAGTTTCTGAAGTTGCTACACAACTTTTCATAACAAATGATAGACCAAATGTAGCAGGTTTAATTCTTGCTGGTTCTGCAGATTTTAAAACAGAATTAAGTCAGTCTGACATGTTTGATCAGAGATTACAAGCCAAAATAGTAAAATTAGTTGATGTGTCTTATGGAGGCGAAAATGGATTTAACCAAGCTATTGAATTATCTGCTGAAGTATTATCAAATGTTAAATTTATACAAGAAAAAAAACTTATAGGACGATTTTTTGATGAAATTAAACAAGAAACTGGTAAAGTTTGTTATGGAGTTCTTGAAACATTAAAAGGTTTAGAAATGGGAGCTGTTGAAATTATAATAGTTTATGAAAATTTGGATATAAATAGGTGGGTTTTGAAAAATCCATCTACAAATGAAGAAACAGTATTACACCTTACTCCATCAAAAGAAAAAGATAAATCTTTCTTAGTTGATAAAGAAACAGGAATTGAATTAGAAGTAGTTGATTCATTACCTTTATTAGAATGGCTTGCTAATAATTATAAAAATTATGGAGCAACTTTAGAAATTATAAGTGATCGTTCACAAGAAGGTTCTCAATTTGTTAGTGGTTTTAATGGAATGGGAGGTTTGTTAAGATATCAAGTAGATTTCCAACAGCTCGAAGCAATAGATGATTATTATACCCTTGATGATAACGAAGAAAATTTTGATGATTATGATTACATGTAAACTTAAAGACTTGATAAATACCTTCAAAAAAACAATTAGTTTTGATAATTTGAAACCCTAATTTTTTTAATAAAATTTTTTTAAAGATGTTTAGAGAAAATTAAATGTATAAATATTGTATAATTTTGTTGATGAAATAATCAGTTTCAACTGATATTTTCTTATAGTCTTTGTTTAAATTAAAACTATTTAATTTTGTTTGAATTACAATTTACATAAGTTTTATGTCAATCAGCTAGCAATTTAAATTTAGTTACTTTGAAAAAAAGTGAAACTTTTTTTATTTTTTTGGTTGATTGTTTTTCTTAAGATATATTAGTTGATAACATTGTAACAAAAAAAAACTTAATACTTTTTTTTTCTACTAAACTGTTTGATACCTCAAAAATTTTAAGTGTTGAATGATTTTTCTAAATTTTTTTTTATAAAAATTTACATTTTTGATTTAATTTGATAAATTTAAACTCAACATAAATATAGATTGAAATAATAATTATTCGCTTGTGAAAAGTATAATTAATTCCAAATCTTTAATAATGTATCCCATGAACCGGTTGCAATCGCCTTTCCATCTTCAGTTATACCTAAACAACTTACTCTATAATCATGACCCATAAGTACATGTTTACAATCTCCTTTTAAAGAATCCCAAACATGACAATTACCGTCATCATTACCTGCAAATAATAATCTACCACTTTTGGAAAAAGCAACAGAAGTTATACTACAGGCTGTGTTATTATAATAGTTTAATAATTCTTGATCTGCTCTTATATCAAATAAACGACAAGTTGCATCATCTGAACCAGTAGCAAAAGCTGTTCCATTCGGAAAGAACTAAAAAACAAAAGTTAATATCGTTCGATAAAAAAATTTTTAATTACTTACTGTGACTGCGTTAATATCAGATTCATGTCCTGTAAATGTTTGTTTACATTTTCCATCACGAACATCCCAAAGTTTTGCTGATGCATCACAAGCACCAGATATAAAAGTATTGCTGTCTGGAGATAAAGATAAAGACATTACATCTCCAGCATGGCCGATATAAGATGTTAATTTTTGTCCTGTTTCTATATCCCATAACGCACAAGTTTTATCTCCTGAGCTTGTTACAATTTGATTGTCATTTATAAATCTACAACAAGATAAATAACCAGTATGACCAGGCAACTCACGGCTTACTCTAACATTTCCTTCACGTGTTTTCAAACTATAAATAGAGCAAATGTTATCTAAACCTCCACAAGCAACAAATGATCCTGATGGAGCGTAAGCACAAGTCATAACCCAACTAGATCTTAAAGGAATAGCGTGTACCTTATTTGTTGTGTAAGCATCCCAAACTATTAATTTTCCATCTTGAGAAGCAGATACTAATCTCCTAAAAATTTAAAAAACAAATGAAATGTTTTCAAAAAATAAATTATTTACCTTGAGTCAGACGACCAATGTAATGCATAAATTTTAGCTAAATGTCCTTTTAAAGTTCGTCTTGCTCTTATGTAAAGGCGATTAATAGGTTGTAATTTACTATTTTCCGCAGCATCTATAAGATTTGCATCACAAGCCCGTTTACGTGATTCCTTAAGTTTTTTAAATGATAAAGAAAAAATTAATTAAAAAATTAATGTAAATCTAATTATGTAAAAATATTTTTTTGTGATAAAAACAATTTTATACGCAGAATAATTAGATAAAAATAAAGAATAAAAAGTAACAATGATCTTAAAAGATAAATAACTACAAAACCTCATATAAAACTAAAATAAAAATTCAAAAATAATAGGCTTTAAATTTATTTGATAGTTTACTTTCAAATAAATTAAAAATGAATTTTCAGTTTAATTAAAATATTATTGTTCATGTCATCATCGTAATAAAATACTTTTTTTAATAAAAACTGAGAAAAATTTTTTTACTCACTCTTATCATAAGATGAAGTTTTTCTGATTCATATTTTAAACTATCTAATTCATTCATTTTTTTTGAATCAATAGACTATTTTTATAAGTTCAAAGATGATTTTTATATTTTTAACTTTTATTTTATAGTTGAGTTTTTTCTCTTGATCAAATTTTCTACTTTTGATTATTTTTGTTTTTCTTGTAATAAATCCTTTTTGCTTATATTCAAATTTTCTCATATATTATTTTATCTTGTTTATATTTTTGTTTATTCTCAACTTTTTTTTAATCGTATTATATCTCTTATTTTATCCTTTTTAATTAAGATTCTTATTCTTTGTTTATTTTCAATCAATAAATCAAAATTAATTATGCCTTAAACGAATAAAAGAATAAACTAAGTTTAAAGAAACCTAAAAAAAAAAATGACAATTAAAGTTAATGGAAAAAGCTAGCTAGATTTTTAAATTAAAAGAATAGTATATAAATGGTCGTCAATGAAAGAAACAAGAAACATAAAAAATAATTTAATCTTTCTAGTTCAATTAAGTTTACTATAACTAATTTTTAATAGAACTTTAGTATTTGAAACTCTATGAAAAGTAATGCAAAGGAATAAAAAAAAAATATGATGCCAATTAAATCTTAAACAGTCTAAAAATATCTAACAAGCCAATTATTTAAAGATTATTTTTTTGAAATGATTGATTTAGTTTTAATAAATTTAATGACTAAAAAATATATTTTTAGTGAAAAATAGTTTTAAAATCACAAAATTTTTAAATTTATTTAAGAATTGGTTTTAGAATTTTTGTTACTTAATCAATTTAAATTTTTTTCACTAAACTCAATGTGTTAATAGTTTAATTCAAACTAATTATGAAATTATTTTTTAATTAAAAATTCAATAAAATTAATTGAAAATCAATTTAAACATACTTTGATCATCTAGTTTTAAAAAATTTAACAAACATTTGAAAAGATCCTTTAATTTTTTTATCAGATAAATTTGAGCCTTTTTAAACTAAAAAAAATAAATTCATTAAACTAATTTGAAAGAAAGTTTGATATTTTTTTTTTAATCCTTTTAATAAGATAAAAACATTTCTTTAAATGTTTTTCTTTTTAAATGCTTCATTAATTTTTATTAAAATTATTTACTAAGTTTAAAAATAATTTATTCTCTTCTTTCAGCTTAAACAAATACTTAAAGAAAATTATTGAAAATTAAGAACACAAATTAAAAGATTAACAATGTTTGTTTTAAAATTTTAATAGTTACATAAGTATTTTTTTATCAATATAAAAAAACAACGTTATTAAAAACTTTTTAACATGAATAATATTTTCTTTTTTAAGAAAAAAAAAATCGTATATAATTTAGAAAAAACAACTATATAAAAATTAATGTATTTAAATTGAGCTTTAATTTTTTTAAGATCAAATTCACTAAAATTAAATAAACATAAAGTCAAAAATCTCTATTAAACTTTATTTTAATAAGATGTCAAAAACTTTTCCTTTTATAACATTTTTAAAATCTAACTCATTTAAAAATTTTTAAATTTAAACAAATATTTCACTAAAAAAAAGAAAATAACAAAATAGAAATAAATTCAAAATAGAAATAAATTGAAAGTAGAAATAAATTCAAAAAGAAAATTAAATGGAAGTATAAACAAAAAGAAAAATTAAACTTAAATAGAAATTTAAACAAAAAGAAAAAAAATTTAAGAAAATTTAAATTAAAAAATTTCAAGATTTAAATAAAAGAAAAAAAATTAATAAATAAAAAAAAATAAATAAAGAAAACAATTTATTCTTTTAAAAACTCTATCACCATTTTTCTCTATACACCTGATTAATTTTACCTTCAAATTATGAAGATGTCGTCAATTTATTTTAGTTAACATGTTCGTAATAAACTTTCTTTTATTTAAAATAAAATTATACCAAATTAAAGTTCTTATGATGAATAAAAAAAGTTTTCAAAATACATGTTGATAAACAATATCAACAATTGATAAAAAAAAGTTTTATATAAACAAGTAAAAAATAAAACTATTAAAACCTATGAAAAAATATTGAGGAAAAAATAACTCCTACCTTAAAACAGTTTTTAAATAAATTAAACTACTAAAAAAAAAATAAAAAAATTTTAATTTATTTTAATTTCACATAAACATTCGTTTATAAAGTAAGAAATTACATAGTGAAATGAGTTGAAAATCAAGTTTTAAAAAGCAACTTCTCTTTATAAATGAAATTTTTTTTTTCTTGCTTTCTTACAATTTGATTAACTGAATCAAAAGCGCAAGCTCAGTTTAAAATGCTTGAGTTTGTAGCTAAAAAAAAATTTTAAGTTGCTAATAAAATGAGCGGCTAAATTAAAAAAAAAATTTATATTAATTAAATTAATTTAATTTAATTATTTATCAATAGAAAAAGAACTTATTGAATAAAATTGTAAAACTAAAATTAAACTTTTAAAAACTAATGATAAGAATATATTTATGGGAATTTTTTTTTTGTAAGAATAATCTTAGCAGAACCAAATATTTACAAACTTAATTTTAATTACTGAAGTTTTATTAAGCTTTTTAATAAGTTTCAATTTAGTTTCTCTTAACTGTTTTAATATCAATATTGACAAGTTCTTACAAAATTTAAATTTTTTTATTTTTGTAGATATTAAATAGGAATTAAAAAAGATGATTTTTTGTTTGTGTTTTAGGGAAAAAAATTATAAAACTTGAATTAAAAAGTTTTTATTCAAAAAGATCAAAATTTTTTTAAAATTTTAAATCTCTAAATTTTTTAAAAAATTTTAAATTTGCTTTTTTAAAATTTAAACAAAATTAATTGCATCAAACAATTTGATTAATCAATAATTAAACCTTTCAAAATCAATGTTTAAATGCTTCTTTTTTTTTTAATGCGGAAATGTGGCTTAAATATTTAGTGTAGATGTATTTGCGAAAAACTTGAGTCATTATTGAGATGATATTTAGATTAGTATACAATACAATATATATAAATATGGTTAGAGCTTAACCTTTAAAATAAAAAATTTAATACAAAAAAATTATTTTAGTAAAGAAAAACCAAATTACAAATTATTATGAGTTGTTTCTTATGTATCTAGTTTTTTTCATAATTAGAATTCTTAAATTAAAAAAAAAAAATTAAAATAAGTTTTAAATGCAAAATAAAAATTTGGCAAAGTTTGTATAAATTAAGATAGTTTTTGTTGTACAATTTTCATTAAATTTTAATTTAAAAAAAAGCTTAAACTTTTTTGATACAATTAAAATTTTCTGTAAGAAAAGAAGTTTTAAGCTTTTTAAAAAAAAAAAGTTTTGAATGTTTGTTGGTTTTAATCATAAAATAAAGCTTTAAAACAAATCTTTTTCGACATTTAGCCAGTTAATTTAAACTGAGAATTTTCTTATTGATCAATTAAATATAAAACTGATGAAACATTACTGTTTAATGCAAGTTGATTTTTTTTTTTATTTTTTTGAAAAACAATTTGTTTAGAAATACCTTTTAAAAATTAATAACTTGAGATTTGTTCTTAAGATGTGTCGAAGTCATTTGTAAATAAAAAATTTTTTGCTTTTGTTTCTGTGACTTGATTAATATACATTAAAAATTTATTCGATTTATTGTTTGAAAGCTTAAAACTATAAGGGTATTAAAGCATCGAAAATGACTAGAATCTAGGAACTTTTTACTTTAGTTCTTGAAATTATTTGAATTAATAAGATTCTTGAAATAATTTTAAATATGTTGTTCATAAAATAATTTCATTCTCAATCTATGTTTTTTATCAAATAGAGAAAAAAAATTAATCTATTAGCTCTTTCTTAAAATATAACAATTTCTATATTTTTCTAAAAAACAAACTAATAGATTTTTTTTCTTAAAGTTTGATTCAAAATATATTTAAATTTGGCAGTCAAAAATTTTTGGTCACAAATTTTATGAAAACTTTTTTTAATAACATAACTTGATCTTCAAAATTTAAACTAATTCAAATAAAAATGATTAAAAAATTCAATTTATGGTTTTATAAAACATTGATTTCATTTAATTTATAAAAAACAATACTGAAAAGAATTTAGTTTTCATAAAGGCAAGAAAAGTTATTTAAAATTCAGTTAAATTTGTTGCTAAACTTTTCTCATTAAATCGAAACTTTGTTCGTAAATTTTAAGTTAAAACTAAAAACAGAAGGAAAATTTCTATTAATTATTTTTAGTTTTAATATTTTTTCAAATTAATTCTTAGAAACTTTTGATAATTCTAAAAACTAAATTTAAAAAACATGAAGATTAATACAGAGCTCTCATTTTTAATAGTTTTTAAATGCTTGAGCAAGTTTTGAATTATCAAAAAGACCAAGTATAATAAACTAAAACTTGCAGTTAATTTTTTTTAAGATGTAAGTTATTCGTTAAATTTACTTAACCAAAAATAACTTCATTAAGTAGATGTAAAAATTATTAGTAATTGATTTTAAAATAACTATTGAAGTTTCAAAAAAACTCACTTAACATCTTGATATTTTTGTAAAAAGATTATTTTTAGAGCATGAATCTTGTTTTTTTTTGTAAAAGTTTTTGTGAATTTTTTTGTGAATTTTTTAAATCACGTTAATTTAAACTAAAAACTATAATATAAAACTTCAATTCCAAATTTTAAGGAAACTATCCCATGAACCAGTTGCTACAGCCATACCGTCTTCAGTAACACCTAAACAACTAACCCTATTATCATGACCAGCAAGAACACCTAAAAAAATTTATTTTTAATAAACAAGATTAAAATAAAAATGATCTTTAAAATTACCAGCTCGTTCTGCTTTCATTGAGTCCCAAACATTACAATTGAAATCATCGTAACCTGCAAGCAGTAAGCGACCACTTTTTGAGAAAGCAACAGAAGTTATACCACAAATTATATTATCATGACAATAAGTTGCTAATTCTTGATCTGCTCTAATATCAAATAAACGACAAGTTGCATCATCTGAACCAGTTGCAAAAGCATATCCATTAGGAAAGAACTAAATTAAAAGTAAATTAAATTATCACTTTCTAACATATTTAAATTAAATACTTACTGAAACAGCGTTTATGTCAGATTCATGACCTGGGAACGTCTGCCTACACATACCATCACGAATATCCCAAAGTTTTGCTGATGCATCACAAGCACCAGATACAAAAGTATTACTGTCTGGAGATAAAGATAAAGACATTACATCTCCAGTGTGACCAGTGAAAGAAGTTAATTGTTGTCCTGTTTCTACATCCCATAATGCACAAGTCATATCACCTGAGCTTGTTACAATTTGATTGTCATTTATAAATCTACAACAAGATAAATAACCAGTATGACCAGGCAACTCACGGCTTACTCTAACATTTCCTTCACGTGTTTTCAAACTATAAATAGAGCAAATGTTATCTAAACCTCCACAAGCAACATATGATCCTGATGGAGCGTAAGCACAAGTCATAACCCAGCTAGATCTTAAAGGAATAGCGTGTACTTTATTAGTTGAATAAGCATCCCAAACTATTAATTTTCCATCTTGAGAAGCAGATACAAGATAACGACTATAAAATTAGAAAAAAAATTAGTAAAAATAAAATTTAAAATTAATATTAATTACCTTGAATCAGAAGCCCAATGCATGGCATATATTTTTGCAAGATGCCCTCTTAAAGTTCTTCTGGTTCTCATTTGGATACGTCCAATTGGATCCATATTAGCCGTTTCTTGTACAAGGTTTGTATCGCAAACATCTTTTCTGGCATCCTATTTTAAATTTAAAAAAATGATTAATATTTTAAGTTTTTGAATTAAAAATTAAATCAAATTTTGATTTTTGTTAAATTAAAATAATCAACTTACACGAATTGTAATTTTAAGAGTTTCTGCTTCTTGTCTCAACGAATCTAATTCATTCATTTTTTTCTTTTTATAATTATTTGAGTCTCAAATTATTATAAAGCTTGTAAATGAAATTTAAAAATTCTAATAAATTTCTTAGGTCAAATAAAAATTAACTTATTATAGATTCAAAAATTCGTTAAAAGAAATTTAGTTTAAATCAGTTTTTTAAGTATAAAGATAATTCTAAACAACAAATAAGTTTTATTTAATTAAACATATGCAGTAGAGTACCTAAAAATAGAAAAAAATTATTAATTAAAAATTGGAAAATAATTTTAGTTATTTAGAAAAATATTTAAACTAAACATAAATAACTTTAAATTAATTTTGAATAAAAACATCTTGCTTGATTTAATTCAAATTCTGAAAACTGAATTTAAAAACACTAATTTAGAAGATTTTGTTAAACTTAAAAGAAAAAACAAAATAAAAATAAAGCTTTAAAACTATACAAAAGATAAAATTAAAAGAAAATTTTTTTTTAGAAATTAAATTTAAAAATTTTTTTTAAACTTTGTGTTTAAAAATATTGAAAAAATTTACAACCTGAATAAAAGAAAACAAATAAAAGATTAATAATTAATTTTTTTTCAAACCTAAATTTTAAATTCTAATAGGTTAATAAACAAAATCAATTAACACTGTTAAAGAAAAATAATTATCATCAGCTTAAAACTGGTCCAATGATTTTTAACTTTTTCATTTCCTTGCGCTATCCACCAATATATCGCCGAAAATTCAGAATAGTACTGTTTAGAGGGATAGATTCACTATTTCTTCCCCTTCAAACGAAGCACACACTGGCGAGCGGATGCGTTCTTGAGAAGACGCGACGATGGAGCTATTAGAAAATGTAGTAAATGCTGCTGTTTTTTTTTCTTTTTTAGTGATTTGAAGAAGACTTATAGCCAAACAAATTTTTTTTTTCTCTCTTTTATAAGTTTTTAAATTTATTTTCTTTAAAAAAAAACATTTTATTTCAAAATTTTTTTTTTATTTCAAAATTTTTCATAATTTCAAAACTTTTTTAATAGAAATTAAAACAAATTTTAAAATAATTTAAGAAAAAATCATAAGCACATTAAGCAAAAAAAAAAAAATTTTCTAAAATTTAAAAATTTAAATTAGTTTTCTAAATTATTTGTTAAGTTTCAGTTCAAATTTTATTTATTTTAACCTAAATAAATTTAAATAAAAAAATTTTTTAATTAAAATTGATGATTGAAACCAAAAATAAATTAGAAAACTATTTTGAAAAAAATGTTTTTCTTTTTTTTTATTGAAGTTTTTAAAAAAAAGAAAATAAGTTTCAATAAAAACAAAAAACTTTTCTATTTAAGTTTATAGGATTTTATCTTTAAATTATAGTTTAATTTAAAATGAATCAAACAAATTTTTGCAAACTTGAATTTTAATCAAAAACTTGATAATTCCATTAGAAAATTTATTCAAAAAAATGAAATACTATTATCAAAAAATTAAATTTAAATAAAATAAATTAAAATGAGTTTATTAGAATTAAAATAAAGACTATTATGTGTTTAACTAATCGAAAAAGTTTCTTGTTATAAAAAATTAAAAAAAAGTATTTCAAAATGAATTAAATTAATAAAACTTACATATTTTAAATAAACCAAGCTTTTCCTAATACACAAACTACAAGGAACTTTTAAATTCTTAAAATTAAATAAAACTCGTTTGTAATAGTTCAAAACAAAAATTTTCACTTAAAAGTAAATAAACTAAACAAATAGTTATCAATATAAAAAAACGTAAGTAACCGATTGGATTTTACGAATTTCAAAGAAACCGAAATTTATAGGGATCTTAGCCTAATTACAACCTGCCTTTTTTTACCAAGTTCAAAGTTCATGAAAATCTGTACATATTTAAAAAAATTTAAATTAAACTTTAATTTATAAAAAGTATAGTTTTCAGTTTTACAAAAAAAACTTTTCATGATTTTATTAAAAAACTAATCAAAAAAATTTATTAAACAATTATTTTTATCAAAATATTTCTTAATTTAATATTTTAAAAAATTTTTCAAAATATTTCAAAAAACTTAACAAAATTTTCAGTATTGATACATAAGTTATTGTTTATAGTTAACTTTCCTTCCACTTCTTAAAGTACGTTTATCTACTTTTGCCGGTACGATTTCTTCTTCATTCTAAAAAGATAAAAAATTTATGATTAAGTTCAAAAACAAAATTATACTTACTTCAAAATAAAAAGAATCTCGATGATTTTCAAGTGGAATTCTTTTACGTACAGATTTTAAATTTTCGGCCTAAAAAAAATCAAACTTAATAAATTATAAAATAAAAAATATTTGTATTTACTTTAATAGATTTAGATTTTGAAGGTTTCTTTTTAGTAGTTTCTTCAACAATAAAAACAAGATCATCCATTAAATTATCTACATCTTCTTCTGGAATAACTTTTTCTTTTTTAATTTGAATACTACAATTATCTAAATTAATTTTTTTCTTTTTACATTTCTTTTCTATACAAGGAGTTTTTTCATTATTTTTGACAAAACTTAAATATCTTGATTCTACTTCTGTGTTAGTAAGTTCTTGTTCTAAATTACGTTTTTTTCTATTTGATGCTAATAATGATAAAGGTTTATAAGGGGTTGTAGTACCTAAGAAACTAGGATTATTCAAAACAGATGCATATAAATTTTTAGTCATTTCTGCTTGGCTACCACTTATAAATGAAACACCTTCTTCTTTAATAGGTTTATTAATTTCTTTTTGATATTTTAAATTCTCATTTCTAAGTTTTTTAATCTCTTCATCCTTTAGATCTAATAAAATTTTCATTTGTTTATTTTCGGCTGAAATTTCTTCTAGTAAAAGTAAATCAGCGTTTTTTAAATTCTTAGCATTATTCAAATCATTAATCTCTTTTTGAGCATTTTCTAAATTAACTTTAAATAAATTAGTTTTTTTAAAGTTTTCTAAATTGTGCTCATTTATTGTGGTTGATCTTTTTTCACTTGAATATTTTTTAATTGATTGATTAAAATCAATAATTGACAATTGATCAAATGTTTTATTTTCTAAACTTTCATGGTTTTCATCATTGAACATAATAGAACTAGATAAAATAGCATTATCTCGATTTGAGCTACTCATATCAGTTGCAGATATGTTTAATAAGTTTATTACTTTGTCTTTCGTTGTGATAGATTTTCCTTTTTTATCTTCAACTAGAATATCAGAAACTTGATTAATCAAATTTTTCAAAAAAATTTCCATTTCAAGTTTTTCTATTTTTGTTTTTTCTATTTCTAATTTTTCTAAAAGCTCATTCATTTTTATTTGAGAATCTTCTTTCAAAAATTTTAATTCTTCATCTTTAAAATTAATTTTTTTTTTCAAATCGTTTATTTCATTTAACCATAAAATATTTTTACTTTCAAAATCATTTTTAACACTAGTTAATTCATCAATAAGATCATCTTTTTTTTTAAATTCTTCTTTAATACTGATTATTTCTTTTTCTTTACAAAAAACTTGCATTTTTAAATCTTCATTTTCACTCTCTAAATCATTTATTTGTAAATGATAATCACTTGCAAGAATATTCATTCTTTGATTCATATAATTTTGAATTCTTTCTTGAACTTTATTTTTTTCTTCTTCATGTTTTTGATATATTTCAATTAAAGATGAACTTACTTGATTTAAATTACTAGATTCTTGATTTTCTCTTAACTCTCTTTCTAAATATTCTATTCTTCTATTTAAATCTTCAACATATTTGGCATCAAAAAGTGTACATTCAACAACATCCATTGTTTCATCAGGTTCATTTGGATCAAACAAAATAGTTCCTTCTAAATAACTATTCTCAAAGTTTTGATCATTTAATATATTTTGGCTATCTACTATTATTTCTTCATCTTTATCACTACTTAAATTATGATTGAACAATTCTAAATTACTTATAATTAAATTATCAGTTTTTTCATTATTCATAATAGATTGTCTTCTAGAAGTATCAAGATATAATTGGTATAAATTATCTATTTTAATTTTCATTGAATCTTTAAGTTCTTTTTTAGGAACAAATATCTTAGATGCTAATGCACTAAACTCTAAAGCATTTACTGTTTCATCAAAATGTTCACCATTAGGGTTAATAGTTATAATTATATTTGATATACCAGATCCTGATAAATACGGTTGAAAAACTTTTGTTAATGTAGAATCAGTAAAAGGTATAATCAATTGAGAACATGAATTATTTTTTTTCTTTTTTATTATGCTTAAACATCTTTTTAACGAAAATAAAGATTTATTAATCATTCCCGCTTCTTTTAACCGTAAACCTGAAGTCTGGCTTTTTTTACCTCTTTCTAATCCAGCTAAGTCACACAAGGAAAGATTATTCACATGTAAAATAGAAAATCCATTTGATGTTTTTTGTAAACTTATAATTGATATTGTAAATAATGAATGACTTCTAGAAGAAGTACGATTCATTGCTGTTGAAGATATATGCTTTTTTAAATTCTCTAACCCATATAAATAAACTTTCATTGCTTCTTTGGCATTATTTACAAAAACATTTTTTAATCCAGAAACAAAAAAATTATTCTGCTGATCTCGCATTATTTTTAAAGGTGCACATTTTTCGTTAGAAAAATCAGTATTCAATAAATCTACTAAGACTTCGTTATACAATTCAAGAAAAGATACCCATATTATATGTTTAACATCTTCATTACTTTTTGAAAAACTATAATACTGCTGTGTTTTTGATTTTAAATTACTCAAATAATCTGTCTTGTCATCAACAGAATTTAATATGAAATTTTTTAAGTCGCATTCTTTTTTAAGTTCACTTTTACTCAGATTATCAAACTCATTAAACTTTATTTTTTTATAAGTTGGATTCTTAATTATTTTATTATCAGTAGCATCAAATATATCATTAATACATCTAGGTATAGTTCCAGGATTTAATGAATTACCTTTCATTGTAAAAGTTTTCCCAGAAGATGTTGTCCCATAAGTGAATAATAAAACATTTTCACCATTAAAAAATTCAGTTAATAAAGGTTGAACACAAGTAGAATAAAACTTTTCTTGATCATAACTTTCATCTAAAACTTTATCAAAAACATAAGATTTTTTTTGAATATCATTTATACTAGATTTGCTACTTTTGAAAGCTTGACTTTGATTTGGTGGGTTGCAAACAATTTCAGTATCGTTTAACTTATAAAACACAGCATTTTCATTTTTAGATGAATAATTGCTTGTGGGTCGTATTCTTAAATAAGATTTAACCATTTTTAATTATTAAAATAATTTAATTAAAAATCAAGTTATTTTAATTAAGCAAGAACGTTAATTTATAAATTCTTGCGCCATAAACAAATTAGCTTAAACTTATTTTGAATTTTTTTATTTATTTTTGAATAGCGCCTTCTACTGAATAAAGTTAAAATAAAAACTTTGAAATAATAATTAATAAAATAAGCGAAAAAATATGATACAATTATTTAATTAAATTAATAAAACTTTGATATAAAATTTTAAAATTTACTGTCAGTTACTAGTACTTTAATTTTGAGCGGTTTACTTTAGTAGTTCAAATTATAAAATGAAGGTAGCACTATGCTCTGTAATAACAAAACAGCAATTTTTGAAAAGCGCTCTTTTTAAAATTCAAAAATATTAAGCTATATATAAACCTATATCATTAAACTAAAAATGAGTTAAAATTAATAAGTTAAAATATATTTTTTTATAAAAACTGATATACATTTTTAAATTGAAAACTGTTTTTGAAAAAACAATATAACAAATAAAAAAAAATTTTCTTGTTTTATAATAATTAAAAAAACTTTAATTAAAATCAGTTTACGACACCTTGAATAAAAGGATTATAAATTTGCTGTACAATGTTAAATTAATTTTAAATGTTTTGTTAAATAAAAAATTAAACTAATTTATTTTAAAATTTTTGTTAAAGAATAAAAAGTCTTAAACTTTATAATTTAATAACTTGACTGTGTATTGATTAAAAAATAACTTGTACAAGGATAACTATTTTTAAGAAAAAATTTTAGATTTTTTAAAAAAGTCATATCTATTTAATTAAGTAAACTCACTAAAAAATCAAATAAGTTTGAAAATTTTGTTATGATAATTTGAAAGTTTTGCATTTTATATTAATTTTTGATAATATGAAACTTATCTTAAAAACACTCTTCTTCATTTATTCTTTATCACTTACTTTATTCGCTAAATCTAGTAAAGGTTTAATTATTGGTATATCTTTAAAAGAAACTTTGTTATTAATAACAAATTCTTCTAATTTTTTTTTTTGTGCTGAAAATTCTTTTTCACAAACACCTATAGTTTTATATTTTGCACAAAGTAAGTCAGATGCTTCACCAGATAAACCATTTAAAACAGAAGTTAATGGTGATTGTTTAGAACTTTTACACGTTTCTCTTAAAACTTTGAATGATTTTTTAGTACATTGAGATGTTGATATTAATAAGCAACAAAAACCAGGTAAAACTTCTGAATTTTGAAAATTTTTACTAAAATAGTTTAATTGAATAAATGCCCTTTCAGTGCAATTATGAAAGTAATGTATATTATTTTCATTTAAACATGTTAATCTTTTAAGAGATTCTTAAAAAAATGATTGAAATTAAAAAAAAATAAAGTTCAAGTAAATTAATGAAAAAATACCTTGTTTTTTTTGTCTATTAGAACAAATAGATTTTGACAACTTTTTAATTTGACGAATAAAAACGCTTAAAATTATTTTAGGAAATGGATTTAAACAATTTTTGTAAATGATAGCTTCTTTTAATAATTTGGAAATATCTCTATAAAATAGTTTTTTAATTAAATTAAAAAATAAAATAAAATTTAAACTTACAAACAAAAATTGTCCATTTCAGCATCTGAACGAGGAATTTTTGATTCACCTACCCAAAATATTTTTTTTAGATTTTGATCAACTTTGTTCTGAATTTTATCACATTCATCTAAATTAGAAATTTTATAAATCATATCAATAAATTACTTTAAAGGAACAGAATTTATTAAAAAAAATAAACTTACCTGTGCTGTAAACTCCATATTTGATGACCAAAATAAAAGTTATCAAAAATTTTAATGTTTTCATTATTTTTGTGAAGAAAAAAACTTAAATTTAAAAACTGATTTAAAAAAATAAAAATTTTAAACTATTCACTGAATAGTTTCTTTGATACTGTGGTCATTTATTTCAATTATCCTCTTGAAATAGCTTGTTAATTAAAAAAAAAACTCAAAACTTTTTTGTTGTACATGTTAAATCCATCAATTTATCTGTTAAATAAAAACAAATTCTTTACTTAATTATTTGTTTTATTTTATCAACCTCAAAATTATATTCAGGGTTTCCTTAGTAGACTTAAGCATAATCCAATGGTATAACAATTTAGTACTAATTTATCTTATGAATGTATCACAACAGCTTGTACCTAATCTTTGATTATATTTTTAAATGCTTACAAAAGGCGTTAAACTAGAAATTATATAAAAAAAGGAAAAAAAAAAGAAATTAAATAGTCATTAAAAAAAACCTCTAAAAATTAATAATAATTTTTTATTATTGTTTTAGATTTTATAAGTTCTTGTGACAATAATTACTTTTATAATGAATAATTTAAGTTTAACAAGATTTAATTAAAAAGTCTTTCTTCTTAAAGTTTTTAAAAATGCTTTACAAAACCTAAGTTAGTGTTTGAGTATAAAAAATTTTTAATTGAATCAGTTTCTTGTTTATTGATAAAATTGTACCAATATAGTTCATTATCTTAATAAAACTTATTGTTTTGTTTAATTGTTCAACCTTGATAAATTTTTTAGATGAGTAAATAAACCAATTTTTCATCAATCGCAAAAACTCGACCAAAATTTTATTTAAAAATAACCATCATTAATTGACTTTCAAAATGCTTTAATTATCATCATGTAGTTTTATAAAACTAAGAGAATTTTTATCCAGCAAATTTTTACCTTGAAATCAAGTGTTTACAAAATTACTTAGATAATAATTAAATTAAATGAAAAAATTTATAAGTTCTTAATTTTAACAATTGATTTTAGTTATTTATTACAACGTTGAATTATGGTTTTAAAAAAATTAAATATTTTTGATAATTTTAATTTAAATGTAAAAGGTAGTCATTTGAAAATATTTTATTCACAACCAATGTTAATTTAACGTATAAAATTTTCTGACCTTAAGTGTTTTTAATACCGAAAAATACGCTTAACCATGATGATTCTAAAAAAATTTTTCTTTTTTTGTTCAATTATTTTTTATTAAGTTCAAAACATATTTATTGAATTAATTTATTCAAATTTTCATTTAAATTTTTAATTAAATTAAGTGGTTTCTTTAAATTTTAACACTAAATAATCTTATTAAAAATCAATTATATTCAAAACTATAACTCGTAAAAATATTTTAATTAAATTTTATCAAAAATTTAAGCTTGAGTTTAATTTGTATCTTTAAATAAGTAAACACTTTAGAAAAACTTTCGTAAAAATAAAAGATTAAACTTAATTTTTCTTAATAGATTTTACATTCAAATAAATTAAAACAAAATCAAATTTAAAAAATAAATATAATTTCTTAATTCAATTAAATTTAATAATTTTTTGATATAATTGACAATAAATTTTTATAAATTACTTAAATTTAGTTCAAATTTACTCTTGATTGATTTTCTAATAGTGTTTTTCTAAATTTTTTTTCTATTTTAGAATTAGAAAAATTTGAAAACAAGGAAAAAGATATAAACGCAAAGTAGTAATAAGTTTAGTTAACAAATAGTAAATTTGTGAAAAACATGGTAATTTGTTTTAAGATAAAATTTTAAAATACATAACAAGTAAAAAACTAATTTAGTTTACTAATTTAAGCAGATATTTAATTCATCTTTAAGAAGAATTTGAACAAAATGTTGTTAATGAATAAGCTTTTTTAAAAAAAATAAATTAAATAAACAAAAATTAAGCTTTTCAAGTTTAAAATTACAATTTATTACCATTTTAAATAATTCAATTTTAAAAAAAAACAAATTTGTTTTCTAAAATAATAAAATTTTTTATAACAAAAATGGTTGAAGTACATTAAAATACAATTGGATAATTTGGTTTTTTAAATTTAAATCGAAAAATTAAAAAGAAAAAAAGTTAAACCTATCAAACTTGAGAAATGAACAACTAGTTTAATTAAACCTAACCTTCTTCTTTTTTTTTCAAAGTTAAAATATTTATTCAAAACAAGTTCTCAATAAGCTGAATTTAAATACGAGGGTTTGTTTTTAAAGATGTATTTAGTTTTGTTATTTACAATGAAATGAATTAGAACGACTTTATTAGCTGTATTTTATTGCAATATTAAAGATGATGTAAAATTGAATTATTTTAAATTAAAATTATATTTACTTAAACATAATGAAGAAAGAAGAGAGATAAAACAAAAAATAAAAACTTTCAAACAAAACAAAAGTTCAATTTTAAAGACATTGATACTTTAAGCCAAGGTGTATTCAAAAGTTGATTAAATTAGTAAGGGATAAAAAAACTAATTTTTTTTATAATCATTTATGATGAACAAGGTAAACATTTTTTTTTCATTCTAAATACCATAAACAATTATTAAAATTTTTTAAAATAGTCCTATGACCAAAAGATTAATTTCTTTTAGGATTTTTATAACAATTTGTTCAACTAATTAGCATAAATTTTTCAATTCTTTTATGCTACAAGATCTATGACAACAATCTCTAATTAAATTACGTTTCATTCTATGATAACTAGGATTATTATAAACACGTAAATCTGGAATTTTTTTAAATTTAGTTAATTGATTTAATTGTTGATTAAGAAAATCATCATCTGGTTGTAAATAACGTGTTGGTTCTTCATAAAATAATTGATCATCTGTTTCTTGGTCTAAAAAATAAAAAATTTGTTAATTTAAAAGGAAAATTTTTTTTTTAAATAAAAAAATACCATTTTTTTCTTCAGATATTTTTAAATCATTTGAACAAATCAACATTAATATTTTAAAAGTTCTAATACCACAATGAGCTTTACGATTAATACGAACTTTTTCCATAGAAAAATGATTTTTATTAGCTAAATCAGAAATAGATCTTGGTTGTTCTTCAAATTCAGAAATCGCTTTAACTAAATTTAGTTCCATGGTGTTTAAAACCAAAAATAAAATTAATACTGTAGCAATAAACTTCATCTAAAGAAAAAGAAAATTAATTTAATATAAAACTAAATAATCATTAAAACATACCATTGAACTCTGAAATAAAGCTCTGTATCTTGAATACTTTAAAAGTTTAAATTTACTTGTTGATTTTTGAAAACTTAATAAATAATAATTTTTTTTAGTTTTTTGATCAAACCACAGACTATAAATGAAAACCAATAAAATATTTTAATTTAAGAAAATAGTTTTAATTTGAGATCAATAAAAATTACACTAAATTAATAAATAAAATACTTCAACTTTGTACTTTAATTCAAAATTAAATAAAAAAACATTTCTTCTTTTTGAGTTTAAATATTTATTCTTCTAAAAAAATGAATTTAATTGTTCTTAATATTTTATCATAGAACAAAGTTTTAAAAAAATATACACTTTTTTTTCTAATTTTACCTTTTTTTTTCACAGACAATAGAGACAGAGATTATTAAATTCCTTTGCCTTTAAGGCAGGTAAAAGAGAGGAGAGAGTTGTCTGGTCCAGTTGTACCAAAATAAAAGGTGAAAACAAAGATAAATTGAACAAGAAAAACAAAAAACTAAAATAAGGAATTCGGTTTCTGGTTTAGGCTTGCTTCGTATATTTATTTTTTTTTAACTTTAATTTTATTAAATTCGCAATATTTCTTTTTTTTTAATAAATTTTATTTTAAACTTTTTATTTGTTTTACAGCTAAATTAAGAAGAAATAATCTTCAAACCAGGTGAAAATACAAATAAACTTTCCTTATAAAACAAAATTTAGAGAAATATTTATTAAAAGGTTTTGATTGTTGAAAACAATTTTTTTTTTCAAAAAATCTTTTCTTAAATGCTGATTAATAAGTTTTTGTTGAAAATTTTTTTTTTTTTTTTTTTTAACAAATAAAATTTGGCTGTCTTTGAATAACGTTTTTCATTGAATTTTCTTTAATCAAATCCGTTTCTTAATGACTAGTAGAATTTTTGTTTTTTAATTTAGAGTCAACCGATAAGTTTTTAATTTAAAAATAAAAAAATTTTTGATTTAGTTGATTATAATTTGATGTAAACAGTTTTCACTTAAATATGAAAAATTTTTTTCTTTAACTTATAAACTAAATGAAAATTATTTTTGATCTAAATTTTAATTTAAAAATTAAACAAAAATTTTTTTTTTTGTTTAAAATCAAACATCAAACCGGTTGAAGTTCAAATAAAAAACTAGATTCATCATTTTTTATTGTTATTTAATTTATACTTTTTTTTTTTTTAGTTTTTGGCTTGTTGAACAAAAAACTGTGTAGTGCATGTGTAAATTGTTTGTATTAAAAAAAAATATTCTTACAATTTTTTAAACCAGAACCTAGTCAAAAAAAAAAAAGATAAATTAAGTTGACACACCACAAATCACATTAAGGACAACCTATTTTAATCAAACTTAAATTTATTTTAGTAACGGTATTGGGCGTAAAATGGTCTTTTCTTCTTTAAATATTTTTTTTTAAACTTCAATTCGTTATAAATTAGATTAATTTTTTCTATAAAAACAAATTTAATTATTTTTTATTTAAATAAAACAAACCTTAAACTAAATCTCTTAATTTGAAGTTATTTTTTTTAAAATTTAATTCGAAATTTAAATCAAGTAATAAATGATGTATTATGATAAACACCTTTTTTATAGAACATTTTTCTCTCAAAAAATATAACTTAATCAATAATTAAAGCTTTATTAAGCTGAAAGTTTTTTTTTAATCTAAACATCAAAAAAATTTTATCTTAATTTGTTTAAGACAAATTTAAATTGAAAAAAATATTAAAACTTTTTTTAATCAATGAAAATCATTTAAATCTAATTTAAAAATAATTGAAATAATTTTTTTAAATTTTTCAAGAAATTTCTAGATCAATCTATTGTTTAAAGTGAATTAACCTTTTTCTTTAAAAAAAAATTTAAATTAAAAAATTTAAATTAAATAATTTAAATTAAATAATTTCAAATTAAATTTTAATTAAAATAAATTTAAATAAATGAAATTTTAAATTACATAATAAAACAAAGCAATTAAACTTAAAAGTGATTTTAATTCTTTTAAAGGGCAAAGTAATAAAAATATAGAGTTAATATTTCTTTAAAAATATAACCATGAAGAAAGTGTTAAGAATCTGAAGCTATTTAAGAAGATAAAAAATATTAACTGATAAATAAAATTTAAAATGTAAATAAACTTTGAAAACCTTAAATTCACATTTTAGAAAAACTGTAAAGAAAAATTTAGAAAATTTTATTTTTTAGAAAAAGAAAATACGATCTAAAAAATGTGTTCAAGTTTATTTTAAATTAATTAAATTTTTTTAGAAAAAAAAAAATAGAAAACTATCTTTAAATAGCTTAATGATAATAGGCCATCAAAATAAATAAAATTTCATTCTTTTTCAATAGTTGTTTTTCAATTTAAATCGCGTTCAAAATACTTCAAGAATATTTTCAATATTGAACTTAGATTTTTTTTTTTTTAATTTGATCAGCTTTCAAGCACATGTATCTTTTGCTCAATGAGTTTTGCGTATTTCATTTTGTTTATTCAATTCTTCAGATTTTTAAATTTTGAATTAGAAAAAGAATTTCATTTTTTTTTTTTTTTAATATAAATGTTGTCAAATATTATTTATTGTTAGTCTTTTCACTTTGAAAATTTTAAACAAACATTAAATAGCTAAGTTTTTATGTTTAAGTGTTTTCTTAAACTAAGCAAATGTTCATTATTGTTATTAAAAAGAAAAAAAAAATGCGAACTTTTTCTAAAATGTTTAAACTTTGAATAAAACATGTTAATTCATCCGTTGTTATAGAATTAAAATAATATTCTTATTAATTAAAACACTTTAAAAAGTAAATAATTAAATTAGATCTTCTTTATTTTTAAAATAGATTCTTCTAATTAATTTTTAAACCTGTTAAACAAAAATATTTATCAAAGTAAATTAATACTTATTAAAATATAAATAATTTTATAAATTAGAAAAAAATTTAAGACTAATTAAAAATTGAATTTATTGTAAATATAAGAAAACTAATTGAAAATAAATCAACTAATTGAAAATAATAAATAAATTTAATAAAAATATCAACTCAAAATAATTAGAAAACTATATTATTAAACTTAAACTAAAATTAAATTTCTATTTAAAAATGATATTGATTATTAAAAATAAAAATAAAAATCTAAATAAAAAAGAATTTAATTTAAATTATCTACAATTAATTAATTTTTTAATTTAAAACAATTTAAACTAAAATGAAGATTAATTAAAATCTACAAAAAGTAAATTGAATTAAGTATAAAATTTAAATTAGTTTAGATTAAATGTGTTCAATCTTAAAAATGAATAAAAAAAATTGTATAGTAAAAATGAAGATACTTAACAGAATTAAATAGGAAAACTAAATTAAAAAACAAAATAAAAAAACTAATAAAAACTAATTAATCAAAATTAATTAATTAAAACTTACTAATTAAAACTTGATAATTAAAACTAATTTATTAAAACTAATTGATTAAAACTAATTAATTCAACTAATTAATTAAAACTAATTAATTAAAACTAATTAATTAAAACTAATTAACAAAAATTCATAAAAATTTATTAAAAATCTTAATAAATATTTTTAAACTTATTAATTTATTTTCAAACATGTTGAGACCAAGCTTAAGCAATCAAATTACTTAATCATGAATTGATTTAAAAAATTAAACGTAATCATATTTTTTTCATTATTCAGTCTAAGAAAATGATTTAATAGATTAAATATTCATTTATAAAAATATATAAGAGCTAAAAGACTTTAATTAAATACTTAATACAAATTTAACAAGTTTTCTTTTTTTTAAATTAAATCTTGTTAAATCAGATAATTAGAATTAAAAGTAAAGAGTCTTCATTGTGAATGTTATTAAAATTGAAAAATAAGCTTGGTATTTTAAATATTTACAAAAAAGCTTTCAAAAAAAGGTTTTTTGAAAATCAAAAACTAAATTTTTTAATTCAAAACAATTTTTCTAATTTAAAATAATAAAATCTAAATAGATCTAAGTTGAAATAATTCATTGAAAAATTGATATATTTTAAATAAATCTTAATAAATCAAAATAAATTTAAAAAAAAGTCTGCTAAAAAATCAAAGTTTTCTAAAAAAAATTAATTTTCTCCATTCCATAAAACTAATTTAACAGAATACTAAAATTATGAAAAAAACAAAAAAATTAAAACTAATAAACAACTTAATTTGTGCTTAAAGTTGGTAAACAAAATTTTATTTAAAGTAATTCAAATCTAAAGTATTTAGCTTTTTCATTTTTTTAAAAGTAAAAGTATTTTTAGCATTGTTACTATGCATTTAAACAATTGATTTCTATTTAATAGTTTTGATTTTTTATTTTTGTCTAGACAAATTTCTAACAAAATGAATAGATATTCAAATAGATATTCAAATGGATTTTCAAATGGATTTTCAAATGGATTTTCAAATAGATTTTCAAATAGATTTTCAAAATTATTGAAAAAGTTAACATAATTTATACAAAAATCATTATATTAGCTTAAACTAACTTTTAATAATAGCTCATTAAAATTAATAACTGTGTATCAAAACAACTTAATACAATAAAATATTTTTGAATAATTCAATATTGATTAATTTGAATTTTTGTTTGAAAAAAAAACTTTTAATAACAAAGTTTGGTAATTTATGTTGAAATTAAAGTAAATAAAATTAAAAACATTTTAAGATGTTTACTTAAACAGCTAAAAATAGTTTTAAGAAAAATTTTAATTAAAAGATTAGACAATTGAAAAGAATTTTAAAAATTTGATTTACTGTTTTCAAAAAAAAATTTCTCAATACTTTAAGCCCCAGATTATTTTTTCTTTAAAATTAAGATAAATAATTTTGAGTAAATATTTAGTTTAATTTTTAAATAATTTCAAACTAAAAGGTCAGAATAAGATTAAATTTTAAATTCAATAATAGTTTTTTAATGTCTTATCGTCTATAATTTAATTGTTTTTTTCATCATTTTTAATAGGAAAAGTTACTTTAAAAAAAAATTTACTTAAAAGATAAAAAAATTTCAAAAAGATAACAAATTTTTTTTTGATTCTTAAACAAAATTAAAGAAATTTTATTTAAAAAAAATCAAAAAAAATTAAACAAAACTTAATAAGCATCTTCATTTAAAATTCCATGAAAAAGTTCATAAAGTTGAGTTTTTCTTTTACACAAATCATAGGCAGTATCTCCAGAACCATTTTTTACATTTATATTCATTAATGGATGATAAAGTAAACATTCTAATAATTTACGATCACATCTTTGGACTGCAAAATGCAAACAAGTATTATTACCATTTGTTAAAGCGTTTATATTAACTCCATATTTAACTAAAAAATTTACAACATTTAAATTACCCCAATATGCAGCACAATGTAAAGGACGCCATCCTTCTCCAGATTTAGCTTCAACATCACTACCTTTATCAATTAATAATTTAACTAATTCTACATTATCACTATGACAAGCACGATGTAATGGTGTATATCCATCTGCATCACGAGCTAAATAAGAATGCGGATATCTTAACAAACATTTTTGAACGCGTTCAAAATCATTCTTTTCAGAATATTTTAAAATGAATTTATATTCATATGGTAATTCATTTTTATTTTCATTTGATTCTTCAATATTCTTAGCTGTATCTTCTTGTTTTGAATGTTGACTAAAAACTATATCATCATTTTTAGCTTCTTCTTCTTCTTCTTTTTTAGCTTTCTCTAAAGCTTCAGCTTCTTCTTCTGTTCTTGGTTCATTTTTTTCATCATACAAAGTTTGATTGTCTTGAAATTCATTACAATAATCTTTAATTTCTGAGCTTTTTGGAATTTGATCTAAAGGTATGTCTTCAATATTCAAATCCTCTATCTCACCTAAATTAGTGGGTTCAAACTCTTTTTCATTATTTGATTGTATCATTTTTAAATTATAAATTATCTTTTCTAATCAAAATTTATTGATAAAGTTTTAAAGAAAATTTTTTTTTATGTTTATTAAAAAATTTAAAACATTTTTCTAGAAAACTCTTTCAACGCCATCTATTTAATTTAAAAAAATCCATTAATCATTTATTTACTTTTTCATTAATTTATTATACAATTTCCAACTATTTAAAGTTTATTATTTTTTAAAAATGTTTATTTTTTGTTATCATTAGTAATACCAATAAAATCATTATAAAAAGAACCAAACACTATTTCATTTGTTTGAGGATGAACTACAGCATGGGATACAAAACCAAATTCATTAGAAGCAATAATTTTTACAATTTCTTGACTTTTTTCATCATAAACAACTATACCTCCTTTAGCTTTGATAAATTTATAAAATATGTGACCAGAATAAAATTGAAATTCTAAATTTTCTAAAAATTCAACTTTAGTTTTCAAAATTCTTTCTACTAAGCTACTTCTAACAAAATTGATAACTTTTGAAATTATAATAGATGTTTTACAAATAAAGTTTCTAACAATTGCATAATTAGATAAATAATCTAAAACTGTATTGCCTTTAATTCTTATCATAGATAAACCAACATATATATTACCATTTTTTGTAAATAAATTGTCAGGTTCACCTGGTAAAACTGGTATAAATGTTTCTAATTTAGGCATTTCACCAACATTGAAATACAAATTTTTTCTTACTCTATCTAAATTCAATTTAGAAATAGAGTAATTTGTAGTTTGACTAACATATAAAAATTCTTTATCTGAACTTATTTCAATACCGTTTGTAAAATATAAATCTTTAGAAATAACAGATCCATTTTTATTTTTCAAATCTATTGCTAATAATAATCCTGAATTTTCATGTTCAAAAATAGAATAAGGTAATTGATTCATTGAGTATTTAGTAGTTGAAACAGCTAAATAAATTAAAGATGGATTTACTGGATCAAATTTAATAGTGTTAAATAAAGCATTTTTAATTGTTTCTTCATCCAAAACTCCAGCTAAATAAGCTTGAAGAGGAATGAATTGAACATTTTTTGTTTTTATATCTACAGAATAAAGTCCATCAAAAGCATCAACTATATACAAATTATCTGAATGAACTTCTAATCCTAATGGTCTTCCACAATCTTTCATTCTATAAACCTTTCCATCGCCTAATTTTAGAGAAACATTAAAAGAAATAAATAAATTTGAACAAAATTAATTATTTTAACTTACAATATTCTTTTGTTGAATTTGATTTGATACGAATAAATTCTTCTACTTTATTAAAACTATAATCAATTTTCATAACTCTACCATCTACAAGTCCAGTAAAAAATGAATCTGAATTGTAAACAATACATTCTGGACCTGGATAATTATGAATAGCTTTTCTTGTAAATTTTTCATCATCTAAATTATAATTTAATCTATTTTCTGATACTAATTTTAAATTTTTTTCAAAATCTGGAACTTGATAAACAATTGCATCAAATTTAAAATCTTTTAATTGTGCAAATGAAATAAATACTGCTATTAAAGCTATGATATATGTCTTTTTAAAAAAATATAAAAAATATGAGAAAAAATCTGATGAATTTTTTTCTTTATCTGAAGAAGCCATTATTTAAAAAAAATTTTAAATTATCTAATTAAATTGTCAATCTTTCAATTCACTTAAAAACAATTTTAAACCAACACTGTAATTATTTCTTTTAGTTTTGTTGGAAGCTATTTTAAATTTAGAAAAACAAAAAAAAATGTAGAAATACCAGTTTAGTAAACATATAGAAAAATCATTTTTTTTCCGTCAAATAAATTTTTCTTTTTAAGAATTTTATTTCTGATCGGAAAAGATTTTTATTTCTATTTGGAAAAGATTCTTATTTTCAAATCAAAGAAGATTTTAATTTTCTAATCGAAGAAGATTCTTATTTTCAAATCAGAGAAGATTTTTATTTTTGGTATTTCAATTTTTAAGAGCTTTAATTTTAGAAAAATAATTTGAACTTAAGTTTGAACTAACAATGTTCTAATAAATTTACTTCTATAAAAAAACTGAGAAGCTGATTTAAAAGTATTTAAATTTTTAATTGTTTTTTACAATTTGATTGGTTTATTTAATTACAAGTCATAATAATTTCTTCACAATAAAATTTAAAAAAAAATTGTTTAGTATTTAAATATTTTTAATTGAAAAATTCTTATTTGAATAATCAATTATTTATTAGTCAAGATTTTTTATTTTTAAATTAATTAGTTTTAATTAATTAGTGTTAGTTAATAAATTTATTAAAAAATAATAATTTAATTTTATATAAATTTAAAATTATCCATTAAAAATCTTTCAGTTTCTATGAAACTAGAAATTTAATTTTATATAAAATTATGTTTAGAAATTTAATTTAGTTTTATTAGTTTAGAACAAAATTTATTAATTTCTTTTGAAAACAAAAGATTTAAAAAAACTTTAAGTTTAAATATTTGTCTTGTTTTATTGTTAAAATCTTATACATCTTTATAATTTTATCTAATTAAAATATTCCAGAAGATAAATTTAGAAAAACTTTTAGAACTCAAAACTAAATATTTGGTTAATAAGTTTTAATAAAACTGTTTATGTAAACTTTGAACAAGCAACAAGTTAATTAGTTTTTGTAAGATTTTTTTAAATTTTTACAAAGCATATCAGACATGTGTATTAAGCTCTAATGAAAAAAACAAAATTTTCAACAAAGATTAGATTATGATTTTAATTAATTTTTTAACTGTGTTCACAATTTTATTTTTTTTAAAAAAACTTTTTTAATAAAAGATAAACTTATAAATCAATCTGAAATTTACCAATAAATTCATGTACAACAGAACCAAAATATAAATACTTAGTTTTTGAATTATAAATAGCATGTGTAACTGAACCTAATGGTAATTGAATTAATTTAAATAATTTTTGATTTGAATCAAATATTGCAATTGCTGATTCATTTTCTAAAACAGAATTTAAAAATAAACCTTTTTCTAAATTTAGTTTTAGTTCATCTAAACAAGAACATTTATAAAATTTATCAATATAATTTAAAAATTGACTAGCTAAATATGATAATCTAAAGGCTAATTTTGATAAATTTTTATTTTGCAAAAAATTTGTATAATAAGAGTTTTTTGGGAAATAAACAAAAAGAGCTATTATTAGATTGTTGTTATTTTTTGTAATATTATCAGGTGTACCAACTAAATTATTAGCTACTATTTTATATTTTACTAGATTTTCAGTTGGCTTTTTTATAAATTCTTTTATTTCATTTAAATCAAATTTTATTATATGGGACTTTTTTAATTCATTTAAAATTAAACTTTTTTTATCATTTAAAATTTCAATACCGTTTGCAAAATATAAATCTTTTGCTAAAATAGTTGTTGTTTTAGATGATTTGTTAAAAGCAATTAAATAACCTGAGTTTTCATTTTCAATTATACTTAAAAAGGCTTTATCATATGAGTATTTTGAAGATGAAATAGATATATAAACCAAATTTGAATCAACAGGATCTTGTCTTATACTATTGAATAATAAATTTTTATTTTTAAACTCTTCAAATGTATCTTTAATATTAAACATTAATTTTGTATTTTTAATTAAATCGTATTCAATAAAACCTTTAAAACTTTCTGTAGCATATAATTTATTTTCAATTATATCTATATCTAAAAACCTTCCACAATTTTCAATTACTATTTTAGTATTATCACCTAGTCGTTTCAAATTATAAAATAAAATTAGATAAAAATTTTAGAAAATTAGAAAAAAAAACAAAATAAGATAAAAAAAATAAAAGAAAATTAGAAAAAAAAATAAAAGAATTGAAAAAAAAATAAGAGAAAAATTTTGAAAAAAAACTTTTTAAAACTCCTTAAACTTCAAAATGTTCAAAAATTATTTAAGAAAAATAACTAATCAAACTTATTGAAGTTAAAAAAAACAATTCAAACTTACATATTTTACTATCTTTTTCATTTGCTCTAGCTACAACAGTAACTTTTTTATTAGTTTCATCAACTTTTATTATTTGACCATTTTCTAAAGTTGCATACAAAAAGTTATTATGAAACTTAATAGCTTCAGGTTTAATAATTTTGCCATCAAAATTAAGTTTTTCAATTTTGTTTAAAGGTATATCTACTACTTGAACATTAGACGGTACAACATTTTTTAATTCAATTTCTTGTTTTGGATTAAAATTTGTATTCCCAAAATAACGATCAGGTAAAACTATAACACCATAACAAACAAGAGCAGTAAAAAATATACATCTTAATGTAAAAAAAAAAAAATTTAAAAGTCCCATAATGAATAGTAAAATTGTTTTTAAAAAAAATAATTTTGTACAAAACTTTATAACTAACTAAAATAAAATGATTATCTAATCTAAGTATGCATATGTTTAAATATATATAAAAATTAAATGTTAATTAACATGCGCTAGACACGTCTTCATATCTGAAATTGTAGATAGCTCTCGAAAAAACTTTGAATGTTTATATTTCATAAAAAAAAATTTAAGCCGCCGTTTTTTAAAAAATTTAAAAATTACTTGTAAACAAATGTTGATGAAAAATCATAACTTTTGATGCTTTCACAAATTCGTTTTTAAAAATGTTTTAACTTTTTTTTAAATTAAATGATAATTATATTTAATTATAAAGAATAAATTAAAATGGGATTTGGTAGTAAAAAGCCATTTAGTGGAAAATTAAAAAAGAAAATTCTAAAAGAAAAAAAATTAGCAAAAAAGAATTTAAATCAAAGTTCTGATGATGAAGAGAACAAAAATACTGAAATGTTAATAAACTCTGATGATTATTTATCAGAAAATGAAGAATCAAGTCAAACTGAAATAAATCAACCAGAAGAAAAAAAATCATTTTTAGATGAATTGAATTTTAATTCTGATAATATTTATATGATCAATTCTCAACCAAATCGTACAAACAAAGATGTTAATAGATTTGCGTTACAGTTTTATAAAGAAAGTGATGATCAAATACGTAAAAAAAAACAAGAAGCAACTAAAGAATTTAAAAAATTAAAGGAAACTGATTTAGAAATTGATTTAGATCTTGATAATGAAAGTAAAAATATGTCTTTACCATTTCCAAAACGTCCTAAATGGAATAAAAATCTATCAAAAGAAAAATTATTATCTAATGAGTATTTGTATTTCAAAGAATATTTGAAAGAATTAGAAGATAATTACGGTTCTTTAAGTAATTTAAGCTATTTTGAAATGAATTTAGAAACTTGGAGACAATTATGGCGTACTTTAGAAATGTCAGATATTGTTTTATTGATTACAGACATACGTTACTCTGTTTTTCATTTTCCATCTACTTTATATAATTACATTAAAAATGATTTAAAAAAACAAATTATTTTAGTTCTAAATAAATCAGATTTAATACCTGCAGAACTTGTAATTGCATGGGTAGAATTCTGGAAAAAAAAATTTCCAGATATAAATGTTATTCCTTTTTCTTCATACGCTGGTATGCGTGTTAAGAACAAGGGTAAATTTAAAGGAAAACGTTTTGGAAAGTTTTCAATGGCATCAGAAAGTGTTAAAAACTTATATTCAGTTTGTCACAAAATAGTTGACAATCGTATTGATATAAGTACCTGGGAAAGTAAAATTGAATATGATTTAAGTAGTGTTGATTTAGATCAAGCAAAAAATGAAAAGCCTGATGAAATTGATAAAGGATCAAATGAATATCTTTGGTCTGAAAATAGTGTTGAAGACAAATTAACAACTCGTCGTCTTGCTGCAAAAAATTTAGAAAAATCTAAAATTAAAAAACCTAATAGAAAAGCAAAACAAAGATTAAAAAACTTCAAAAAACCTAAAAAATATATCAGATCTAATTCAGAAAGTGATACTGAAAGTGAATTAGAAAACGGTATTGATAATATAAAAATTCAAGAACAATCTTATGATTACCATGAATTCAAACCTTTAGATAAAGGTGTTTTGACAATTGGTTGTATTGGACATCCAAATGTAGGGAAAAGTTCTGTTTTGAATGCAATTATTGGAAAAATTGTTGTTAGTGTATCACGTACTCCAGGTCACACAAAACATTTTCAGACCATTTTTTTAACAGATAATGTAAAATTATGTGATTGTCCTGGTTTAGTATTTCCAAGTAAAATACCTAAACAATTACAAATATTAATGGGTTGTTTTCCTATTGCTCAATTAAGAGAACCTTATTCATCAATTGAATACATTGCAGAAAGATTAGATTTAATTAAAATTTTGAAAATTAAAAAATCTGAAGATTATGAAAACCAAGGCTGGAGTTCAATGGAAATTTGTGAACAATGGGCAATAAAACGAGGTTTTTTTACGGCTAAAGGAGCGAGACCAGATGCTTATAGAGCTGCTAATCAAATTCTTAGAATGGCATTAGATGGACGTACCATATGTTTAACATTTTATCCACCTAATTACGTTAAAGAAAAAGAGCCTGTCTGGAAAAAACATCCTGATTTAGAATCGATTCGTTTTTTGCAATGCCAAACGAGTAAAATACCTGAAAAAGAACGTGAATTTAAAAAAAGTAAAAACACCATGTATAATTTAGAAAATTTGAGACCAAATAACTTTGGAGATATTATATCAGATAGTTCTGAACCGAATACTTTAGATTCAGAAAGTTAAACAAACTCTTTTTTTTTGAATAATTTTAGTGAAATAATATAAATTTAATCTCATCAATGCTGAGTATTTTTGTTTGTATCTTCTTTAAAAACAAACTATAAAAATAAAAAATTTATTTTAAATATAACACACAAGTTTTATTAGCGTAAATTTTTATTAGGTTTTAAGCCTTTCCCAAACCAGCCTGGAACTATTAGATTATTCAGATCAGTATCTGTTTGTTTTTCTTCTGTAAACAACTGAAATCTTTTACAAGTTGATTTCTCATTATCATTTAATGGTGTATAAAGTTCTTTCAATAAATCTTTTTTTTTATCATAAGTATCTACTTTAACTTTTAATTTATTCATTAAAAGTTCAAACACTTTGTCACATTTCGCATTTATTTTTAAAGATGCTTTATTGTCTTTTGGAGTCCATTGTAGATTTATTATAACTAGATTAACGTTTTCATATTTTCCTGAATTAAGGTTTTTAGGCCATAAGCATGAATATTTTTTTAAAACTTTCAAACTTGATCCTACACAAATTATCAAGTCTGTTTTATTTACTGTTTCAATAGCTCCTTTCCAATTTAACGGCCATAACAAACTACCTTTTTCACCAAAATGAACAATTGTGTCTATTAATTGATAATTTAATTCTTTATTATCTAATAATTTACAATCAGAACAAAATCTTCCTGTTTTATGATGTCGTAAAGAAGTCAATTCAGTGACATCAAAATCTCTAAAATATTGCTTTTGACAATTTAAACAAACTTCTATAAACATATTACCATGAATTTCAGATAAAAAATTTTGCTTTATACCACTACGTAAATGAAGACCATCACAGTTTTGTGAAACAATATGTTTTACTATTTTTAATTTAATTAGTGCTTTTAATGCCATGTGTGTATATGTAGGAGCTATAAATAAAATTTTTCAAATAAAAATAGCAAAATTAATTTTTAAAAGTTTTTACATACTTGCTTTTGCTAAATCTTGAGTTTTTATTAAACTACTTTCTTTATTAAAATTAGTCCAAACACCTATTATTTATAAATAAGAATAATTTTCTTATAAAAAATAACAAAAATTTACTTACCATTAGGTCCTCTATAATCTGGTATTTGTGCTGATGTACTAATACCTGCTCCTGTATAAATAACAATATTTTTAGCTTGACTTATCATGTTTTTTAAAAGTTCAATTTTTTTTTCTAATTCGCAAAAATCATCTTCAACTTCTTTTAAACGATTTTTTATTAAGTTTTGTCTAGATATTTTTGTTTCGACATGTTTAATAAAACTTTTATTTTCTTCAATAAAATTATTTTCTTCATTTGAACGGTCTACAATATTTTTTTTTAAAATTAAAAACAATTTTTTGATTCTAAATATAAAAACTTTATTAATAAAAAAGAGTTTATTAAGAATTATGATTTCTTTCTTTGATATTTTGGAAAAATAATCTTACTTTTTTGATTGATCGGCTTTTAACTCATTTAATTTTCTTTTCTCTAAATATTCTTTCTTTTTTAAATCTCTTTTAGAATCCATTCAATAAATATTAAGTCAAAATTAAATTTTTTCAAAATTTTTGAAATGAATTTTAAAATAAATCATTTATAATCAATATACTTGATAATTAAAATTTTTTAAAAACTATTAATTTTCATAATATTTAATTAAAAACAAAATTTAAATGAAAAAACAGCTGTTTTGTTTACCTATTTTTCAAAAAAAAAGGCGCATTTTTTTGCTTTTGTAATTAAATTAGAAAAATATTTTCTTTTTTTTTCTAAAAAAGCTTATTAAGATTTTCTATTTAAATTAACCGATTTGTTAAATTAAGCTGATTTCATGATGAAATAATGAAGTTAAAATGTCAATTTATTTTATTAATTATAGCAAAAATTAAAACATCCTTGTATATAACAATTCAAATTTAATTAACTTAAGAAACAAGAGAGATTTTTAAAACTAATTAAATAGAAAAATTAAGAAACAATAAATTTTTAAAAGTTAATTACCATTAGTTAAATCTATTACATTTTAATTAGTTTGATTTAAATAAGAAAATATCCATTTAATTAAAAAACCATGATAATTCAATTATCTGTTTAATTTTTTAATTTAAAAGTTACAAATTGTAATTAAAATTTTAAAGGGCTGACAAAGATCTCATATTAAAATTTAGAAAAACAAAAGTTTTTCTAAAATTATGATTAATATTAGAAGTTGTGTTTTTTATTGTAGTTAAACAAGCTAATGAATTTTTAATAGAAAAAAAATTAAATTAAATATCAATAAAAGTTTTTCTTTAAAAATAAAATCTTTGTTTAAGCGAAAATTTGATTTTAATAAGAAGTTTAATTAAAAAATTTAATTTTAATGAAAAAATTAAAGTTTATGTTTATTCAAAATTAAAATATTAATGAAACTCTTTTTACAATAAAATAAAAGTTAAATCAAAATTGACTTGATTTCAATCAAATTATAAAACATCTTTTCAAAAAAAAGATAATCAACAATTGATTGCTTAAGAAACTTTTTTTTTGTTAAAAACTTTATTTGAATAAAAATAAGGTAAAAAAGTTTAACTAAAGCAGATTTTATTAATAATAGTTTAATAATGTTCATGTAATAATTCTTTAATAATAGTTTGTTTTAAATCTAACAAAGAAACTTGATAATTCAAAAAAAAAACAATTAAAATGAGCAGATAATTAAAGTTAAAAGAGTTAAACAGATTAGAAAATAAGATTAAAGTTAACTTAAAAATATTTTAATTAATGAATTGAACGTTAATTAAAGTATTGTGTTTTATAATCAAAAATTCAATCAAAATGTTTACTTAAGACCTTTCAAACTAATTCAAAGTTTTACATTAATTAAATCTAAATTTTAAAAAACAACTAAATTAAAAAAACAACTAAATTAAAAAATCAATTAAATAAGTTAGTTAAAACATTACTAATTCCAAAATATGTGAGTTTAAAAGAAAAAAAAACAGAAATAAAGTTGGCTAAATTCATAAAACAATAGATTAAGATAGTGAGTTTTTTAAAAAAAACTATTAATATTAATTTCTAATTGATTTTCTTTAAAATGATTTCAGAAGATAAATTTTCTTAATTAGTTTTAAAATTAAACTATTTGAGCATGGAATTGAAATAAATGAAATCAATCTAATGTCAATTTAACTGCTCTTAAGAAATTTATTAATTATAGTTAAAAAGAAGAGGTTATAAACTATAAAGAGATAAGTAAAATAGTTTTTAAAACTGTAAAAAAAATTAATTAAATTATAACATTAAAATTTAAAAAAAATTTAAAAAAAAACTAAAATAAAAAATTAAACTAAAAAACCCTAAATTAAAAAAAAAATTTAAAAAAAAATTAAAAAAAAATTTAAAAAAATTAAAAAAAAAAAAAAAAAAAAAAAATAAATTAAAAAAGTATTATAAAAAAAATCAAAAAGATAAGAACTGTTAAAAAAAACTCAAAAAAAAGTTAACAAAAATTCTAACAAATCAATTAGTTTCAAAACAAAATTCATTTCAAATTGATTAAAAGTTATTTCCAATTTATTTATTTTAAAAAGTTTAACTTAATTTTGTGAAAAAATTAAGTTTTCAAAAAATATTTTAATACTTTTTAATCGATTATTTTTCAATGACTTTACAAATTTAAGTTTAGTTATAAAAAATGTTTAAAACTTTTTGATAAAAAATAATCTAAATAAAATGAATAAATTTAAAAAAAAGCTGAATAAAATATTTAGGAAGTTTGAAAAAATTAATTAGGTATTTTTCTTAAAATTTAAATTAAAAAAAAAAACCTGTATGTTTGAGAGAAAGTTTGTTTAAGAGTAAACTTGATAAAAAACAATTTTTCTTCAAAATATGGTTTAAAATTCAGGACAAGAACCAATTTTTATTCAGCTAGAACTATCTTTTTCTTTTTTTCTTAAACGACATACTCAAGCTGTAAAAATAAATTATAAAACATTTTAAATGTTCTGGGTATAATTAGCTGCTTGTTTTAATAAATAAATGAACACACGAAAGAAGATAAAAAAATATCGATAAAGAAGAATTTATGAAGTTGAATCAACTTAAAAAGATCAACTTATTTGAATCAAATTTGCCAAATTAAAAATTCAATTTTAAACCAATTAGAAGGTCAAAGTAATAAATAAAAAAAAAAGGAGAAGTTTTTGAAATTTTTTTTACTTTAGGTTTCAAATTGAATTAGTTAAATTAGTTTTAATTATAAACAAATTCTTTTTTTGTTACTCTGAATACTTTTAGTTAAATTTTTTTAACATTAATAGCTTCATATTTTATTATCGCTTTTTTTAAAGTTTTTCTCAATTGAAATAGATCAAACATTTTTTGATTTATGAAAAATTTTTATCAAAAAAATTATTTTTAATAAAATTTTTTTCAAAATCTGTGTTTCATTTTAAGCTGTTGTTTTAAAAAGGTAAATTTTTATTGATGTAAAACATATTTTTATCATAAAAAATCAATGACTTTAAAATTTAATTTTTCAAATTTTAAAACAATTTTTCAGTTATTAACAAGTTTTACATAAAAGTAGTTTGTTTTAAAAAAAATTAGAAATTATTCATAAAAATTACATCAAACTTTAAAAATGGGTTCTTTTAAAATTGTAATTAATCTAAAAATCGAATTAAGAGAAAAATAATATGAATTAATTTAAAAAATTAGATATAGTTTTACATAAAAATAAGAGTAATCTTTAATTAAAAGTTAATTTTAAAATCATATATTGATTTAATTTCCCATTAAAATTTTAATTAAGCATATTAATTGAATGAATTTTTCTAAGAACTTTTTTTAAAAAGAAGTTTAATTAATAAGTTTTAAAAAAGGTAGATATAATTTAAAAGAATTTTAAGTTTGAGTGTTTGTAAATGATTAAAAAAATAATGTTCAGTAAGTAGAAATGTAATAATTATAATTTAAATCAAGTGAAAAAATTAATCAACTTGTGAAGCTGAAAATTGTTGAAAAAAAAAAAAAAGCTTTTTCAGGTATTTTGTATTTTTAAGTATTTTAAAGTCAATTTTTAATGAAATTGTTTCAAAGAAAAGTTTTTAAAAAAATTAATAATTTCAACTATTTATTAATAAATCATAAAACATCATTTTAGCATTTATAAAAATAGATAGTTTTGAATGAAAAAATTTTCATACTTTTTGAACTTTGAAAAATCTTTTTTTAACTTTTTAGTAAATTTAAACTGATACTTTGAAAACTTTCATATTAACTATTTAAAAATTCAAGAAAAGTTAAAGCTTTTAAAAATATTTTGCAATAACTTGATCAATTATTTAAAAATTTCTTTCTAAAAACTATTTAGTTGAAGAAATGAATCGAATTTCATATCAAAAACATTTTTTAAGCAATATTCTCTAACAAGTTAAAAATTTTTGACAGTTTTTATCTAAATTTTAAATAATAATTAGTTTAAACATTCTATAATCAGATAAGAAATTAAATTAAAAAAAAACTTAACCTAAACTAGTGAAAATTGACATAAATGGAAGTAAATTTAACTTACCAAAATGACAATAAATGTTTTTAAATTGTTTTAAGAAAAACATAAATTCAATTATTAAGATGTTTGAAAACAATTTCTTTTCAATTTAAATGCTTTTTTCAAATCAATCTTTTTTTTTATAAATCAATTTAATTTTTATACAAATCAATTTAAATTCTATTTTATAAAAAACTAATTTTAAAAACAGTTTCTTTATAAAATGATTCAACCTGAAAAATCTTTCTAAAAATTTTTTTTTTTTTAAATTTTTTTTTTTAAGTTTGAAATGGTTTAAATGGCTTCTTTTACAAAAGGGTTTTTTCACAAATTATAAAAAGTTTCTTTTAAAAGGCTTCTTCTTTTTTCAAATAACTCTTTTACAAATTATTTAATTAAATTTATTTAAAACTTTTGAATACAAACAAACCTGTTGATTTTTTTAAAGAGAGAATTTTTCACTTTTTAAAATAATAATTTTTGTATTAAAATATAATTATTAAAACAAGAATTTAATTGAAATTGATTATTAAAAAAGACAGAAATTAATTAAAAGAAGTATCAAAATATTAAAAAGAAATTGAATACAAAAAGTAGAATGAAAAAAGTATGTATTAATTGAAGTTAGTAAAAAGTATGAAAAAACTATTATAAGCTATGAATATTTTATTATATCAAGTTAAAAGTTGAATAAAGATTTTTGAAGATCAATTTAAGACTAAATTGTTTTTTTGAAAAAAATTCAAATAAAACTTTTTTTTTAATAACAAGATCAATAAAAATCAGTCGAGCATAAAGTACTTAAAATTTTTTAAAACTCGTGTAATAGAATTTAATTAATCATAGTTAGATTACATGCTTCTTTAAAATAAGTCTACTATGAAACAATTTTAAAATTTAAATACAAAAAATGTTTTAATTTTTTGAAAATAAATATTCAAATAGTTTTAGAAGAAAAAAGTTCTTATAAGATCTTCAAAAAGAATTTACTTTTAATTATTTAAATTATTTTAATAAATGATTCATAGAATTTTGAAAAATTTTTAAACTAATTTTTACGAAACTTTTTGTGGAAAAATTTTTAAGTTTTCAATATTTAAATTTTAATCATCATTTTTTAAATTTTTTAACAAACTCATATAAACATCCATAAAATATTTCAGATTACTAGACAGACATTTTTAATTATCTTATAGAATTCTTAACTGTATTTTTTCAACTTTTTTATCAATAACATCAAAATTTATTAAAGAGAATTAATAAAATTTTTTTTAGGTAGCAACACGCCAACTAGATAATAATCAGTTTTACGTTTTATAATTTTTAAATAACTTTCCTGATATTTATCTATTCAATCTTTATTGAATAGGGTTAAAATTTTAGAAGAATTTTTAATTAAATAGATTCTTTATTTTGAAAATAAAAGATTTTTGTCAAAGTAAAGATAAATTTTTTTAAAATCTTTTTTTAATTAAGTCAAAGAATTTTTTTAATCTTAATGAAAATTTTAGAATCTTTTTATTAAGCTGATGATCATTAATACTTAAAAAATAATTTAATAAAATTTATAACTAATTTAGATAAAAATTAGCTTTTTATGAAGATACTTGGTTAAATAAAAAAAAAAAAAACTAAAACTAATTGAAATTAAAACCTTCTGTTTTTTTTTTTATAAATTAAAAAACGTTTAATTTAAATTGAAGAAACTAATTGATTTCAAGCTTTGATTTAGAAAATAAAAATTAATAGGAAAACAAAGTTTTTGACAAACAATGAAGGTTATTTGCACTCAATTATTTTAAGTTTTCTAAAATTTTTTTTTTATGAAAACTTCAAACTGATTTATAAATGAATTATAAATCATTCTGTTAAGAATTTTTGAATGCTGATTTCAGATTATCAATGTAAAAAGAATTTTAAAATTTTCATTTTTTTTGATTTTATTTTGTTTCACTTTATTAAACTCTAATTAAATAAATATTTTCTATTTACACAAAAAAATTTCAAAAACAGATAAAATTAAAAGTTATTGTTATTAATAATTTTAAGTTAATTAGAAAATTTTCTTTAATAGACAAAAGAAAGTTTCTGAAAAAAAAATGGAGAATTAGAAAATTGGAGTATTAGAAAATTAGAAAAATGGAGAATTAGAAAATTGGAGAATAAAAAAATAGAGAATTAGAAAATCAGAAAATTAAAAAAATTGGAAAAATAGAAAATAAAAAAATTGGGAAATTAATAAAAAGAAAAATTAATTAGATAAAAAAAAAATTCAAAGAACCTTGTGAAGGCCCTATGCAAATATTTGAAAAACTAAATAAAAAGAAAAAAAAAGTTTAAGGCAATTTTAATTTTATTTAGACATATCGCTAATTAATAAATATAATTCAAAAATTAAATTTGCGCTATGTTAGCATAGTATTTTTTTTCTTTTAAGAATATGTTTACATCTTACATAATTAGCTTTTGATTGAAATTTAGTTAATTTAAAACTTGACAAAAATTTGTTCTAATTGTATGTTTTTTTAATTAGATTTTTTATTTACAATTAACAAAAGAAGTTTAATTATAAAACTTTAACATTTTCTTAAAAAATAATCTCAATGTATCAATAAATTCTTTTTGATTTTTTATGAATAAGTTTTAAGAATAAAAAAGAAAAATAAATTTTGAAATTTTTTCCTAAAATAAAATTAATTAAAATAGTAACATTAGAAGAAAAATTGATTAATTTGATAAAAAAAATTCATAAGCACTAATAATTCTACTGGTTTATAATAAAAATTGTGACTTAATTTGAAAATCTCTAAAACCTATAAAAACTTTTATCATTCAAAATCTTTTCAAACTTTTCAAAATCAATTCTTTTTTGATTTAATTTAATTAACTTAAATTTTAAGCTCTAATTCTTAATCAGAAAAAATTTATTAAAACTAATTTTTGAAAACTTTGAATGAAAAGTAAACTAAAAAGAAAAACTAAGTTACGCTAATTTAAATTTTTAATTAATGAAATTAAATAAAAAACAGATTTTGAAAAATTCTTCAAAAATTTTAATTATCCAAAATTAATCAGTTATTAAATGATTGTTACTTGGAAATTGTTAAGATAATTTTTGAAAAAAAAAATTGTTTAACAACTTAAACTAAAAATTTAAATTAATTGTAATTAAAGTAGTTAACAATCATGTAAATATTTTTTTTCTTCAAAAATTAATAAGGACGATCTTTAGATTTTTTAAGCTGAACTTTTAATCTTTTTGGACCTATTTGAAAGCCATTCATTGCTTGAATAGCTTGTAAAGCTGAAATTGCATTGTCATAACTGACAAAACCAAAGCATTTGCTTAAATTAGTTTGTTTATCTATATAAACCTTAGCACTCAAAACAGAACCATATGGAGCAAATGTAGACATTAATTCTAAGTCTGTAAACTCAGCTGGCAAATGATAAATAAATAAATTACAACCATCAGGTCCTTCAATTTGTTTTGTAGCATTACGATTTAACAATATTTTAGAGTTAAAATGCAGAGGTTGATGAGGTTGTAATATTGAAGAAGTTATATTTTGATGAGAATTATGGTTTGAATGATGTAGTTGAGAATGACTCGCTAAAATAGATTGGTGTGTTGAATCTAAAGCACGATGACCACCATTTAAATGTAAATGAGAAAAATGATTTGATGTTGGCTGATAAGGAGATGTATGATGACTTGAAATTAAATTATTTGAATTATAAGATGTAGTTTGAGCATTAGATAAGAAATGACCAGCGTTGATATTATTAGAAATTAAAGAATGATGCAAATTACTACTGGATGAAACTTGTGGATTCAATACAGATTGCGCTGATTGAAATGGAGATTGGAATGGTGTTAAGTTTGAATGCTGATGAAGGAGAGTATGTGTATGTATTAAACCAGTATTAGATGTTGCTGCCAAAAAAGGATTAGAAGAATAAAAAGCTGGACCTGTGTAATTTATCGGAAATGACGTTAAAGAATGTTGGTTTGAATTAGTTAATAAAACTTTATTAACTAAATTTTGTCCATAATAGTTTAATGAATTACGCTTGTTTTGTAAATTGTTTGCATTATTGTTATTTGAGCTTATAGTATTTGAATTGTTAATGACATTTATTGAGTTATCAATATCGTTTTGTATATTTGAGTCATTAATTGTGTTACCATTAGTTTTAGATATGTTTGAATTGGCAGAACTATTACTTGAACCATTTAATTTTTCATCTAAACTTCCGTTCGATAAACTTAAATTTTTATCTGAATTACAAGGACTTTTACACTCATTTTCATTAAAATTTTTTACGATCTGATCATCTTCAAGTTTATTTAAAACATTCAAATCTTGAATTTCTTCTTTTTTCTCAATTTCAGTATAATTTGATGAAACTTCTAAACAATTTTTATTCTCTAGATTTTCATTTGAATCAATCGTATTATTATCAATATTATTTAAACATTTTTGTTTACTTGATTCATCATTAATTTTACCTTTAAAAGTTTTTTCATTATTTGTAATCAAATCTTGATTGTCTGTTTTAGTCCTTTTTTGATTTTTTATTTTATTTTCAAACTTCGCTTCACTTTCTCTTTTATGCTCATTTTCAATCTCAATTAAATTTTCATTATTGCTATTCAAAACATCATTTAATTTTTGCTCATCATTTTCTGCTTTCACAAAATCTGTTGATTTAGATACTTTTAAGGTATCTTCATTTTCAAAACTAATAATTTTTTCTTCTTCTAATTTTTTACCATCTTCAATATTATTTTCTGGAAAATCATTAATTAAAGTTGATTTATCAGTAAATTCATCATTCTTTTTATTTTTGTTTTTATTTTTATTATCATTTTTTTTGTTACTTAATTTATCAAAATTTGAAAGCTCATTTTTATTTTCTATACGCTCTATTTTGGTATGTTTCATTAAATTACTGGCACATTTTGTACGAGGATTATGAATATTTTTACCAACATAACTGTTTGAATTAATAATGTTGAAATTTGAATTATGCTTATGAAATAAATGTTTAGTTTGATAAATTGGCACTGTGCTTGAACTTAATAATAGAGGAGAATTAGCAGTAAAAGTAGCTATTGTGCCTAGCGGATCAACTTGATTACAAACTAGTTGTTGCTGTAAAGATAATACATTCATTAAAGGTTGTTGATTAGTATGATGTTGATTATTAGTAGAATGATGTTGAGCTGCAGCTGTTACTAATATTGAATGATGGTGAAGATCATTTGGAGTAGCCGTCACAGAATTAGATGCTGCTGCTGCAGCAGCAGCTGCTACAGCATTTGATCCATTAACAGCGACATTTTTAAATGCTAAATTTAAATATGGATTTGTTGCAGCAGCAATAGCTACAGCTGTTGCTGCATTTTTATGTACTGATGTATTTGCTACATTTGTAGAAAGATTACTATTATTAGATAAAAAATTAGATTGATGAGCAGTAATTGCTTGTAATGTACCATTAGCTAAACTCAAAAATGTATTAGGTGTAGATAAAGTAGATGAATTTGTAGGTGATGAATTAATTTGTTGCATTAAAAATTGCTGTTGTTTACGTATATCTTTTTGCTTTTGTGTATTAGCAAATTTAACAACCAATGGCGCATTACAGTTTTCCATTACTTGACTTTGATGCATTGCTTTTATAGCACTTATTGCACATTGTTTGCTGAAAAAAGTGACAAATGCACAACCTGTAAAAAAATTTGAATGTTTACTAATTTTAATTAAAAAATTTATAATGTTTATTAGCTGATTTAAAAGAAAATTTTTTATTTTGTCACGATACTTATAAAAATATAATCATTTTTTAAAAAGTAAAAATCTGTTAAAGTGAAGTATACAATTTTAAAAACATGTTAGCTATAGTTTCTACTTGTGTGGGCTGTTAGAAAATTTAATCCAAGACTTTTGACATCTTCAAGAATGTTGTTGACCCATTTCCTATTTTTTATTTTAACCGAACTTAGGAATTTTTATTTTCGAAACAAATAAAAAATTCCTTAAGTCGGGACTGTGTCAAAGTTGAACTAGCCAATAAATGATATAAAATAATTTTATTTTAAAAGTAAAAAAGGTAACTGGTTTACTAAAATAACGAAATCATTTTTCTTTAAAAAATTATTTTAAATATTCATAAAATTGTTCAAACTTATTAAATTAGAAGAAAATTAATTTTTTAGACTAAAAACATTCAATTCATCAAAAAAAATTTTGCAAGTTCATTAAACAAAATTTTTCATGAAAATTGTTAAAAGTTAAGTAAAAATTGAGTTAAAATAGTTTCCAAGAAATTTTTAATCTAGGTTCATTTAACATATGTAACAAGGTAATTTTCTTTATTTACACAATTTCTCATAATATTTGTGAGCATAAACTTCTAAAATTAGGTTTAAAGGTTAATTCAAAAAAATTTTAAACTTGAGATTATTTTTAAAAAATTTTTCGTTTTTTTTTGCTTAATAATTAAAAAACAATTTTTAAGCTTAATAACTCAAATCACGATATATCTTTTGATACTTAAAAAGCTTTAAACAAATGAAGTTTTTTTTTATATAAACGCTTATTCAAATAAACTCTTATTTCAATAAAAAAATTTTCCTATTAAATTTTTATAAATTTACTGAATTGAAATTTGACCGGAAATATTAAATTTTGTTAATCAAACTTTTTTTTTTACTTTGTAAAAATATTTCATTAAATTTGTTTGTATAACGTTTTTGAAAAGAATTTTTTTTTATAAACAGTTTTATTCAATATAAAAAGAATATGAAAAAATAGAAAGTTAATAAGTTTTTTTATTTGGATAACTGATAAAGTTTTAATTGATGAAAAAAACATTCGTTACATAAAAAATAGTTAAGTAAAAAAACTTTATTAAAGTGATCTTAATAAATCATTGAATAACTCATCAAATTAATTGGCTAAATTAATTAATAATTTTTTTTAAATTATAAAAAGTACTTGTTCACAAAAAGTTGAAGTAGCATAAGTTTACACACTGACAAACTTATAAAAAACTTGAGTAGCTTATTTTAAAACAAAAATTTAAAAGTATCAAGATAATTAAAAATAAAGAATAGATTAATTTTTCTAAGCTTTTAACATTCAAAGTCTAATATAAAATGATAAGATAAACACTAATTTTGAACTATTCAAACTAAATATTTTTTTTAAAAAAATTAATCTCTTTTTATATAAATATTTTTAATTGATATTTATGAAAATAATTTAGTGAAATACGTGCTGAAAACTAAATTGTTCAAACAAATAATCAGTTATATGAAATATAAATAGAAAAATTTGAAAAACTTTAAATAAACCAAAATGATAAATTGATAAAGTATCTAGCGTTGAAAATTTAATGAAAAATTTATTCAAATTAATTTTCACTTTAAAAACACGATAAAACAAAAATTTTAAAAATGACAAAAAAATTGTTTTGTAAATTCTGACAAACTCCATAAAAAATTTTAACAACTCTATTGTTAAATTTATAAATAAAAGCCAGCTCAATTAATTAAAACTATATATTAATCATCAGGTTTAATTTTAATAAATTATCCTCATTAATATTTAAGACAAAAAAAACTAGTTATCTTGATAAATTTAATCTTAAAAAATATAAAGGAATTTTCCTATAAAGAAAATATTTTACCAAATGATTACATAAAACAATTGAAATTTTTTTTGGGAAATTAATATTCAAAACATATAAAAAATTTAGAGTACTTGACACGCTTAAAAGTCAATGATGCTAGTGGTCAAAATCAATAAAAAAAGCCCTGTTGATGAAAAAAACAGATTTTTATTTTGAAAAAAATATTTTTTTCAAATAAGGTCATCACTAGTATAAGGTTATTGAACCTATTCAATTTTAGTAAAAAAAAAGTAAGAAGAAAAAATTGGCTAAATAAAGATTTTAGTTTAACTAAAATAATGAATGATAAATAGCTAATTGATCGATTAATTAAAAATTTGACCTCACATCAAATATCCTACATTAAAATAATCATCTAAAAGATGAGAAAACTAACATGAATAAAGTTTAATGAAATTAAATTTTAAATAGAAAACTAATTAACTTGTTAATCAGTTTTAAGTAATAGTTTAAGAAACTTTTTCAAAAGTAAGTTATGAATTAAATTATATTCAAATTGATAGTATTTAAACTAAAAAAAAAATTAGCAACTTAATCTTCAAAATTTCAACAGCTTTAAATTGATGAATCGGAAAAATTTTTTTAAACATCAACGATAAATTTTGTATAAATAATTTTTTCACGGTAAAATATTAAACTATGATAATAATTTCGAAATATTGGAAACAATTAAGCAGTTTTTTTTAAAGAGTATACAAAAATTAATATAAAATTCTCATAAATTTTAAAGAAGTTTGCTAAAAATTTTCAATATTTGAATAGTTAAAAAACTTGATAAAAAGATGAATAAAGTTCTAATTATGCAAATTCAACAAAAAATTTAAAAAGAAAATTTTTCAAAAGTCGATAAAATCAGTTGAAATATTTTTAGAAAATTTTTAAGAATATTTAAAAGGTTAAATTTTTAGGTTGATTTTAACATTTTAATTAAATAAAGTTTTGAAAAATTAATTAAGCTTAATGATTAAAATCAATTAAAAAAACAATTAATAAAGAGAAAAATTTGAATAAATCTTCATAATAAATTTAAAAGGTTTAAAATTGAATCTTTTTGTTAATATTAGTTTTATAATTAGTATTTACATTGAAAGAAAAAACGTCAACTTCAAATTAATACTTTGTCATTTAAAAAGAAAAAACTATAGACAAACTAATTGTTATTCCTGATAGTTTATTTGCGTGTTCATAAGTTAAATTTGAATTTCAATTTAATAGAGACACGTAGTATAAGTTTTTTTTAAGATTAAAAATACTTTTTGACTTAATGAAACAAAAAAATTAATTTAAGGTATTAAAATTCTTATTTTTTATATTCTTTTGATTACATCAAATAAAAAAAGCATCAGTTTTTTTTTCTATTATTTCAACTTTCAACAAGTGGTGCAAAATACAAGCTTCCATCAATCAATGGTCAAAAGATGGTCAAAGATTGAGCGATAAATGGGTGAATTTTGACATTTTTCGAATTCTTTAAACAAGTAATACAAAAAATTAATTCATTCATCTGTCTTATTTTAACTTAAAAAAAAATTTACAACTAACATTCTTTTTAACCCAAATGTAAGTAATAAAAGTTGTAATTGATGAGAATATTGTTTAAAACACTTAGCAAACAATTGGGAAAAAAAAATAATAAACATAGTTTAAAGACTGTGAAGTTTTGAACAAACAATATCTGAATATTGTTTACTCTCAAATATGTAAGCTTATTCATCTTTGCTTAGATAAGTTAAAATTGAAAAAAAATTTTTCAACATTTTTTTTATAAATAATTTGAAATATAAAAAACGAAAAAATTATTTGTTTATCAATGAAAGCTTTTAAAAAATTCAGAAAAATAAATTAAATTAAAATTTAAAAGAGCTTATGAAGAAAATTAATTAAAATTATTTATAAGCAAACATCTAAAACTTGAACTTTATTAAAGTATCAATATAATTTATTGATAAATTCAGACAGATCAATAATTTAAACAGATTAATGATAAACTTAGACAGATTAATAATGAAACTAACCAGATTAATAATGAAATTAATTAAACAAAATTTTTCTTTTAAATAAAACAAAGATACTTAAATTTGTAACAAAAAAAAATTGACTTAAAACTATTTGTTACTTTTTCGAAAAACTGTTTATAAATTAATAAGATAAACAAAATTTCTTAAGAAATCCCAGCTTTAGAAAAAATTTCAATTCTGTTTTTTAGCAAAAGAATTCTGTTTAAAGCAAATTTACAAATAATAAATCTATATATGAATATAAAAGAAATCTTAAAAATTTCTATTAAAATTAATAAAAAATTTACCTTTTGTTTGTCCATTTATATCTCTAAGTATTGTACATTTCTCTATTTGTCCAAATTGAGAAAACATTTTTTGTACGTATTCTTCATTACAATTCTTGTTACCCAACATTCCAATAAAAAGTTTTCTTTCATTACGATTTTCTTTATCAGCTGGTTTCATTTGAACAGCAAATGACATTCCAGGCAACTTACGAATATTATGTAAAGCATTTTGTGCTTCTAAAGCTGCTCTACGTGTATAAAAGGTTATAAAAAGACAACCTTTAGATAAAGAGCTATTACGATCACGAAGTAAGTTTAACGAATGTATTTCACCAAACTCAGAAAATAATTCATAACATTGTTTTTCAGTCCAATCTTTAGGTATTTGACCAACAAACATTTTAATTGAATCAACATCTGGTTGACGATTAGATTCTGTATTAATTGAATTTTCCAATATTGTTTCAGGCTTATCTATTTTTTCATGAGTTTCTACTTTTTCTAAGCTTTCTGTTTTTTGCGTAGAATGAACATTTTCCAATTCTTCTAAATTTTTTTCATTATCATCTTTCAAATTGCTTGGTGTATTTGTCTTTAAGCTTTTAACTTTAAAACATTCTATTTGATTAGATTTTTCATTTTTAGAGTTTTTTGTAATTTCAGGTTTATTTTTTTTTAATTCTTCAATGCTTTTATAATTATGTGTATCATTTTCAATTTGTTTTGTTAAATAAAAATCTACATTGTTTTTTTTTTCTGTGCTCTCAGAATTATTTTTGAAACACTCATCATTGTTAGTTTCCATTTGTTCAGTTGTATCCATTGAGCAAGAAAAATCTAAATCTGTACTTAATTCTGAAGGTGTAGAGCATAAACTAGAACTGTAAGAGCCGTTAATTGAAATTGAATGATTTGTTTGGTTATTTAAGAGACCTAAGTCTTGAACAGGTTTATATAAATTTGAACTATTTGATTTTAATTGTTCACATTGGGAAATTTCCATTTCTTCTAATAAACTTTTATCATCTTCTAAATCAGAATCTAATGTTTCATTAAATTCTTTTTGATTTTCATCTAAACATTCATTTTGTTTTTCAACTTTACAATATAGATTTTTAGAATTGATATTTCCATTTAAATTAACTTTCAAACACGATTCATCATTGAAACATTTTGATTTTTCATCTTTGTTTACACAACTAAAATTAACTTTCACATTACTTTTAACTATACTTTTATTTTCATTATTGTCAGCATTATTGCAATTCCTCAAATTTGTCACATCAGAAACATTATAATCACTTACTTTTAAATTTTTTGACTCTGCAGTTTTAAAATATTCATGACTAGAATTATCAATACTCTCAGCTTGTTTAGTATCAGCTAAATTATCACAAATGCTTTTTTTTGAAATAAATGAATTTTCATTCATAAAACTATTAGATTCTGGTAATTCTTTCAATTTTGATACATTTTTGTTTAAATTATTTAAACAAGTTGGTTTTAATCCATTCATTATGTTTGTATTAATTTTAGTTGAATCATTAGATTTTGGTTTATTAATTAAATTAAGATCTACAGAAATATAATCACAGCTTGAATTAGACACACAATTAAAATTATGGCCTGAAATTACTAGATTATTATTTTTACAATTAGTATTAATGCTTTTATTAGAGGAAGTTGATGGTACAGTTGCTGCCATTGTACTCATCTTACATTACGATAAAAAATTTTATCGTTTAATACTAAATTAAAAAAATTCTAAACTATCACTAAAAATATAAATTAGTTTTCATAAATTTTCTTGAGAACTTTTTACAAATAAATAGCTGCTTTTTTTGAGAAAAAATTTTGTTTAATTGTCATAAATTGAAAACACAACTTTATTTATTTTATAATTTTTAACTTATTTGACACAAAAACTTTGGAACTAAATTGGTAAAAAATACTTTTTTTTTTGGTTTTTTAAACTTTGACTTTAAATTGCACTAAAATTTGATTTTTTTTCTTCTAAAAAATAAAACAAAGTATTCAGGAAATTTGATTATTTTAAGCTAAAAATAATTTAAAATCTTGTAAGCATTTATTAAAAAATCAAACAAACTTTAAAAAAATTTAGAACTTAAGAAACTTTTTAAATTTATGATAAACAAATTTGAAAAAACTTTTTGAAAAAAAAAGGGAACAGGTACAAGTGTGTTTGTTAGTAAGCAGATGATTACTGAATGTAACAGTTTTTTTAGTTAAAATAAAAAAATAAAACATTAACTTTAACAGATCATGTTCAAAAAAAAAAAAAAAAATTTTTTCCACTATATATAAGCTTTTTAAATACGAAAACAGTAACACAAATATAAAAAAAAAGCTGTTGCACCGGCAGCAGTTCGAATTATATTGTGGCAAGTGTCTTCTTTATTTGATCTTTCATTATGCATATATAAATTTTTTTTGATACAAATCTAAGGCTTAGTTTTAATAAGCCTAACGGCCACACAAATAATATTTAGTTTAATACTAGTATTATAGAACTTGATTTAAAATTTCAAACACAGTCAATTTTCTATAACTACAAATTTAATTTCGTTGCTTTTTTTAGGAAAAAATTTTAAGAATGATTGGAATTTCAAAATTCTTTTTAATTTTTTTTTATTTTACTTATCTTTTAATTTTTGAAGAAAATGATAATTATTATTATAATTTATCTCAAAATCAAAGAATATTCAATTTTTAAATAAAATGATGAGATTTTTTCATCATTTTCATTTATTTTTAATATTTTTTTCTCATACTATTAATTTAAATGAAACAAATTTAAATTAAAAAAATTAATAAAAGAAAATCTTGATTTAATGAAACTTTTTAAAGTTTTTTCTAAGTGTAAATATCTTGAGGAATAAAAAGTCAAAAAAATTTTTTTGTTTTAGAAGATTCAGTCTACTTTATTAAAGCTTTTCAACTAATTAAATAGTTAATAGACACATAAATTTAAATTTTTATAAAAACCTAGTAAATAGCTTCTTCAACCACAAACTAAAACTGTTTAATATGAATTTTTTCACTTGAAATAAATTTTTTATTCAACTTTAATTTTAACTAATTTAAATTATTTTAAGTTTTTAATTTATTTTTTTAAAATTTGATTCCGTTGTGAATGATAAATTTTTTTTTTAAAATTCAAATGGAAGAATTGTTTTTTCACGTATAATAAATTAGTTTTCCAAATTAATTATTTACTTTATTAAAACCAGCTCACAAAATTTAAATTCTCTGAAAAAGAAAACCTTTCATTAAAATTTTAAAAAAAACATAATTTTTTCTATCACTAGTTTTAAAAACATAACTTTTTCTACCAACTTTTTCTACCAACTTTTTCTACCAACTTTTTCTATCAACTTTTTCTATCAACTTATTTTAAATAAAAGTATTTTCATCAATAGTTTATAAAATGAATTTTCATTAAATATTTTCAGAGATATTTCATCAAAAATTTTAAAAAGTATATACATCAAACGTTTAAAAAATACACATAGTAAATAGAATTTTTAAAACAAAAAGTCTATTGAGAAAGCACTATTTAATGAATAATTTTTTTAAAAAAATAGAAGCTCCCTAATCAAAGGTAAAATTGTTTTAGCCAAATTATTCTTAAAATAAAAAATTTTTAAAAACCACTTTTAAAGTGAAAATTTTTTTAAAACACAAATTCTTAAATAGATGAAAATTGAATAAATATTTTATCAAAAAATTTACTAGTTTTTAAAATTTAAAAATAAATAATTCATCACTTTTTAAAAAATGAAATTTACATAAAATAGATGTGAAATTTAAAACAATTTTATATTAAAAAAATATTTTAAATATTTAAAAAAGAGTTTTAACAAAATTGAACAAATTGTTATTTAATAAAGATTTACAAGCAAATGTTCATAAAAAGAGAATAAATAGAAAAGCAAAATAAATAGAAAAATTTTCTATTAGAATACTTATATTGAAATAGAAAAACATAAAATTTAAATCAAAATAGAAAAAAAAGGTTGTAATTGTTAATTGCTGATTTAATCAGTCAAGTGTTGAAAATTTGTAAACTTGAAGATGTTATTGTTTTTTTAATTTTAAAAGACTGTCTAAGCAAAAATTCTAAATAACTCATTTTAATTTTATTGGTCTCTGAATAAAATATTACATTTAATCTAAATTTTTCTTTTTTTCTAAAAATCTTGTTTTCAGTCAATTGATGTTTTAAATTTTTTTTTTTAAAAAAAACAATTCTTATACTTTAACAACTTAAAATTAAAAAATTTTGAATTAAAAATTGATTTAAACAATTTTTTCAACAACTGAATTAATTTAAATTTTATTCAGTTAAAAATTAGTCTTTTTTAAATGAAAATTTTAAAACTGCTTCAAGACTGGAATTTATTTTTTATTAGCAATTTAATTTATTATTTTTGTAACAAAAAAATATAAAAATTAATCAATAAAAATAAAGAAGAAAAAAGAATGAACATATTCATTTTGAAATGAACATAAAACTGAAGAGATAAAAATAGAAAAATAATTTAGAAAAAAAAATTTAGAAAAATAATTTAGAAAAATAATTTAGAAAAATAAATTTAGAAAAATTAAAAAAAAAAAGATTTAGAAAATAAACTGAAAAAATAGAAAAAAACAAGAGCAAAATAAAAAAATTAACAGAGATTTTTAGAAAAGCAACTATAAAAAAGTATATGTAAAAAAAATAGATTAAAAAAAGTTTAAGAATATTTTTTTTTTTAATTAATTCTATTTTCATTATCATATCCCAATAAAAAATAGCTTAATTTCATGAAAATTAGGCATTTCAAAATCGATAAACAAAGTAATCCTTTCTCTTTTTTGTCTTGAATAAATGATTTTCTTTTGAATCGATTAATGTGTTTTTTTGCTTTATAGAATCTATCTTTAAGCTATTGATAAATTAAATTTTTGTCTATTAAATTGCTTATTAAAATAATTTTTTAGCTTCAAACCATTTCCGAAAAGAAAAGGTAAAATTATTTTCTTTAAATTTTTTGTAAATGTAATTTGTAAACTTGATTCTAAATAAGTATTTAAATTTTAACAAAGCTTAATAGCATAATTATGTTTTTAAACTAATACTTAAAAAGAAATTTTTTTCTTTAATCTAAATCAATTCAACATTATATTATCAGTTGTATAATTATTCTTTAAATTCATAGTTTAAGAAACTTGTATATTAAATTAAATTCAAATTTTAATAGCAACAATTAATTTACTGAAAAAAAAGACTAATTTCTTAATGTAAAAGAATTCTCCTAATTATTTTCAGAAAAAGATTTCATAACAAATTTTGCAATTAGATTTTATGAATCAAAATATTTTTTATTTTGAAAAAATTAAATCCATTTAATTATGGATGATAATTAATTAAAAATTAAGATAAAAATTGGAAGCACAAAGAAAAAGGATTAATCAAATATGAACAAAAGATTAAAAAAAGGTTTATAAAATAATTGAGAGAAAAATTCAAAACTAACCAGTTGATTGAAATCATTTGACTTTATATACAAATATTTGGGTTAAAATTTTATTTAGCTTACGTAAACTTTTTTTCATAAAATAAAAAAAGTTTATTAAGTTGATTTTAATTTGAACATTAAAAAGCTTAAAAAACCAAGATTTATTAATTGATGAATTTGAGTAAAAAAAAACACCTAAACAATAAAAAAACGAAATTGTTGAGAAATAACTATAAATTTAATAACTTTCATTCATTAATCATGCTATTGAATAAAAATTAGGTTTAATAGTTTTTAGAGAAAATTTTTTTATTAAAAATCACAGTTTTCTAAGTTTAAACTAACTTTAATACTTAATATCATGAAACTTGAAAATCAATAATATTGAAATCAATTAATTTTAAGAATTACTAAGTTTAACTTATTTTAATTAATAAAAATTTGAGGACAAAAAAATTAAGCAATAAAATTGAAAAAAAATTAACAAATTAATAAGTGATAAACACGAACAAAATTTGACCACCATGAATTTTCTTTCTTAAAAGTTTTATGTTTTCAAAATTTACTCTCTCATTTTCAAATCAAAATCAATAGATTGAAATTAATTTCTTTACTCCATTGTATCAAGTTATGAAATTATTAATACTTTTTTCTAATAAAAACTAATAAAAGATCAGAAATACTCGTTTTAGTAAAAATTGAATCTACAATCAAAATTAATTGGTTAAAGTTACCAAATTGTAAATTTATGGACAATTAAAAAACTAAATTAATTAATCATGTTTTCTGATGAATCAGTAGAATAAAAAAAAAGATGACTAGATTATATTGAAATGAGATTAAAAGCAGACTACTGTTAATTACAAAAAAACTTAATCTTTCAATGAAACTAAATGTTTTGCAAAAAAAAATTCAAAAAAAATTTTGAATTAGCATGTTATATTTTTCGTAAATTGAAACATAGTCCAAATTGAGTTCAAATTTTTCCTATGATTATTATGAACTAAAAGAAATAATTAGCTTCAAATAAACTTATTGAATTTTAAGTATTCTCAAGACCTATTATTTGACAATTCAAATTTGAAATCAATTTAATTGATCATTTTTTATCATTTTTATCAAAAAGAATTTTATAAGAATTGTTCAATAAAGCTAATATTTTATGAAAAGTTAAAAAACTATACAAAAGTCTAGTTAAAAATTCTAAACAAATTTCAAAAGAAAAAAAATTTTCTAATCAAATAGTTTTTTTAAAAAAAAATTTCATTGATCACTTAATAAAAATAAATACCTGATTCGTGTTGTCTATAAAAAGTGAATTTTTTAAAAAAAAATTTATTTTCAAAACTTGGAAACGGAAAGTTCATAGAAATCATATTTAAAGTAAGAAACTTTAAAAGCTATTCATTATTGAATAAGCTTTAAAGATAATTATTCAAAAAAAAATAATTTTAAAAAGCTTATTAAAAAGCATTTATTTTTAATAGGTAATTTTTAGTTAAATTAAAGCTTCTTAATAAAAAATCGATATTATTTTAATTAAGGAAACATTAGATAAAAAAGACCATCAAAAATTAAAAAATCATATATTAGGGATTAATTCGAATTTTAAAAACATTAAAATAGTAGTTTTACTTTCATATAATTCGAACTTGATAATGTATAATAAAAGTTTAATCTTTGAAATAATTATTTTAAATTATTCAAAGACTATTCTGTAAAGAAACCTTTTCTAAAATGACTCTTGTAAAACGTAAAGATGAAAAATTTATAATCAAAAAAAGGTTGTTCTATGGTTTGAAATTTTATTTTTAAAAGAGACTTATATGTTTTTCTTATGATAAACTATGATTTTCTATTATTACAGGAGACTTTCATATTTTTTGATAAAAAAAACTTTTTCAATTTAACTATTTACCTCTCAAAAAAAAATTCATTCAATTATAACTTAAAGATTTATTCTCATTTTATTGTATTTTTCAACTACAAAGATTCTATTTTTATGTTTTTTAAATAATATTTAAATATCAAACTGTAAATTAGGAACTTCTAATGAACTCACAATCATAAAATTTAATGAAAATCTTTTAATTTAACAAAAGAATCAAGTTTTTTTTTAATGAAAAAACAGTTTGCTGTTAAAATAAATTTAGAAAAAAATTCATACTTTTTCAGTAAGATTGTTTATTTATCAATTATTGGAAATAAAATATTCTACTTATATTTCAATGTTTGTTTAGTAGTTTTTTTAAAAAAGTATTATACACACAAGTGAAGAATTCTGAAATTTAAATTAATAATTTTGACAAACAAATTTAAAAAACAATTTTTATCAAATAAATTGTTATGAAAACTTATTTACCGAGTTTTATAATAAAATTTTAATTTAAAAAAATCTCTAAGGAATTTCTATTTGTTTGAAAAATGAATTTTTTTAAAGAAGATTGATCCATAAAAATTAAAAAAAAGTTAATTAGAATAATTAGTGTTCAATAAAATTTTAAGAAAATTTATAGGTCTTTATTCAATATTTTATTAAATAATCTTATAAGATTTTTCATTGTACCTGGTAATTTATTAAGTTTAGTTGATAAATTATTCTCAACAACGTTGATTGTTAAAAATTGAACAAATCAATAAAAGTTTTTAAAAAAAAAGTTAAACAAAGTTATAAAAAAGAAACTTTGAAAGTTATCTTTTAATTATAAGAAAAGTTTAAAAAAGTTTTCAATAAACTTAACATAATTTTGTTTATTGGAAAAAACTTTATTGAAATAATCTTTTATTAGAACTAATTTTTCTCTTTAATAAAATTTCTCTTATTCAATCAAACTGTTTTTTTTCATATTAAAATCTATTTTTCTTGTTTATCAAAAATAAAATTTTCTTTTTTTTTCAAAAACAATCTCTTCAAAAATTCCCTCATTTTTTTCAAAGTTAATTTTTTCTCTCTCGTTTATTAAAAAAAATTTTTTTTTATTAAAATTTTCATAAAAAGTAACAAAATATTAATGTTTTTTTTAAATTGTTTTTTAAGATTTTAAAGTATAGTTAAACTAAATGAAAAATGTGAAAAAAAAAAGATTTTTCTAGAAAAAAATTGGTTTTAATTGAAATTTTTTGTTTAAAACACTCTAAATATTATTTTGTTTTAAATTAATATTATAACTAAGTTATTAACTAAACTTTTTATTTGAGATAATAAATAAAACTAAATAAAAAAAAAATTTATTTTCCAATTAATCAAAATAAATTGCTTTCCTATATTACTCTTAAACTAATTTTATAACACATCATAAAACTCTTTGTCCCTACTTTTTTGTCAAATTTTATAATCTTGTTAAAAAGAAAAGAAGAAAATTGAGTTTATTTATTGACAAAATAATTTTCTCTAACAATTTCAATTAAACTAATATTAGTTTTAATCATGAATTTTAATTAGACTTTTTAATTAGTTTAAACTCAAATATTTTTTAATATCAAATTTATTTTAATTTAAATTGATTATTTTCATTTTAAATTTTAATTAATAGAATAAAAACTGATTAGGTTCTTAGTTTTAATTAATTAAAATTTAAACTAAAGTTATTTTTCATATATAATTAATCTATTTAAATTATTTCATTATTCAGCTAATCTTTTTTATCAAACTTATTCAAATTTCAGTATCTGATTGATCTAGTTTTATTGTAGATAGAATAATTGATTGAGTTTAAATCGATAATATCTTAAACATTTTCATCAAACTAAAAACTTTTTTTAAAGATGATTGTTTACCATAAATAAGTTTTATCATTGTCTCATAATGAATAAAACATAAATTTAATAAAAGTTTTATAATGAAAAGAAAGGTCTTCAAAGTAAAAAATTTTATGATGCGAAGAATAGAAATGAAAAAAAAGAGAGAACTATAAAAAAGGATTTTAAACGAAGAAACAAAAATATGTAAAGGGTTTTACAGATTTAAATGAATAAAACATAAAATCATTGTAAAGATTAATTCTAAAAATAAACTTACATAATAAGCTTTTCTACAGATTTCTTTTTTCTTAATTAAATTTTATAACAAAATTATTATCTAGCTGATCATTAAAAGATTTTTTTGTTAATTTACAAAACAAAATTCTAAAATTAATTTTTTAAACAAAATAAATATTCATAAACTGAAATTTGAAATCTGGTATTGACTAGTCTTATAAAACATTAAAATGAAAATTTAAATTTTACTTACAAATTTTAATTAATTCAAATTTTAACCAAAAATTTATACCAACATACGATTTATAATTTCAATCAGATTTTCGTGTATCTTAACAAAAAAAAAAAGTTTTGAATGATAATATAACAGTTTAATTTTAATCAAAAAACATAAAATTTATCTTTTCTATGAGAAAATTTTTAAAAAACTATTTAGTATGTAAATTATACATAGGTCATTACATGATAATTTGTTATAATTTATAATCTTGATTTGTATTAATAATTCATGAATTTAGTTAATTGACCTAAAAATTAATTGTATTTAGTATTTGATTATCAATAAGCTTTGAAACATAGAACTAGGAAAATATTTAAAAAAAGCCTCAAAAATATTGTAGCAATAGAATATTTTTTTTTGTAAAGACAAATCAAATTTGTTTTCATTAAAAAAATTTAAAACTTTGCACGATTTTTTTTTAAACTTAAACTTGATTTGATATTTTTGTAATAACCAACTGGTTGGTATTCATTAATAAAAGAAATACATGACATTTTTAAATTTTCACAAACTTACAGCATGCGCAATTTCATTTAAAATTTCTATTAACCTATTTGATTTAGTTATAATTAAAAAAACACTTATAATTCTTTTTAAAACATTCTTAAAACTATATTGTTAATGATATTTTAAGTACTAAAACTGAAATTAGTAAAAACTCAATTCCTAATAGATATAATTTGAATATTCAATTTTTTTAATTATTCTGTAATCAAGTTATAAAAATCAACAAGTTTTTATTACTTTTAAACATAAAAACATAGATTTTAATGTTTGTTTAACATTCATCTATAAAAAAACTTTTTAGTGAGCTCTTAATTTTGTTGATATTTCTTTAAATTTAAATGAAGATTTTAAATATAGTAAAACTTGAGTTTAACTGTCACCTAATAATTTAAAGAGATAAGTTTTTAGTAAACTTATTTTAAGATATTAAAATTTTTAAATAAAATTCATCGTATTAAACTTGTTTTTTAAATATTGACTTTTTAAGGCCAAAAACTTTAAATCTTTTTCACCGTAACTTTAAATTTAGTTTATGATCCTTAATTTTTTTAATCTTTTTTGATTAAAATTTATAGCATTAGCATAGTAAAATATTTTAATTAAATTTAATTTGAATAAACGAAATTAAGTTTTTTAATAATTTTAAGTATATTATCTATACAGTAACAGATTAAAAATTATTCACATTTTAGAGAAAAACAATATACTTACAGTTTTTCGATATAAAAGAAAAATTAAATTGATAAAAATTTAAAAAAAATATAATTTAGTTAAGTATAAAACACTATGAATAAAACACTATGTATGAAAAACTATGTATGAAAAACTATGAATAAAACACTATGGATAAAATACTATGTAAGAAAAACTATGAATAAAACACTATGAATAAAACACTATGGATAAAACACGATGTGTAAAAAAGTATGAACAAAAAATTAACCAAAAAATACTTCTTTGCTTATAAAAATACTTCAACTTTAACACTAAGCTTTTTAAAAATTACAAGGATTAAATACAAAAAAATTTTTCCAAAAATTTATTTTAAAGTTTATGTCAATTTCACTTATCAAAAATATAAATAGTCATAAATTGTTTTGGTTAATAAAATTAGTTTTTTCAGAAAAAGATTAACAACTACAATTTTTTAACAAAGATTATCAGCTACAAATTTATAAGTAAGGATTTTCCAATTGAACTTTTAATTTTAGTCGTTGAAATTCTATGATCTTATTTGAAAGAATTTAGAAAAATAAATGTTTTTATTTAAAATCCTTAATTAATCAGAATGTGTAAATTAAAATTGAGAATCATTTTGAAGAAAACATTTTAAAGAAAATTAATGGAAACATTGAGTAAAAGTTTTCTAAAAAATGTCTCAAATAATTTTCTAAATAAAACTTTTCTTTCAAATAGTTTTCTAAAATCAATTTTCCAAAACTAACATTTCAAAAACAACATACATTAATATTCAAATTTATTAAAAAGTTTTACGTTGTCAAGTTTTGGAAAATATCAAATTAGAATAATATTATTTTTAGAATTTAATTAACCAAACCCATAAAAAAATAATTAAATTTCATGAAAATGGATATTTGAAAATTATATTAATTTAGAATTAATCTTAAGAAAAAAAATTTATTTATATTAATTAGAGTCTTATTGATACAATACATGTAAAGAAGTATATACAGATTAAAGTTTTAGTCAGAAATTTAGTCAAATTAATCTAAAAAAAGAAAATGTAGTTGAAATTCTTATAAAAAATAATTAAAGTAAAGATTAAACATCAAAACTTAATCCGTTTTTATCTAAACTATTTTGTTCTAAAGAACTTATTTTCAAATTTTGAACAATGTTTTTTATTTCTTCATCAATTTTTTCGTCTTCTAAATTTGAAGTATTATTTGAGCCAATATTAGCTAAAGATTTATATTCACAAATACTTTTTTCTTCTTCACTTTTAAATTTTGATTCTATATCATTAATACTTTCATTTAATAATTGATTAGATGGTTTTTCTATATTATTTTGCTTATTCATTATTAAAGTAGAATCACTTTTTTGTTTTGTCATAACTTTTTCATTTGGTTTCACCATTTGCTGTTCAGACATTAGTTTTTTAATTTTACCATTTCTCATCATGACTGGAACTTTTTTAAAAACTGGCATAGGTTTAGCTTTAAAAACAAAATTAACATTTTCAATGCTTTCTTGTATAGCTTTCATCTTCTCTTTACGCATTTCTAAACGTTTATCAGTTCTAAAACCAAATTCTGTTGCATTTAAAACAGTTTTTTTAGGTACTTGTACTTTAGGAATACCTGTTACATAATTTTTAAATAATCTTTTATTAATTGGCTCTTTGTTATTATTCATTTGACTACGAGCATTTATATCATCTTTGTCTAATTGACCTAAAACTGTTCTAGGACGATTTCTATTTATGGTTAACAATTTTGGAGATTTAGGTACAACAATTTTTTTTTTAGCATTTAAATTTTTACTATTTTTATCTTCATAAATACGAGTACTTTTATCAAAATCTAAAACTAATTCTGCAAGAGTTCTATATGTTGGCTTACGTCTTTGAGCTGCAGCATATAAACGTTCATAAGTATTTGGTTTAACTTTTTTCAATGAGATAGGATTGAATTGTCTTTTTTTAGAATTAGGTGAAACAGCTTTCTTCTCAGAATAAACTTTCATGTAATTTTTATTCAGTTTTTTGGCAATTGGTTTGTTTGAAACTTTGGGAATAACTTTATTTTCTTTCTGTTTGTCTATAAAATGAAACTTTAATTTTGATTCAACATTTTAATTGTTGAACTTACCTGAGTGATTTTTTTTCTCAATATTCAGATCTACAACATTTGGATCTTTAAACTCAAAAGATTTAGGACAGTCAAATTCGAATTCAGTGTTAATAGGAGCAGATTCTGCCATTTTTGATAAAAAGTAAAGTACGTTTATGGAAAATATTAAAACACCTATAAAATACTTAAGCAAATCAATAAAAAGTTGATAATTATCCATAAAAATAAGTATTTCAATGTTTAAGTAAAATTTAACATTTTAAGTAAACAAAATTATTTTTAGGGGAAGACTTAAATGAAAGTAATCAACTTACCAAAATAAACTAAGATTAAACGGTACGTCAAAAGTTTTTTAGCTTACAATAAAATCCGCTAATTTTTTTTTCAAATTCAAAAAAAAAAAATCTCCTCTGTGATTGGCTAATTTTTTTTTAAAAAAAAAAAAAAAAAAAAAATGATTAAGCCGCTTTTTCAGCTAAGCATGTTTCAGCTTTATAATAATTTCCTTTTCCTTTTAGTGTAAAAACAAAATAAAACTGTACACAAAATCTTGGAATTCATTTTCAATAAAAACCTTATTAATAATTTAATTTAATTTTTGGATTATTTCTTGATCAAAAAAATATTTTTGCAAGATGGCAAGTTTATATAAATTTAATTTTGTTTAAAATGAGTTTTCTAAAATTTGTTTCTATTTTTTTAAAAAAATTTAGGGTAAGGTTCGTACAAAGACCATTAAGAAATCTTCAAGAAGGATTATCGAAAGATATTATCCAAGATTGACATTAGATTTCCATACTAACAAACGTATCTGTGATGATATTGCTGAAATTCCAACAAAAAGAATGAGAAACAAGATTGCTGGATATGTTACTCGTTTAATGAAACGTATTCAAAGAGGACCAGTTAAAGGTATTTCTATTAAATTACAAGAAGAAGAAAGAGAAAAGAGAGATAATTATGCACCAGAGGTAAGTTTCTTATATTTTGAGATGTAAAATTTTTTTTCTAACTCATATTTTTTCAATAGATATCAGTTATTGATAAAAAAGATACATTTGAAGTTGACCAAGATACTTTCAATATGTTGAAAGAAATGGGTTTTGAAAATTTACCTAAATTACAACTTATTCAAGCTGAAACTGTCCGAGGACGCCAACAATATAAAAATTAAAATAAATTTAGAACTTAATTAAGATCATGGATTGTAAATAAACAATTTTTTAATTTAAAAAAAATGTGATTTTATTTTCAGAATTAAATTAAAATTTTTATTTTTCAGGTAAATTATTGCAGACTTTTCTTTTGAAAATATGAGCTTAAATTATGAAAGACTCGTAAATTTTTTTTTGCATCATCTAGTACTAGTTCTATCTTACAAGTTTTTTTTTTAATTTTCGATTGATCCTTTTGCTTGTGTTTTATTATTTATAAAAACATCTGATTCTTGTAAAATCCAATAAATGGAATTTACTTCTAATCTATATGCGATTTGTAACAAGATTAATGTAATAATTGAAAATGCTGTTAAAAATCCACAGACAATTGTTACATTATTTGTGTTAATTATGTTGGTTAAAGGAAATTCAAAATTGGTAACATTTATAACAATTATGATTGAAGTTAAAAAGGCCATTATGAGTAATATCAAAATTGTTAAAAACCATAGTTTTGTATTAGTACGGTTTAGGTATCTATTGAAAAGTTTCTGACAAGTCTTAAGATAAAAGATTTCATTTTTATAAATTTGAGTAAAATCATTTAGTTCTAACTTTTCAATGTCTTTTAAAATTTCATTTTGATCATCTCCTTTAACAAAAAAAAAATAAGAATATTTTTTTATTTTTTTAATTTTTTACTTACCAAAGCATTCCGATTTTAGCAAGAAAGGCAAAGTATCATTTTTTAATTTTGTTTCTGGAGCATTTGAAAAATTACCACTTGACTTTCTATTTTTTATTGATTGACCATTCATTTTTTTATTTTTAATCTCTTCTTCTTTTTCAAATATTACATTATGAGAATTGCAATTATTTTCAATTGTTTCGATTGATACATGTGAACTACAATTAACACTTGTCATTGTAGTTGGACTATCTACTGAATTTTCATTATCAGTTTTTTCTAAAATACTTTGAGAAGGTAATTCTGAATGTTTTAATTCTAATTTTATAGCAACAGGCTGATGATCACTAAACGATAAACCAGAAATATCACATTTTGTTTTACATTCTATTCTATCAATAATATATGCATGATTCTCAATTAAGTTATTATCTCCAGCTAAGTTAAGTAATTTACTTTTAGATGTTTTTGTAATCAGTTTAAACAAAATATAATCTATGCGTTTGACATATTCTGTTTTTTCTGCAGTATATGTGTTGAATGGATGACCACAAGTTATGAAATCTTCTTTTTTATGATTACCAAACTCAGTAATTTTTTGTTTTTGATATACATGACAACTATCATGTAATCCAGTCATAGACACTAATAAAAAAATCATTATATTTCAATTTTATTTTTCTTAAAAACTTACATAAAAGTTTGTAAGGCAAATCTTCTGGTGGTGTATTGAGATCTCCAGCTAGAATTACAACATCTCTTCCATTATAATTTGGACTTTTTGTGAAATTAGTATTTAAATTAATAAACTTAGCTAATTGATATGATTGACATATTCGATGAATAGAATATTGAGAATCTAAGGCTTCATTATCATTATACTGAGCATGAAACTGAAAACAAAATTTTATTAATTTATTCTCTATTTTTTAAAATAAAACTTACATGTGTATTAAATAAATGAAAATTATAACCATTGATAGGAATTAAAGCATAACCAACACCTTTGCCAGTAAACCAATCACCATGCCAAAGTTTAAATGGATTACCGTTTGTTGCAAATTTTTCAAAATGAAGATTTGTAGGTATATACTTTGAAAAAAGAACTAAGCCTAATAAAAAAAATTAAAATTGATATCTAATAGTGAATTGAGAATTTTTACCTGGGTTGCCAAAAAAACTCGAGTTTTTATAAAAATAAGAAAAATTGAACTTATGCTTAATCACGTTTTTGATGTAATTGAAATCAGATTCTAGCCAAATCTAAATAAATAAAATATTTTTATTTCATTTCATCAAGTTTTTTTAAAAACATACTTCTTGTAAAAAAACAATATCATAGTCTTGTTCGTTTAAATGTTTTGCAATTGCTTTCATCCTCTTATTTTTATTTTTAGAAATAAATGCTAATCCCCTGTTTTTAAAAATTATGGTCAATAAATTTGAAAAATATTATTTCATTTTAAACATACCAGCAATTAAGAGTGAAAATATTAAGATGTAAAGGCGTATAATCTTCATTTTCTTCACAATCCATCTATTTTATCTTCAACTTTAATTCAAAAATAATAAAAAGCTTATTAAAAAGAATATATGACGTTTTAAAGTTTTAGAAGAATTTAAATTCAAATAAAAAACAAAAAAAAAACCTTTAAAATTAAGATAACATGTTTTAAACTTTGTTTTGATTTGGTCATTTACAATTAGTTATAATATTTCTAAAAAAAAAACAAACTTACACGCCATCTACTTGAACATTATTATCAAATTTAAATACCAAGCAAACTATTTCTTCAAAACTATATTAAGTTTGAAACTATTAAGAAATCATTTTATCAAAAAAGATTACGATTGTTTACCTAAAAAAAAATTCCAAAAAGAATTTTGAAATAATTTTGAAATACTTTAGTTTATAACATTAATTAATAATTTTTAGAAATCCCAATATAATTTTTTTCAAAAATTTCTTTTAAATTTGAATTTTTATTTTCTAAATTTTTTTTTCTAAATTTTTTTTTCTAAATTTTTTTTTCTAATTTTCATTACTAACTTTTACTCTAAATTTTTCTTTTTAAACTCTCTTTTTATTATTTCCTCTCATATTCTGAATAAGTTTTAATTGTTTTCTTTCAAAATAAGCTTTATGAAAAGTTTCTTTAGAAATTGTGTTGTCTAAAAACTATTAACCATTTTTTTTGTAAATGAGAAGATAATTTTTATTCTGTAAATCAGAGTAAAGTAATTTGTTGATAAATATGTTTTATTTCACTTTTTTAGAAAAATTCTTTTTTTTAATAAAACTAAACTTAAATAGAGCATTTTCAAAATGTTTCCTTACAGATTTTTTTATCTAATCTAAAAATTTTCTAATCACTATGCAATTCATCTACTTTAATTATAAAAATATTTATTTACTCATTTTCATGCTAAACATTTTCACCTTTTATTAAAAGAAAATAATTCAAATTAAGCTTAGTTATTAATAAAAAATTTGAAAAACTTATTTTTGTGAAATTTTTGTGAAAGAAATGGCTTTTTATTCTAGAATAGGAAATATTGAAGCTATTCTATGGTGTTCAATAGGTAGTTGTTTAATTGGTCTTATATTATTGATTGTAGGAGCAATTGTCACTGGTATTGCATATTTAGAAATTACCCCTCCTGATTATGATAAATTGTATGATAGATACAAAGGTGCTAATGTAATGAGAACTACAGGTACGTTTTTTTTATTTTGTTTAAACAAAAAGATTTAAACTTCTAAAAAAATTTTTATTAATTTGTAGGACCTTTAGCACTTTGTTTTGGAGGTATTTTAATGATTGGTAGTTGTGCATTTTTTGTATTAGCTTTTATATCAGAAAGAAATTCTGAAATGAAAGGTTATTCATCTAAACACCATTATAATAGTAAACAAGCAATGAATCCATCAATTGAAGAAAATGTTTAATTAAGTTATTTCAAAAAAACATTGTGTTTAATGTCTCAAAAATTTTAAATTATTATTTATCATCAAAAAATTTTTTCAAATGCTTACATTATCAGCTCATTTAAATTTTCAGTTTCAATAAAATTTTTTTCCACCAACAATTCAGATTTGGTTTTTTTTACTAATTAGCTTAACTTAATATATACCAGCTTCTTAATAATTGCTAATTTAAAAAGAAAAAAAAGCTTTTTGGAGCTCTTTATAAAGCTTGGTAACCACAATTTTTTTTAGTCGATTTTGTACTTTTTTTAATGACTAATTCTAGATCTTTTTCGTGTTTAATTGGTATATTTTTATGAAATATTGAAATATTTTCGTTTATTTTTTTTAAATGAGAAATTGTGTTTATATACTATTACTTTATGTTTAGTTAGTCTAAACTACCTTTTTAGAATGTTTTGGTCTTTAGCTTCCAACTTTAATTAAACTTAGTTTCTTTCTAATTTTACTTAATAAATTTTAATTCACTCTTTTTAGTTAGTTTTTTTAGATTCTATTAATTCAGTCAATAATAGCTTAATACTAAAGGCATAGTTCTTTTATAGAATCACTATTTTGGGACTTTCATATTTACTTTTCTAACAGTAAAAGTATCTAACCAACTATTTATAGTTTGGTATAAACATCTTTGATTTGGTAAATTACTAAATTCACCTACAGTTTTTGTTCAATTAAAAATTAATAGACCACTTTGCTAGTTTCTAATTTTAGTTTTTCAACTTCATTCTAAGCTTGGTTATTAATTATTATTTAATTTTTGATCAATAAATATTTTTGAATGAAGATGAGTGTTTTAACTTTAAACATAATATTTTGTTTCTAAATAATTTTATTGGTTAGAACTTTAATTTTAAAGAACAAGCATTAGATTTTTAAACTCAACATCTGTCTTATCCATATTTAAACTTATAAATTTATGAATTTTTCATTTTAAAAAAACTGCCATCTACTGCGCTCAAATTAAAAAGAAGATTTTATTTAAATTATATAAACTAAAAGAAACTAATTTTTTTTAAAGATAAACATAGTTAAAAAGATGTACATTAGTAGTTATGAGAACAGAAAAATAATTTTAAAAACTATAGATGAATTCTGGTTGTTAGTATAACTTTTTTATTGAAATGTTTTATAGGTAATTTGTATTACACTTAAAGATAAAAAATTATTTTGTCAAATTAATCTTTTTTAACATAAGTTAAAGCTTTGAAATTAGTTTTAATCTAAGATTAATATTTTTTGAATTAGCTAAAAAGTTTTTGAAGATAAGAGGAATTTAGAATTAAAAGATCAAATATTTTTTGTTCAAATGTTTTATGTTGTTAGATCAATGAATGGTACCTACGCTTATTTCAAAAAGTAAGAATAAGTTGTTGGGTTTTTTTAATCATAAGATATTAAGGAATTTTAATTATTTAAAATCAAATTTTAATTATTCAAACTTTAATCTTAAATTTACAAAGATTAATTAAAAATATTTCGCATTAATTTGAAAACAGGAATTAATCTTCACAGTTAAAATTAATGTTGTTTTTTTTTGTTGAGTTGTTTCTAGGTATACTATTGATATATGTATATAATTAGTTTATGTATACTATTATTTTATGCAAACAATTTTCAATCAGTTTTTTTTTTTTGGTCTTTCAATCAGTTCAAAGTACGATTAATACATGAAAAAGGATATTATTTTGTCGTGATATATTTGTTTTATTTAGTGTTTACTTAATCAAGCTGATTAAAATTTAAACATCTGTTTTCTACACATAATTAGACTTTTTTTTTTGGAAAACCAAAGAATTTTTTTTTTACTGTAAAGTTTTAAATAATTGAAATTAGTTTTTTAACCTAATTAAAATAATTTCAAATGTTTTTTCTCCCAACTTGAGTAATTAATTTTTAATTTATAATCATTTAATTCAAAGGTATTTTCAACTTTTTTTTTCACTTTCTCTAGATATTTTTCTAGTTTTCTATTATAATTTTTCAATTCTTTTTTTATCTAATAAAGCACCTTGTAAAAGCTTGTTTTAAAAAAGAAAATTTATTTTCAAATTATGCTTTAGGTTCATTTTTTAGAAAACTTCTAATTAGATTTTTTTTTACTTGTTTGATACTTGTCTTTTTAAAAGAACTTTATAGTTTTTTTAGTATCATCACTTTTTTATCTAAAAAAAAGAAAAAAAATTGATTCAGCTTATATTCATCTTAATGAATATTTTTGATAAAACTGAAAGTCTTTTAATCTTATTTAGTTTTTTATAGAAAATTATAATAAATTGTTAGCACTTTAAACAATCTAATTTTAGTGTTAAATATATTTATTTACTAAATCAATTAATTTATTTTACAGATTTAAAACAGAAGCTTTTCAAATTTTTTTGACATTTTTTTTCAAAAATTTAACTTCCGGTTTTAATAAATCTAGTTTTTTTTTGTTTATAAAACTTTTTAGTATTTTAGGAAAATTTCCAATTTTTATAGAAAATTTATAACATACTTTTCATAATAATTGAAACTTTTTTAAATTTTTCATGAGGCTTAAATTTAAAAAATATTTTTAGACTTAAAGAAACATGTTCTTTACACTTGAACATTTTTTTTAAGCATATTTATTCTTAATACTCAAAAAATTTTCTAAAAACTTATACCAATTTACTTTTACTACTTTCATTAGGTATAATTTTTATTTATTTTTTCCATACTTTTACAAAACTTCAATCTGAAATTTTATTTGAGATGAAAAATTTTTTTGACTCTAAGTATTTAAAAGATTTTTTAGACTAAAAACATCATGCAGCTTAAATTAAATTAAGTTTTAAAGAAGCTTAAATGAAAAAACAATTAAAAACTGTTATTAAATATGGTTTTTTAGTGTACAAAATATAGATGTCAGTTTTAATAAAACATAAAGAAGTTCAAAACTAATTATTTTTAGAGTAAAAATTTTTTCTGCTGAGATTTATTTTTAATTAAATTGAAAACAAATTTTCTATTATTTAAAGTTCTTCTTATTTTATTTTGTTTCTTTTTAAATTTAAAAACGGAAGTAAATGAAATTTTGTTTTTGAGCAAAACATTTTTAATTAAAAATTTAAGCAAGAGAAAAGTTTTCAACTTAAAATTGGTTATTAATTTTTGAATTGATAATGAAACAAAATAAAGTTTTTGTTATTATCAAGTTGACTTTACAAACGAAAAATAATAACGAAGTTTTGAACATGCGTAAATTAATAAAGTAAAACATTTAAGGAGACTTTTGAAGGAGAAATCAGACATAGTATATGGTCTAAAAAAAAAAATATTTTAAATAATTTAAAAAGAATTGGAAGGAGCAGGTCGAAGGAGAAGCGAAGGAGACTGGTTACTATGACGTTTATACCATCAATTTAAATTTATCCTAGTTTTTTTTATACTTTTTCATTTCCATATTATAAATGCAGGTCACATTGATCTCAAAATAAAAAAATATTATCATATTTTTACAAAAAAAATTTACTTATTAATTTGTAAAATGAGATCATTTTTCTATTAATTAAAAGATTGAACTTTAATTGATTTTTTCTTCATTAACTTTTATTAGATTCTTCTAACTAATTTATTTTCTTTTACAAAAAAGTATTCAAAATTATAGAATATTTCTTAAAAAGTTTTCTTTTGTTACCAATTTTCTATTTTACTTATTTTCTATTTAACTTATTTTCTATTTTACTTGTTTTCTTTTTTTTCATTTTCTGTTTTATAAACTTTTCTATTTTACTTAATTTCTATTTTACAAACTTTTCTATTTTACTTATTTTCTTCTTTATAAACTTTTTATTTTACTTATTTTCTTCTTTATAAACTTTTTATTTAAATTTTTTTTACAAAATTGAATAAACTTTAATGCTTGATTTACATTTTAATGAAAATTTAAAAAAAAATTAGTATTCTTCAGATAAAATAATCTTATCAAAGTACTACTAAAAAATTAAACATACAAAAGTTAAGTGTACTAAAAATTATAAAAAAAGATTCTGGTAATTAGTTTAAAAATTTAAAATTTTTATCATCAATTTATCTTTTAATCATTTTTAAGATGATCTTAAAATATTAAAAATTCATTTTTTAACTTAATAATCTTTTTTGCAAAGTATCAAAAAAAGATTATTAAAAAACAAATTTTGTTGCTAATAAAAATATATATTTAAATCTTTACCAATCAATATAATTATATAGACATTTTTGAATAATTTTGCTAATTGTCAAACTTAATTTTTAGAAAATTTTTGATAAGTTAAATAAACTTTTACTTTAGAAAGGAAACTTTTTTTTTCAATATTCTTTTAAAATTAGATATTTTTTGCGGAATTAAAATTTATTTAAAATTTTAAAATTTCAATGTAAATGCTATTCATTTTAATAAATTATATATAAATTTTAAATCTTGAAAAAATCTATTATATAATTCTATGTAACTCATATATTTTTTTACTTAGAATAAATTTTTATACATAATTTAAGCTCCTCCTTTTTAATACGTAAACTTTGAAAAATCCTAGAAAAGTTTAAAAACTTTTTTTTCTTTTACTAGACATTTGTGTTGCTAAACTCTGCCGGGTAACTGCGTTTAATTTTATAAGCATGTTACTTATTTTTTTTTTTCTAAATTTGTTTTCTTTTTTTGTTTTTAAACTTTAATTCTGTGTGATTTTTAAAAAATACAACTTTTTTTTAAAGAATTTTTTAAACTTTAAGAATCAATTTCTTAAATCTTATCAATTTTCGCTAAATTCTGTGGGAGAAATATTTGATTTGATTTTTAAAGGTTAGTTTTTTTTTTATAAATTTTTCTAATTAGATATTCAGTTTAAATTTTTTTTATGAATTTTTCTTTTAAATTACTTTTACATAGAACATATAGTTTTACCAAAACGCAATATAAAATTAAGGTTGAATACACTCTGACTAGTTTTTATCTTCTTTGTTTGATGAATTTTTTTTTATCTTCTCTTCTTATTAAATGTTTACATATATTTTTGTCTAAGAAAAATTTTTCTAATTAATCAATAGATTTTTAAAATAAAAAGTAAAATTTTTTTTAAATTGAGCAATAGAAAACAGTTATTAGAAAATTTTCAAATATCCAATAGAAAAATTCTAATATCCAAATAGAAAAATTTAACTCAAATAATCAGTAGAAAAATTTAATTCAAATAAACAGTAGAAAAATTTAACTCAAATAATCAGTAGAAAAATTTAATTCAAATAATCAGTAGAAAAATTTAATTCAAATTATAAGTATAAAAATTTTTCAAATTTAGTAATAGAAAAATAATTGAAAATTTTTCTAAATCTTTAATTCTTCACTAAAAACTTGTAAAAATTTTTCAAGTATTCTTTAAATATAATCAATTAAGTTATTAAGATATTATTTAAAACTATTTATACGAATTTTTTTTCCAAAAAGTCATTTGATAGTTTTTGAAACTTAATTTATTTCAAATTAATCATTATTTGTGCTGGTAATTAAATAGAGTATCTAAAATTGTTAAGTGGGTATAAAACTAAGTTTTATGTAAAAAAATATGAAACAAATTTTTCAGTATTGTTTTAATTTATTATGAAATTAGGTCTTTTGAATCGTATTTCTTTTAGAATTGATTTCATGTTAAGCTTAAAAGCTTTACTATTTTAAATAAATTCTTCACTTTAATAAGCTTATAAAAAGATTTTTTTTCGAAATTTAAAAATTTTTTTGTTTAAAATTTAAATATTGACATTTAAAAAATTAATTTTTCAACTTTAATTCAAATTAACCTAAATTTTGTTTTTTTGGGAAAATACAAGTTGTGTAATTTTTTTATTCCAAATGTTTTTGTAGATGTTTTTTTTTCAAAAGATTAATCTTTGTTTTCTATTTTTTTTTGAAAAAAGTTATACTTTCAACAATCAAATTATGTAAAACTCAATTTGTCAAAATGTAATCAGTATACTTTTAAATATAAATCAAATTTTTAGATTTGATAAAATTTTTTAATTAAACTTGTCAATCAGTTTATTAAAACTTCAATTAAATATTATCTCAAATTTAAAAAATTCGTTACTTTTTTTACTGGTTTTTACTCAATCTTAACCAAAAATTAGATTCACTTTTATTGAGAATTAATTAATTTATAGATCATTTTTTTATTTGAGTGACATAAAGAATGAAAAATGCATTAATCAGCTTTTTTTTGATTAAAATTTTTTGTCTTTCATAACTAAGCTGTTACTTTGATAACATTCTTCTTATTTTAAATTAATTTGAATTATAAATAAAGAAATAATTAGATTATCTTTCCTTAATTTAATTTTGTAAATTGATGTCTTTATTTCTAATTACTGAATTTATTATTTGAATATTTCTTTGTTTTGACAGTTGGAAAAATTTCTATTTAATGGATTCTATTTTTTCAGTTTTTTTTTTCAAAAGCTTATTTCAAATAAATTCTGTTTCTTCACTAATCAGAAAAAAACTTTTTGATTCTAATCGGTTTTTTAAGAAAATTTTTATTAATTTTATAGCTATCAACTCTCTTTTTTCTAAAAACATAAAATTTGAGATTCTTTATTTAGATTAAAGTTTAAAAAAAGAATCTTCCTTTTAAACAAGATTTAGTATGCCTTTTTAGATTTAAAAATTAATATTCAGTTGCTTTTGTAATAAACATTAAATTAGATGAATTTTCTTTTAAAAATTATGTTTAAATTAAACAGAATTGTTTATTCTGTTTTTTGTTTGATTTTTCAATTTTAGCAAAATGTTTTAATTTGAGGAATATTAAAAAGATCATTTTTAGCAGATGATAAAATTATTTTTAATTTCTACTTATCTACTTCTATTTCCGGTTAATACAAAAATTAACTATTTAACTATAATTTGAAACTTATTGTCATTAAATGCAGATTTTCTTGTTTCTAAAAATTTGGGTTTACAAAATATGTAGCATATTTTTCGTAAAAGATAATTTAATAAACTATTACAGTTTTTTTTTCAATTTATTTTCATGCAGGTATATTATTGCTCATATTTTCAATTAGTTTTTTTTTTCTTCCAAATTATAAAACTCTATTTTAATTAAAATTACCTATGTTTCTAATGGAAATCCTTTTCATCAATTCTTTAATCTACTTTTAATTAAAACTTGATACTATAACTATTTAAAATAAAACTTTATAATCTCTAGTTTACTGTTACAATCATCTTTTATTAATAACTAGTTTAGATTACTAATATAGATTTTTTATTGGTACCCTAAAAATAAATTGAACTCAAAAAAGTATGTTTTCTAGTTATAAATTAATTTTAAAAAAACCTTGAGTTTCCAATTTAAACCATTAAGTTTGAATATTAGGTCTAAAGAAAATATTTTAATTTCCTTTTTTTAATTTGTAAATGTCACGACTTTATTCTCTAAAAATATCAATTGTGTTGAATTCATCTTTATTTACAATTTTTGAAAAAGATATTTTAAAAGCTAAATATTTAACATAAAAAAACTTTTATAAGATCTTAAATGTGATTTATAAATTACTTTTTTGATCTTTTAATAAACTTAAAAAGAATTTTTTTAAACTTATTCTAGCTTATAAATTTATTTATTTCTCATGCATTCTACTGTAACATGTCTTTGTAAAAAAAATAAATTAACTCTACAAACAAATTTTTATAATCATTTTTTTTGCATGCTAGGTATTTATATGAAAAGTTTATTTGTATAAAAAAATTTCATTGAGTTTTCCATTTTTAATTAAAAATATTTTTGCTTATCCTGTTTATCTTTAATATTAATCAATAGTTTTCAATTTAATTTATCAGTCTTGCTTTTCTAATTAAAATTTCTAAATAATATTTCTTTTTTTATTAAAAAATGTTGATACATTTAGCAAATTTAAATTTGAAAGAATGTTGAGTAAGCAAATTTAAAAAAATTTTTTTCCACTTTTTTTTTTATATTTTAGAGAAATCAACTTTAAATGTGAAAATTATTTGTATACAAAACTTTTAATTCCTTTTTTAATATTGAAAACACATTAACTAAATTTTAATAAAATTCATTCTTCTTGTTTCGATTTTTTAAGCACATTTATATTGATTTAAATTTTGAATAAAAAAGTTTTTTTTTTAACTTCAAGTGATGACTAATACTATAAATTGCTTTCATTTTTATTACTTCAAAAGACATGAAATTAGTTCTAAAATACATTTGATGTTTAGATTTAATAGCTTAAGCTAAAAAAAGTTTCGTTACTTTTAAGTTTTCCTTTTTTTATGTCTTCTTTATTTGAAAACTCTGATAAAATTAGTGGTTTTTAATAACGTTAAATAATTTTCTAATCAATCATTTGATACAACTATTTTGATTATTTGATACTTTATGCTATGTTTCTTTTTTTAAAAAAAGCATTCAACTATTGAAAGCTTCCGTTTTTTTATTTTTTTCAGTTAGATCAAAGAATCATCATAAATTTGAACTTATTTTTTAAAATTTTTCTTCAAGAAGTTATCACCTGAGTTTCTAAAATGAAATTATTTTTTAAATAAGTTTTAGTTAAACATTTTTTACAAAGCTTTTGTTAAGTATTTTTAAGCTAAAATAACTTTCTTTTGATTTATGTTTAATGATGCTTATAAGTTTATTATCATAAAATTTAATTTTTATTTTAAGCTATTTGTTTACTTTAAATGAATTTATTTGAAACTGGAAATTATTTTTGAAAATTATTCGTAGACTATGGTCATTTAAATTTCCTAATGCTTTTAAAAAAAGTTAGAAAACTTTTTATTTGTAATTTATTTTTGTTTGATGCTATTAATGTTCTAGTTTTTCAATGTTGTCTTTTTCAATGAGTTTTTTTCTTTCTTTTTTTTTGATACTTCTATGAACAAAACTATATCTTTGTGACTTTTAATACCAAATGAATAGTTCATTTTTTTTTTACAAAACGTCCTTTTGAACTTTTTTTGTAGTATTTAAAACTTGAAATTTTTTTTTTTTTTTAGAATTTTCAATGTTACTTCTCAATGATAAACTTGAAAAAGCTTATCCTAAATTTTTATTTTTTTTACGTTTTATGTAACTTTAGGCTTATTTTAGTTAACTTTTAGACCTATTATATTCTTCAAAAAAAAGGAATTATAATTATCACAAATTAGTCTTCAATCACCAATTTAAAAATAAGATAAAATTAAACTTATTTAAGTAAATTACCTTCAAATAATTAATAAGTTTGAATATGAAAAACTTTATCAAAAGTTAATTAAAAAAATGTATTATTTTGTATTCAAATTAATTTAAAGAAGGTTTTTATAAAAATAGACATTTTTTTTAAATAAAAATATAATTGTTATTGAAATTTTAACTGCAAAACCAATATTTTCAAAACTCATGAATAATTCAATTTAACCTTTTTAAGTTATTTTAATCATCTTTTTTTTTAAATGTTGGAAACTGATAAATATTTTGGTATTTGATTTGTACTTGATGATAATAGTAAATTATTATCCAAACAAAACCAAATCTAGATTTTGTCAAGTTTGTTTTTTTACCTTTAATTTTTTAACACCAGCTTTTTTCTTGCACAATCTCAAAGTATTGTTTAAGCTTTAACTCTTTTAAATTATTTTATCTTTTACTAAACGTCATAATCTTTTAATTAAATTTTAATTGACTTAAAATTTAATTTAAATAAAATTGTATGATAATATTAATCAGTAAATTGAACTTGTTCATAGAAAAAGTAACAAAACGCTTTGATTAGCTTTAAAATTTTTAAATAGCAATTAATTATGTTAAGAGCTATATTTTAATAAGGAACTAAGATATTTGAGTATTCTTTTATAATATTTTATACGTATCTTGAATTCTTATTAATAAACATGAATTTATAAAAATTGTATTGGTAAATTCATCATTAAAACCTATATAATTAAAATAATCTGTTCAGTATAGAGATTAAATTTTATTGTAAACTTCGTGCAGTCAGATTAGATTTTTAAAAAACAATTTATATATAAAAAAAAAATTTATTTTGAATCATCAAAAATTTATTCTTAATTAGTCATTTGATTGTGTTTAACTACTAAGTTTTTAAAAAAAGAAATTTTTTTTTGCTTATTTTGATTTACATCGATTAATTAATTTTTAGTTTGTGTTTCAAAAATTTTGCTTTTAATTGAATTATTTTTTAATTTCAACTTATGATACTATGATATTGACTAAAAGTTTCATTTTTTCTCTCTAATTATTTAAAAATTTTTTCTGGTCTTATCATCCATCATAACCTAAATAAAGTTTTACAGGAAAAAAAACATTAGTTTTGGTTAAAATTTTGAGTTAAAATAATCAATTTTTTCTAGTTATTTAACTTTTCATTGTTTTTAGCTACTAAATTTTTTGAATAAACTTCATTAACGTAAGTAATTATCTTTTATGTTAGCTTTAACTTATAATCAAATTAGTCTAAAGCTTTTTTATTAAGTTTTTCTCAAAATTTTTTATTAAAAAATTGCTTTTGATACTTAGTGTTTACAAAAATTAAAAAGTAAACAATCAAAATCTCGTGCTTTTTTATTAACTTAAATCAATTATATTTAATTAATCAACTTTGAATGTTCGAGGTTTATTAATGTTTTTTGAGTTTTTATTGTTTTTGAAGTCAACATTTTAATTGTTTTTATGATGAAATTTTTTTTAGCTAATTTTTTAATTATTTGTAAACAAAAAGTAAAAATTTTTTATTCTTAACAGATGTTTTTATGAATTTTCTATGAATTTATTTGCTTTCTATTTAACTTGTGCAGCATCCTAATTTTAAACTAAAAATTTATTGTTTTTTTCTAATAAGCTGAAACTTTAATTAAATTATTTAATTAGTTTGTTTTTATTTATGAGTGTTAAATTAATCTTTAAAGTTATAAATTATTTTGTCAAAAAAAAGTTTTACAGTTTTTAAATTTTTTAATCTTTTTAATTAATCGTGATAATTTTTTTGATTTTTTCTAAAAGATAAATTCATTTAATTTATCTTTTTGTTAATCAATTCATTTTAATAAAATTTAAACTTGAAAACTTATTCATCTTACAATATCTAAATGTTTTAATTGGAATAAATTTTTGAATTGTTGAACTTTTTATTTATTGAAATTTCCGGTTGTTTTAGAAAATTTTTTTTTACTTATAAGGTTTTTTATCGAATGTTTTTGAGGAAATTAGTTTTATTAAATATTTTGACATTTTAAATAAAACTTTTAATCTTCATAATTTATTATTTTAGGTAATTTCAATTCAAATTTTTTCTATTCATTTTTTCCAATTGATCTACTAATAAACATCTTTTCAAAGTTTACATCTTTTTAAATTGATTTACTAAAAACACATTTTTTTTTAATTTGTTATACTAATATACATTTTTATAAGTTCATATATATTTTTACAAGTTCATTTACTAATAAAAATTCTCTTTTTTTTTTAAATTGATATACTCATTCAACTAAATTGATCTAATCAACATTTTTTCAAATCTATTTAACTTATATTTTTATTGTTTTTTGTATCATTTTTCTTGTTTTTATTACTAAAATTGACAATCATTCATTAAACAAGTTTTAACAAAGTTTGAGTTTTTAAAAATTGTCGTATGATTATGATTTGAAATCAATATTAAGCTTTTAAATTTTTGAAAACTGTTTATTGCAAAAAATATCTTCTTTTATTTATAATCAGTAAATTTTGACCTAAAAAAAAATATTCTTTTTTGTCAAGTTATTGACTCCAAATTTGAATAAAAATTTTTTAACTTCTTATAAATCACCTTATTATTAAGTAAAATTTAATTTTTGTGAAAATATTTACGTAATTTGTAAAGTTTTTCTAATCAAAAATAGAGGAATATCTTTATTAACTATTAGTATTGGTTAAGATAAGGTTTATAAAAAATATTTTTTAGGTTACAATAAATTTTTATTACATTTTTGACAAAAATTAGATTGCGTAAACGCCTTATTTTGTAAAACCTTGCTAATCTTAACCTAAAAAAAAAATTATAAATTAAAGGTTCTTTTAATCAAACACACCTATTAATATGAATTTTTTTTTCATTTCAATTTAAGACAATGTTTAAATTGTTTTTCTTACAAAACCTTTTTCATTAATTTTTCATAAATTTACGCTTTTCCTAAAAAAAGAAAGCTTTAACTATTTCAATTTTTTTTATGTTTGATGATGTTACTTTTTTTTCCAAATTATTAAATTAAACAAATTTTTTATACAAATTGATGTAATTTAAATTCAAGCAAGATATTCTCACGCTTTAAATTTAAATCTTTTTAAACTGAATTTCATAAACAAGGTTATCCATCTTTTGTAAATTGATTTAGTTTTCAAAGTTATCATTTCAAATTATAAATTTTTATTTGTTTATGTTTCATATTTTTTCTATCAATAATTTCATATTTTAAGCATTGAATTCACCTTAAAGGGATCCTTTGCGGTTTTTTTTTTCATAAACAAAATTGAAATCATAAAACTTTTTGATTAATATGCTTGATAAATACTTTAAATTGAATCAAATTAATAAATTTAGTTGAAAATTTTTTTTGCGACATACTTTAAAAACTACAGAGTTTCATAATTTGAAATCATTAACTGATGAAATATAAAATTCATTCATTGAAAATATTGGTCAAGGATAATAAATTAAAATCAGATAAATTAATTTTTAATTTTCTTTTAAATTTAGTTGATTTCATCTTTATATAGTTTAATTCAGATTATTTTTTTGAAAGAAAAACTAGTTTCTTTTTTAGATTAAAAGCAAAGAAAATTTAGTATCAATTTTTCACAAGAATAAAATTTCTTTTTCTTTTGAACAAATTTAATCTTTTATGGCTTTTTAAATAATTAAAAACTTTATTATGATTTTCATTTTACTTTCTATTTAATATTATGTTTCAATGAATTTGTTTTATTAGAAAATTTTTTTTTCATATTTACAGTCTATAGAAATTAATTTTGTATCAATATTTAAAAATATTTAAATTTGTAACAAAAACAAAATCAATAGTTTTCAAAATATAAAACAGTTATTATAAATTTTAATATATAATCAAAATTTAATAAATTATAATTATATTTCAAAGAATGAAAATAATTAATAAAAATTTTTAATAAAAAAGAAAAAAATTATTAAAAAGAAAAAAATTATTAAAAAGAAAAAAATTATTAAAAAGAAAATAAGTAAGTAGAAAAAAGCTAATAGAAAAAATTTAATAGAAAAAAATTAATAGAAAAAATTTAATAGAAAAAAATTAATAGAGAAAAATTAATGAAAATAGAAAAAAATTTAAAAATTAGAAAAAAATTCAAAAACAAAAATTATGTTAAAATAGAAAAAAAAATTTAAAAGAAAACACATTAAAAATAAGATTTTTTGATTGAAATAAACTAAGATTTAAAATCGAAATTATTTAACAAAAATAAAATGATAAACTTAAAAAAATTCAATTATTTATATTAATTTTATTGTTTTATTGGTTATTATAAGCTCAATTTAATATGTGGTTAACAAATTTGAAAAAATTAAGTTCATGTTTATAAATTAATGCTACTTAGTTTGTAATTTAAGAATTTCTTCAAACTTAAAGAGCTTTAAGAGAGAAAATACTTAAAAATTATCTTCCTTTATAAATTAGATAATTTTCAAGTTAATAACGTTTTATTTTTTTAAATTTTAAAATTAGTTCATCGTTTTCAAATAAATTTTATTAAAAATTTTGTTTGTATTTTTTTATTTTGATAAAAATTCAGTTTTCCCTTTATTTGTTTGGAAAAAAATTAGAAACCTATTGTTTAATAAAACTTAATTTAAAAACTATGTTATTTCATTAATAATTTGAACTTAAAAATTAGTTTAATCAAATATTTTTTTACTGAATGTTTCTTATTTCAATTACAGCTTTATTTGAATTTTGAGTAAATGTTTTCTCTTAAAAAAATTTTTTATATTTATGACAAAAATTAAAAAAATTTATTAAGCTTTGGTTTGAGTAATTTATATAAATTCTCAATTGTAAGGAAAAATTTATTACTAAATTTAATGGTTTTTAATTAAAAAAGTTACTTCTTATTGGATGTCTAACTTAAAAAATTTCTCTCTAGATAATTTATATTTTTTTATAAACTTAAATATGATAAAAAGTTTTTTTCTTTTTTAGAGTTTATTCTTGGCAAAATTATCGTCTCAAAATTTTCATTTTTTTGATAGTAGAACGAGAAAAATCAATCAGCATTATAAAAATCAGATTTATAAAATTCTATAATCGATTCTAAATTAAATTAATAAGTTATTTTAAAGAAAATCAATAATATTTTGTCAAAAAAATTTTCCAAAAACAATATGATAAAATCAAATAGCGATCATGTTTTAAGAGTAGATTGCAATACTGTTAAACTTGCAACAATGGTAATGGCAAATAGTAGTGGAAATTTAATATTATCTGCTTGCAAACGAAATAGTTTTTGTAAATGCTCAGGTAATGAAAATTTAGAAGCAACTAAAAATCATTTATTCAATACTAAAGAAGGTTTAAATGATTTTGAAAAGCAACTTTTAAGACAGAAAGAAGTTATAAAATGTAAAAATTCTTATGAAATTAATGGAAATTATGTTTTAAATAATAATCAAGATGATAATTATGTTAATTTAAATCAAGATAATCAAAGTAATTCAAATCTACAAGGTTTGAATAATCAAAATAGAAATGGTAACAATTCTGTTAATGAAGAAAATAATTCTAATGTCAATAATAATAGAGATGACCAAAATAATCAACCTAATTTAGAATTATTTCATATGCCAAATCAATTAGTAGATATTAATAATAATATCATTGAACCAGATCTTATGCTTGTTGATGAAAATAATAATCAAATTGGTGTTCCAAATCGTAATTTAAATTTAAATAATAATGGATGGAATTTTCATAACAATCAATTAGATTTGAATCAACAACCAAGAAATCAAAATGAATCAAACGAAAGGCTTTATCAAAATCAACAACATGATCAAAATCAATCTAATCATTTGTGTTTATCTTTATTAAAAGATAAAATTAACTGCAATTCAAATATTAATTGTATAAATAATGTATCGTCCGTCCAAATTAGACAACGAAAAAAAGTTTTATTAGAACATGATTTAAATAACTTAAAATTGTCTTCTCAAATATTTCCTCAAATAGATGAAAGTGATATTTTATATGAAAGTGATGAAAACTTATCTAATTTAAAAAAAAAATCAAATAACTCATTAAGAAGAAAAAAATCTTTGTGTAAAAAATGTATTAAACATAGTTCAAATCAATGCGATCATTTTTATTCAATGGATTGTGCAGCATTAGATTTTGAACAAAAAAGTTTTGATACAAAATCATCTTTCAAATCAAATGTGTCTTTAGCTTTATGTTCTGTGAATGATGTTTCTAATAAAGAAAATTCTGGTACAACCCATAATATTGAAAAAGAAGAAAAAAATTTAGCTTTAGAAAAAAAAATAAATTCACCTTTAATGTCTCTGCAATGTCCAATCTGCTTGTTTACATTAAATGAGCCTTGTAAACCTGATAATTGCACTCATAATTTTTGTACAGTTTGTGTAATTGAATGGGCTAAAATAAGTAATGAATGCCCTCTTTGTAGAAAAACATTTACAGCACTTTTAAATTTAAAAAACAATCAACCTTTAGATTGTTTGATAAAAATGCCTGTTTTTGAGTCAAATAATATTGATTCAAACTATCCATCATTTGAAGCATTAGTAGTAAATGAAGAATTGGATTGGTCAAATATGATTTCTTCTTTTATGAATGAGAGAGGTCAAATTCCAGATAATTTAACTGAACAACAACATGAGCAACTTTCAAATTTTTTAAATTTTTTTTTTGGTCACTTAGGATCTGAAAATATGGATTTAGAATGGCCTTTTTAAGTTTTTATAATGAGCAACATAAAATTTCAACAATATGTAAAATGATTTGTAAAATAAAAGATTTTTTCACCTGCCATATTCAAATGAAAAAAAATAGTAAAAAATGTATTTTGTTATTGTAAAAAAAAAATTGAAATGATTGTAAGGTTTAAAAAAACTTAAAAAAAAATCTAATATCAGTATTTTTGAAAAATGTTTTAAAAAAGTTTAATTAAAAAAAATCTTTCAAAGATGTAAAAATTATTTTTCTAAATTTAATTCAAAACAATGGTTCTATATTAGCCTGAAATTGATCATTTGTTGCTGATTAATATTTTACAATATTATTTTTGGAGTTAAAATTTTATTTTGAATACATAATTTTAATTAGTGTAATGAAAAAAAAAGTTTTTTCATTTTCAAAAAAGTTTTTTTTTCAAACTCAAATATGTATCCTAATTTTTTAGTATAATCTTAATTTTCTTTTCAATAAAATTAAAACCCTTTTTTATAAACTTGGTTTATTCTTTTAAAATCAAACTCTTAATAAGGTCTGTTACATTCTTTTCATAAACCAACAGTTTATTAAAATTTTTTTATTTTTTTTTTTTTTTGAATTTTTTAAAACTAGCTATTTTAAAGAAAATTAATAATTTAGATTAATATAAATTAAGTTTATTTAAATTTTATTAAACTTTAGTTTAGTTTAAATTTTGACTTTAGAAATAATAAGTTTTAAATTTTTGGTGAAAATAGCAAGTTTTTTCTATACACACTGCTTAAAATAGCTTATTTCAAAGTTTATAAACTTCACATGTTCATGTTTACGTTTTAGTTAATTTATTATAATATTTCAAAATGAAAATTAACAGATTAAAGAAAGCTCAATTAGTTTTAACTTTTTATAAAAATAATTTTGGTTTTTATCCACCTTTTAAGATAATTGTTGATGGAACAATTTTAAATTTATGTTTAAAACTAGATTTATCTTTAGAAAATCATTTGTCTAAATATTTGAATGATAATTTAACTTTTTTCACTACAAAATGTGTGATTAAAGAGATGGAAAAATTAGGTAAGTTTTAGTATCTAAAAAAAATTGTTTTTCTTTTATTAACAAAAAGTTTATTTTAGGTGAACCTGTAAAAGAAGCTTTAAAAATCATAAAAAGTTTCAAAATTCAAAAATGTTTACATTCAGAATCTGATTTAAGTGCATCAAAATGTTTATTAAAAATTTTTGAGCATGAAAATAATAGTAATCATTTCTTTTTAGCTACACAAGATAAATTTCTAATTAGTAAATTATTTCAAAAAGTAGCATGTCCTTTAATAACAATTAAATTGAATTCTTTTGTTTTATTGAAACCTTCACAAGCAAGTAAAGATGAAATAAAGAAAAAACTTAAAGATTTAGTTACATCTAATTATGAAATGGAAAAATTAAAGATGATAAAAAAAGTTGAGTTAAATGAAGAATCAGAAGTATTAAAAAGAGTTAAAAGAAAACGTAAAGGACCTAATCCATTATCTTGTTTGAAAAAAAAAGCTAAAGAGCATATTGTTTTAGAAGCTACATCAAATAAAAGAAAAAGAAAAAACAAAAATAAAGTATCTAAACATATTCGTAAATTGTTGAAAAATAATAATGAGGAGATCTAAAAAAATTGTATCAATAAAAATTAAATTGTAAAAAAATTCTCTAATTTTCGTATAAATAAAAAATTCAAAAATAATATGAGCGTGAGTAGTCTGAATTGAGTTATGGTTATACTTAAATTAAGTAAATAACCACTTCGCATATCGAGCTAAGAAATCTTGAAATTTTTCTGGTTTTAGAGCCTATGTTTCAACCATGATTTACAATTTAAGACGTCTTTCTTAAAAAACTAAGAAATCTCTCGTCATATATTGTTAATATGGTATCTTTTCTAATGACCCTATCCCCCTATTAAGGAGAAAATTCGGCAAGAATATAAATGATAAATCTTAGAAAAACATTTTCCAAAATTAATCATACACACTCAGACCTTCCCAAGGATACTGTTAATACCCCTAATGCGAACTTTACCCATATCCTTTTATATGAGTGTTGAATTAAAATTTATACGTATTTAATAAATTAAGTATGAATTTACAGGTTTGTTTCTTACTTAAAGCTGTAAAATATAAGCTTTAATTCACTTAAACTAGATAAAAAAACTATTAAGATTCTTCATGTCTTAGTATATCTTATTTATTTGTGTATTAATTTCATATTAAAGATTTAATGATCAGAACATTTAAAAAAGAATGAACTAAAATTTTTAAAATTTATTATTTACCTAACAAGTGGCGCAACCTTAGAAAAACTTATATTATTTGTAAACATTAACACATGCTTAATATATTTTAAAAGGTTTGTTTTCATTTCAAAAAAATGTTTATTAAAAGTATAAACATATTCCACAAAACAGTTTTGAAATCAAATAATTATAATTTAGTTTTATGCCAAAGAAGAAATAATCAAATTATTCCAAGAATAAGATCTCCTTTAAGTGCTAAAAAATCAAATCAATTAATTAAAGATGAAGAAGAAAATAAAAGTATAATTAAAATCCGAAAAGATCCTTCAGAAAAAATTATTCTATTAATTGGTGGTGAAGAATCTGCTTATGTGGGAATGTGTGAATCTTCATTAGATCTTCCAAATTCTAAGGAATTATTTGATAAAGCTGAATCTATATTTGGTTTTAACTTAATAGATCTGTGTTTAAATGGTCCAAAAGAAAAATTAAATAAAACTAAATATTTATTACCATGTATATTTGTATCTAATTTAATAGGTAAGACAATTGAAAAAATTTCAAATTTGATCTCTAATTTAATCTTTATTTAGCTATTGAAAAAGCTAAAGTTAAGTATCCTAGAATTTTATCTGAAACTGCTGCAATAACTAGTAGAGGTGTTGGTGAGTTAAATGCTTTAGTATTTAATGATGTGATGAAACTAGATGATGCTTTTAATTTTTTAAAGTTAAGAACAGATGCATTAAGTTTAATTGCTGAAAATTGTAATACAAGATCAATAATAATATACCAAAGTGCAGCAACAAATATAAATTTTATGCTTAGAAGTGCTAAAGAATGGTGTTCTTCTCAAAAAATTAAGGAAAAAGAAATATTTTGTGAAATAACGCATTGGTTAAACCCAGAAACTAAGATAATTGGTGGTCATGAAGCAGCAATAAATTTTATAATCCAAAATCAAAAAAACTTTCAGTTAAAAAGAATAATAAACTTAAAATATGATATTGCATACTACAGTAGTTTTTTAAAACCAATTGAAGAAATTTTGTTTAATGCTGCAAGAAATTATGTTTTTCAAGAACCAACAATTAAAATTCATTCAACAACTGGTCATGTTTATACAAAAAAAAATTTAATCAAAAATTTATCTAAACAAGTATATTCGCCAGTTAAATTAGAAAGAAATTTTTCTTTCATGTATAAAAGATCCAAAGGCATCTCATATCCTAATACTTATGAATGTTCAACTAAACGTTCTATTTCTGTAGATTTAAAAAGATTTAATTTAAAAGCATATTTAAAATGTAAAACTATTTTAGCTAATTAAATTTAATTTTAAAATTGACTTTGATTAATTTTTTAAAAAGTTCTTTTGTTCAAAACAACTTTTAGATTAGTAAAAAGTCCCTTAAAAAAGCGACACCTATAATAATAATAAACAACGCCATTTTTTAGACCGCTTTTACAAGTAAACTTTTTGTTCATTGTTTAAACTAAAGATGAATATATTTATTATTATAAATTAGTTATTAATTAGTATTTAAATTAATTGTGATTTTAATTTAAAATTAAATTTTTTTTTAAGTTATTAAAAAAAAAAACAATGAATAATTCACAACCCCATCAAATATCTAGTCAACAACCAGTATCATCGCCACATTCGCAATTTCAAAACTTTGATTCAAATTTAAATCATGGTCAAGTAATGAATATGACAAGTCATCAAATTCAACATACCCATTTTGGATCTAATAATTTTCATCAACAAGGTAAATTTTTATTTTCCTATTATTTTATTTTGAATTAAATTTTAATTTTTATTAATAGCACGAGTTAATCAAACAAATAACTTGCCGAACTCGTCAACAAATTTTGTAGCAACTTCTAATATGACAAATAATGTAGTACCAAGTTTACAAAGGAGTAAACCACTATCTCCTAATTTAAATCAGCAAAACCAGCCAATAGTTTTACAACAAAATAATATGAATTCTCAAAACTTTGACGAAAGTAATGCTTTTCTTGATTCAAGCTTAGATCCATCAACAAATAAAACACCTTTATCACCTCAACAAATGAATTTATTGAAAAATCAAATAATAGCTTACCGTTACTTAGCTAGAAATATACCGTTACCGCCAGGATTACAAGCAAGTCTACAAGCCAAAAATAATACAGTGTCGTATATGAAAACAGATAGTGTCCAAAATGTGAATAATCAACAAGAAAATTCAAAGAACTCCTTAAATAATAATATTAGTAAAGATATCTCACAACGTAATTGTATACCTCAAATACAAAATTTCGCGCCAATAAATATACCTCAAAATGTACCTCACTATCAACAATTAGTTCAAAATTTACAAACACCTAAACAAATAAAATCAAGTCTTTCGATAAAGCCTTCAGGTATAGATCCTGTTGATATAATTAAAGAAAGAGAAAATAGAATAAGCCAAAAAATTGCTTATAGAATGAAAGAACTTCAAAATTTACCTGCAAATTTACCTGAAGATTTGATGGTTAAAGCAATGACTGAACTAAGAGCATTAAGATTAGTTAGTTTCCAAAAAAAACTGAGGAATGAAGTAGTAGGGTGTATGAGAAGAGATTCTACGTTAGAAACAGCTTTAAATCCTAAATTATATAAAAGAACAAAACGTCAAGGTCTTAGAGATGCTAGGTTAACAGAGAAATTAGAAAAACAACAAAAACTAGATCAGGAAAAGAAGAAGAAACAAAAACATCAAGAATACCTGAATGCAATTCTTCAACATGCAAAAGAATTTAAAGAATACCATCGTAATATTCAAGCCAAAATCAGTAAAGTTAACAAAGCTGTTGCTACATACCATGCAAATACAGAAAGAGAACAGAAAAAAGAACAAGAAAGAATTGAAAAAGAGAGAATGCGTCGTTTAATGGCCGAAGATGAAGAAGGTTATAGAAAATTAATCGATCAGAAAAAAGATAAGCGTCTTGCCTTTTTACTGTCTCAAACTGATGAATACATTAAGAATTTAACAGAAATGGTTATGCAACACAAAAATGAATTGAAGAAGAAAAAGAAGAAGATAAAGAAGAAAAAACGTGTGAAACCTGAAAACGAAGATAATAAAGATGCTGAAATATCTATTGACGAGACATCTCAAATGTCAGACTTACATGTAAATGTAATTGAAACTGCAACTGGTAAAGTTCTTTCTGGAAAAGAGGCTCCTTTATCAAGTCAAATTGAACAATGGCTTGAAACTCATCCAGGTTATGAAGTGGCACCAAGAAATGAATCTTCCGGAGAAGAATATGATGATGATGATGAAGGAGAGTATGAAGAAGAAGAAGAACCTAAACCATCTGAAGATGTTGAAAATAGACCTAAGGAAATTATTCAACAAGCTAGTACTGAAGATGATGAATACAAAACAGATGGTTATCAAAACTATTATAATATTGCCCATGCAATAAACGAAAAAGTATATGAACAAGCATCTATTATGGTATTTGGTAAACTTAAAGAATATCAAGTTAAAGGCTTAGAATGGCTTGTTTCTTTATATAACAACAATTTGAACGGAATTTTAGCTGATGAAATGGGTCTTGGTAAAACAATCCAAACAATATCTTTAGTTACATATTTAATGGAAAAAAAACGAATCAATGGACCTTTCCTTATCATTGTACCTCTTTCAACACTTTCTAACTGGGTTCTTGAGTTTGAAAGATGGGCTCCAAGTGTTATTAAAATACAGTATAAAGGTTCACCTCTATATCGTAGACAAATACAGTCACAGCTTAAAACAAGCAAATTTAATGTTTTATTGACTACATATGAATATGTCATCAAAGATAAATCCACTTTAGCTAAAATAAAATGGAAATATATGATAATCGATGAAGGTCATAGAATGAAAAATCATCACTGTAAATTAACACAAGTATTAAATACACATTATATTGCACCTCATCGTTTACTTTTAACTGGTACACCTTTACAGAATAAATTGCCTGAGTTGTGGGCCTTATTGAACTTTTTACTACCTTCTATTTTTAAATCTTGTAATACTTTTGAGCAATGGTTTAATGCTCCATTCGCAACTACAGGAGAAAAAGTTGAATTAAACGAAGAAGAAACAGTTTTGATTATTCGTAGGTTACACAAAGTATTAAGACCTTTCTTATTGAGAAGATTGAAAAAAGAAGTAGAAACACAGTTACCTGAAAAAACTGAATACGTAATCAAATGTGATATGTCTGCTTTACAACGTGTTGTTTATAGGCATATGCAAACAAAAGGTATCTTATTAACAGATGGATCAGAAAAAGATAAAAAGGGCAAAGGGGGTGCAAGAACATTAATGAATTCAATTATGCAATTGAGAAAAATATGTAACCATCCATTTTTGTTCCAAAACCTTGAAGAAGCATTTTGTGAAGGATCAAATGGTTTTGTTAATGATCCATTATTATATCGTGTCAGTGGTAAATTTGAACTTCTTGATAGAATTTTACCAAAATTCAAATCTAGTGGTCATAGAGTACTTCTTTTTTGTCAAATGACAAGTTGTATGACTGTGTTAGAAGATTATTTTGCATATCGGAATTATCTTTACTTAAGGTTAGATGGTACAACAAAAGCTGAAGAAAGAGGAGAACTTTTAAAACAATTCAATGAAAAAGAGTCTGAGTATTTTATTTTCTTATTATCAACAAGAGCTGGAGGTTTAGGTTTAAATTTACAAACTGCTGACACAGTAGTTATATTCGATTCTGATTGGAATCCTCATCAAGATTTACAAGCTCAAGATAGAGCTCACAGAATTGGTCAAAAAAATGAAGTACGTGTCTTAAGGTTAGTTACCGTCAATTCCGTAGAAGAACGTATTCTTGCTGCTGCTAAATATAAGTTGAACCTTGATGAAAAAGTTATTCAAGCTGGAATGTTTGATCAGAAATCAACAGGTGTTGAAAGAAGACAGTTTTTACAAGCTATATTAGCGACTGAAGATTATGAAGGAGAAGAAGACGAAAATGAAGTACCAGATGATGAAACAATAAATCAAATGATAGCAAGATCTGAAGAAGAGTTTGAATTATTCCAAAAAATGGACATAGATAGAAGAAGAGAAGAAGCAAAAGCTGTAAAAAGAAAACCAAGATTAATGGAAGAAGTAGAATTACCAAAATGGTTATTAAGAGATGATGCAGAAGTAGAAAGATTAACAAATGATGATGATGATGACAAGATATTTGGTAGAGGCTCTAGACAACGAAAAGATGTTGACTACACAGATAGTTTGACTGAAAAGCAATGGTTAAGAGCAATAGAAGATGGTAGTCTAGACGATATTGATGAAGAAATGCCAGTTTCTAAGGTTGAAAAAGAAAAGAAACGAAGATTGTCTAAAAAACGAAAAAGAAATTCTGATTTTGAAGATGATTCTTCTAAAAAAGTTCCTAAGAAAAAAAAATCTAACAAACTTGATAAAGGATCAAAAACTTATGAAAAACTTTATTTATTAATGAGAAAAATATTAAGTTATGTTACTGAATATAAAGATGTTGATGGTCGTGTTCTATCTGAGCCTTTTATGAAATTGCCTTCTAAAAAAGAATTACCAGATTATTATGAAGTTATTAAAAAACCTGTAGATATACACAAATTAAAATTACGTTATAAAAATGGTAGATATAAATCCTTAGATGAATTTGAAAATGATTTTATGTTATTATGTAAAAATGCTCAAACTTATAATGTTGAAGGTTCTACAATTTATGAAGACTCTATCGTTTTACAATCTGTATTCACTAGTGCTAAAGAAAAAGTTGAGAAAGATTTTAATTTGAATTTTGAAGAAGATTCGGAAACTGACAACGAAGATGGTAATGATACAGATAATTTTAGTAACGAAGAATAGTAAAATATTTAAAAATAATGTATATTTTGTGAGATAGTAGTAGAATTTTTGTTTTTAAATTTCAATGAAAATTCTGTGCTTAAACTGAATTTTGATTTCAAATAAATCAAAATACCTTTTTAAATCTTCTTTGTATATTTTTAGAGTCAAATTCATTATCATTTTTAACATTTTAATTTAAATTATATCACATCATTTCTGACTTAGAAAATTCATAATTTAGCAATTCAATAAAGTATTCAATATTTCGAAATAATAAAAAAAATGTTTTATTTATAAAAAAAATAGTTTTTGGAAAATTTTGAATTCTTGATACAGATAAAATTTTATGAAGTTCAGTTTTCTACTCAGTATCACCTTCATCTTCGGATAATTCACCAGATATTTCTTTGATTTTTTTTGATATCTTCTCTATGTTATCAATAATGGTTTTAAACTCAGTATCAGCTAAACTTATTCCTTTTTTACCTGGTTTTTTCTCATTATTACTATCCAAATAAAATTCTCTTATGTCTACACGACATTTATTACGAAATAAACTTACGGTCAATGTTTTTTTTTCTGATAAAGATAATTTCCATTCTAAATAAATTTAATTTGAACAAAAAATATTTATTTTAAAATTTTATGTCATTTATAAAATTCAAATTAATTGCAATTAAAATTTAGAGAAAATTTTTTTTTGTATAAAATTTAAACAAAATTCAATTTTTTTTTTATTCTTTTATTTCAAACTCACCTTTTTCATTTGGCATCTTGTTTAATAATTGTAAATGTTTCTGTTTTAATTGAAATAAAAAGAAAAATTAATTTTAAAAATGCTTTTCAGACCATGTGCTTAATTCAAATGACAAAGGAATTCTTTTTTTTTTTTTTTCTATTAAGATCAGTTTGTAATTATAAAACAATCCAGCATTTTACGCGCCATCTATTAATAAATAATAGCCGCCATTTTTGTTAGTCTGCTTTTTGTATTTTTTGTAAAAAAAAAAAAGTTGTTAAATCTTTTCTTTTCATTTAATTTAAAAAAACAAAAATTATTTATTTATTTATTTTTGTGATAGAGTAATAGATTCTTTATTTTTTTTTTTTTGGTGAAAAATTAAATATTTGCCTTCTTGTTCTAACTTTAAAATTTAAAAACTGCCTTTTAAAAGGTTTTTATTAATTAAATCTAAACTGTAGGTTTATCTTTTAATTCAAAAATTTGGGAAAATTAATTAAACCCGAAACAACATTTAATTGTTTTTCATTTTAAATGATGCAATTATATACTTTATTCAAAAATATTTAAAATTTTCAAAATTTAAAGTCATGGCTACAACATCTACAGCAAACTCATCAATTAATGTTAGTTCAACTCAAATTTCCCAAATGCCATCTTTGTCTCATCATCCTAATCAATCACATGCAACAAAACCAATCTTAGCTAATGCAATTAATTCTTCTCAAGCTTCTGGTCACCAAAATATACCTAATTCACATTCATCAATAAATAACCATTATGATCCAAATATAAATCATAATCAGATAAATATGAATAATCATTCTATTCCACACTCTCAATATAATATAAATTATCATCAGCAAAGTGAGTTTCTTTATTTATTAATAAATATAAAAATACTAATTAATTTATTTTAGCACCAATGGTTTCTTCTCAGCAAATACCTCCACAAAACTATATACCACCACCAATAATGTCTAATAATTTGCAAAATATGCCTAGGAATAAAATACCTTCACCTTCAATACAAAACCATAACACTTCTCAACATAATCCTTTAAGTCAAGCATCAAATAATGATGATTTAAACTTAGCCTACACAAGTGCTGCTCTGGATCAAAGTTTTAACAAACCTTCTCCTTTATCAATTCAGCAAATCAATTTATTGAAAACCCAAATTATTGCTTACAGATATTTAGCTAGAAATTTGCCTTTACCTCCTAGTTTACAAGCAACAATACAAAACAAAGGGCAGTTACATCCATTATCTCATTATAATAGGCCAGAAAACTCTCCAACATCTCCATTGCAACAGATACAACAAATGAGACCTCCAATACCTGCTCAAAATCAACAATTTCAACATCAAATGAATAATGCTTCGCCAATGCCACCTAATTTTAATCAGCAAAATCAATTGTATAACCAAATGCAATCCCAACAAAATCCACAGTTTCAAAATATGTTACAAATTCATCAACCGAAATCACAGAAAGTTACAACTGTACCTAAACCTACTGGTATTGATCCACTAGAGTTACTAAGAGAAAGAGAAAACAGAATAAGCCAAAGAATGGCTTTAAGAATAAAAGAACTTCAAAACTTGCCTGCAAATTTACCAGAAGATTTGATGGTAAGAGCAATGGCTGAACTTAGAGCATTAAGATTAGTTAGTTTCCAAAAAAAACTAAGAAATGAAGTAGTAGGGTGTATGAGAAGAGATTCTACGTTAGAAACAGCTTTAAATCCTAAGTTATATAAAAGAACAAAACGTCAAGGTCTTAGAGATGCTAGATTAACAGAGAAATTAGAAAAACAACAAAAACTAGATCAGGAAAAGAAGAAGAAACAAAAACATCAAGAATATTTAAGCACTATTCTTCAACATGCAAAAGAATTCAAAGAATATCATCGCAATATCCAAGCTAAAATTAGTAAAGTTAACAAAGCTGTTGCTACATACCATGCAAATACAGAAAGAGAACAGAAAAAAGAACAAGAAAGAATTGAAAAAGAGAGAATGCGTCGTTTAATGGCCGAAGATGAAGAAGGTTATAGAAAATTAATCGATCAGAAAAAAGATAAGCGTCTTGCCTTTTTACTGTCTCAAACTGATGAATACATTAAGAATTTAACAGAAATGGTTATGCAACACAAAAATGAATTGAAGAAGAAAAAGAAAAAGATAAAGAAGAAAAAACGAGTTAAATCTTCTGAAAATGGTGATAATAAAGATGCTGAAATTCCTGTTGACGAGACATCTCAAATGTCAGACTTACATGTAAATGTAATTGAAACTGCAACTGGTAAAGTTCTTTCTGGAAAAGAGGCTCCTTTATCAAGTCAAATTGAACAATGGCTTGAAACTCATCCAGGTTATGAAGTAGCACCAAGAAATGAATCTTCCGGAGAAGAATATGATGATGATGATGAAGGAGAGTATGAAGAAGAAGAAGAACCTAAACCATCTGAAGATGTTGAAAATAGACCTAAGGAAATTATTCAACAAGCTAGTACTGAAGATGATGAATACAAAACAGGAGGTTATCAAAACTATTATAATATTGCCCATGCAATAAACGAAAAAGTATATGAACAAGCATCTATTATGGTATTTGGTAAACTTAAAGAATATCAAGTTAAAGGTTTAGAATGGCTTGTTTCTTTATATAACAACAATTTGAACGGAATTTTAGCTGATGAAATGGGTCTTGGTAAAACAATCCAAACAATATCTTTAGTTACATATTTAATGGAAAAAAAACGAATCAATGGACCTTTCCTTATCATTGTACCTCTTTCAACACTTTCTAACTGGGTTCTTGAGTTTGAAAGATGGGCTCCAAGTGTTATTAAAATACAGTATAAAGGTTCACCTCTATATCGTAGACAAATACAGTCACAGCTTAAAACAAGCAAATTTAATGTTTTATTGACTACATATGAATATGTCATCAAAGATAAATCCACTTTAGCTAAAATAAAATGGAAATATATGATAATCGATGAAGGTCATAGAATGAAAAATCATCACTGTAAATTAACACAAGTATTAAATACACATTATATTGCACCTCATCGTTTACTTTTAACTGGTACACCTTTACAGAATAAATTGCCTGAGTTGTGGGCCTTATTGAACTTTTTACTACCTTCTATTTTTAAATCTTGTAATACTTTTGAGCAATGGTTTAATGCTCCATTCGCAACTACAGGAGAAAAAGTTGAATTAAACGAAGAAGAAACAGTTTTGATTATTCGTAGGTTACACAAAGTATTAAGACCTTTCTTATTGAGAAGATTGAAAAAAGAAGTAGAAACACAGTTACCTGAAAAAACTGAATACGTAATCAAATGTGATATGTCTGCTTTACAACGTGTTGTTTATAGGCATATGCAAACAAAAGGTATCTTATTAACAGATGGATCAGAAAAAGATAAAAAGGGCAAAGGGGTGCAAGAACATTAATGAATTCAATTATGCAATTGAGAAAAATATGTAACCATCCATTTTTGTTCCAAAACCTTGAAGAAGCATTTTGTGAAGGATCAAATGGTTTTGTTAATGATCCATTATTATATCGTGTCAGTGGTAAATTTGAACTTCTTGATAGAATTTTACCAAAATTCAAATCTAGTGGTCATAGAGTACTTCTTTTTTGTCAAATGACAAGTTGTATGACTGTGTTAGAAGATTATTTTGCATATCGGAATTATCTTTACTTAAGGTTAGATGGTACAACAAAAGCTGAAGAAAGAGGAGAACTTTTAAAACAATTCAATGAAAAAGAGTCTGAGTATTTTATTTTCTTATTATCAACAAGAGCTGGAGGTTTAGGTTTAAATTTACAAACTGCTGACACAGTAGTTATATTCGATTCTGATTGGAATCCTCATCAAGATTTACAAGCTCAAGATAGAGCTCACAGAATTGGTCAAAAAAATGAAGTACGTGTCTTAAGGTTAGTTACCGTCAATTCCGTAGAAGAACGTATTCTTGCTGCTGCTAAATATAAGTTGAACCTTGATGAAAAAGTTATTCAAGCTGGAATGTTTGATCAGAAATCAACAGGTGTTGAAAGAAGACAGTTTTTACAAGCTATATTAGCGACTGAAGATTATGAAGGAGAAGAAGACGAAAATGAAGTACCAGATGATGAAACAATAAATCAAATGATAGCAAGATCTGAAGAAGAGTTTGAATTATTCCAAAAAATGGACATAGATAGAAGAAGAGAAGAAGCAAAAGCTGTAAAAAGAAAACCAAGATTAATGGAAGAAGTAGAATTACCAAAATGGTTATTAAGAGATGATGCAGAAGTAGAAAGATTAACAAATGATGATGATGATGACAAGATATTTGGTAGAGGCTCTAGACAACGAAAAGATGTTGACTACACAGATAGTTTGACTGAAAAGCAATGGTTAAGAGCAATAGAAGATGGTAGTCTAGACGATATTGATGAAGAAATAAGAACTCCTAAGAGTGAAAAAGAAAAAAAACGAAGAAACGGAGGAAAAAAAAGAAGACGTAACTCTGATTTTGAAGAAAATTCTAAAAGAACACCCAAAAAACGAAAAAGTATGATTAAACAGTCAGAAAAAAATTCTAAAGTCACACATAAATTATCTGCTCAAATGAAAAAAATCTTGACTATAATAATTGAATATAAAGATGCTGATGGTCGCATTTTATCAGAACCATTTATGAAATTACCTTCTAGAAGAGAATTACCCGATTACTATGATGTTATAAAAAAGCCTGTAGATATTCATAAATTAAGACTTCGATACAAAAATGAAAGATATAAATCTTTAGATGATTTTGAAAATGATTTCATGATGTTATGTAAAAATGCTCAAACTTATAATGTTGAAGGATCTACAATTTATGAAGACTCTATCGTTTTACAATCTGTTTTTACTAGTGCAAGAGAAAAAATTGAAAAAGATAATGATTTTAAGGATTTAGATGATTCTGAAACAGATGATAATGATGATGATGTGACTGAAAATTCAAGTGAAGAAGAATGATAATATAAATATTTAAATAAATCATTAAATTAAATAATTTATTCAAAAACATCTTCAACTCTAAAGTCAAGTTGTGTTAAAATTCTTTTGACGTTTCTAGATTTTTCTAACTACTTATGAGTTTTGTAAATTTATTAGCTTTGTTTTCAAATTTAGAATCTTAAATTTTTTACTTATTATGTACAGATGTTAATTTTAAAGAATCAAATTTTCTATTAAACATTTGAAAATCATTAAACCATTTTTTAAAATGTATCATTTTTTTGAAAACCTAAGAAGCATTTTAAAAATGTCTGTCAACTTTTAAAGCGCTAATTTCTTATATACTATCAATATCTTAATGTAAAAGTGTTTAAAATATTTTTTTCAAACTATTTTTCTCTATTTTAAATTTATAAAAATTAACTAGATTTTTATTAACTTTTTGTAAAACAAAATTTTTAATCTACTCTTTTCTGTAAATAAATTATGAGCTTATTCTTAATACTCTTATTCTATTTTATATTTAAAATAAGGATTTCTATAGTCAAAAATTCAAACTTTATCTTTTCTAAAAAGAAAAAAAATTCTATTTTGTTTTATTAGAAAAACTTTTCATTTATTAATTCTTTCAAAATGTTAGTAATAAACTAATTATTATTAATCAAAAATCATTTATTTGAAATCGTTCAACTATTTTAATGAGTTTTATTATTATTAATTTATAATTAGTTAACTTCAAAAAAATTTAAAGAAGTTATCATCAATTTTTGGTTGTTAAAAAAATGAGTTATTCTTACTAAATAATCATAGAAATTTAAAATATTCATTTATTGTTAAATTATTTTTAACTTGATAATGAACTACTAAGTTAAAAAAATTAATAAATATTAAAAACTAAAAATGAAACAATGGAATTAATAACTATTGAACTAATTTAGTTTAAAAAAAATTATCAACAAAAACAAGTATACAATAAATTTTTTTATCTAAAATAAAATTCAATATAGCTTTTAATGAAAAACTATTTATATTAATAAAAAAGGTGACATGTTTCAAATTATTAAAACTTATGTAACTTACGTATGCTATAAAAAAAATTAAAAATTATGTAAGAGCAATGTAATTTTATTTTGATAAAAATTTATTTTATTTCTTTTTGATTCATTTTGATTTAATTTTTTATTTATTTTTCTTATAAATACATTTTATAAGAATTTGAGTTAATTTTTATTCAAATTTAGAATCATACTCGTGTAAAAGTTTCAAAAAAAAAATTCAACAAGTAAAGTTAAATTAAATACATTGAAATTAAAAATTTTTAATTACTTAGCATGAAAATTTTAAATCTTCAAAAACAACTCAGTTTAATTTTTAATCTTTATATTTAATTATCAACTCAACTTTTTTAATGAAAATTTAATTAAAGTTTTTGAACTAATCAATTCATTTTAGTTTATCATTCTTTTTATAATAATTGGAATTTTTTTTTCATTAAAAATTAAATATTCTTTAAATATTTTGCATGAACAAAACTTATTCAATCGATTAAAGTTTATAATTTTAAAAAAAGGGTAAAGTTCAAATTGCGCATGTTTGCTATTTTTCTATTTATACAAAAATTTGCGTAGGTTTTGAATTTGTTTATGTTTTGAAATTAAAATCATATAACTTATTTCAAAATGTCTTTAGTTCCATATAATTCAAGTGATAGTGAAAATGAAGATATTGATGATACCACAGAAATTAATGAAAAAAAAACAATAGAGAAAGATGAAAAACAAGCTGATTTCAATTTCAAAAGGCCGTTTGTAAATGAAGAAATAATTGATTCTAATAAAAATCAAAACTTCAAAAAACCTAAAATAAAATTTTTTTTACCATCTTATAAAGAAAATGATGAAGATGAAGATGAGATAACAAATGATGATACTAAAAAACCAAAATTTTTATCTTCTAAAGGTTCTGGTTTAACATCTATCCTACCTCCACCAAAAAACCAGAAAAAACGTTCGACTACTACTTCATTAATTCCAGATGTTTTAAGGCGTAAACAAAATAATCCTGAAAATAAAGTTAGCCAAACAGAAATCAAAAATAATTTAAATACAGTCTCAGCATCATCACAAAGTTTAAATTATGAAAATTTTGTTAGTAAAAAAATAGAAAATGAAATTGTACATATGCCTAAAAAAGAAATAAGTGCTACTGATTATCAAAAAAATTTACAGTTAAAGTATGAAATAGAAAAAAATTTTGGAGACGAATTGAAAGATGATTTTGAAATAAAAGATGTTAATATTGCAAATCAATTAAATAATAATTTAGACTATATAAAATCTATTTCTGCAGAAAAAGATCCAGAGATTGCCGGTCCAATACCAAGTTCGAAAGCTAAAAGAAAACATCAAATTACATATTTAGCATTTCAAGCTAAACAAAATGAAGTTAAATTAAAAGATTCATGGGCTAAAGCTAGAAGTAACAAAGCACAAGCTAATGCAAAATATGGTTTTTAAATAATAATTTTTTAATAGAATAAAAAAAAGTTATAGTTTATTCAAAACAATAAAGTATTGAAAACAAAAATTGAAAAAAAAAAAGTTATAAAGCATCATTTTAAACATTAATTGTGAATTATGAAAATTGATTTTTAGAATAAATTTTTTATTGCTCACTTTTTCCACGTTAATTTTTATAGTCGTATTTATTATAATTTACTCAAACTGCATCATTACATCAAATATTAAAAATAGATTATTTAAAAGTCCCTTTTAATTGTAAATAAACTGGTTTTAAAAAAAAAAAATTTAATTTATTAATTAAGTCTAGTGAAGTTTAATTAATTTTTCATTTTAAATTGGTCTTTTCAATCTCAGATTAAATTTAAACTTTATATTTCAATCAATATTTTATTGATTAAAAGTTTTTTTTTATAAAATTATTTAATTGAAATGATCGAAACTTTATATAACGTTTTTTATGATTTTTTATTTAAATTAATTATTTCAATTTAATCTAAATGTAAAAGCAACAAATTCTGATGTGAATTAATTGAGACAATCAATTAAAATGAAAAGTTTTCTTTAATCTACAATTTTGAGAAAAAAATATTTTTTAGACAATGTTTTTTTAATAGAAAACACAAAATGTCAAATTTAATTAGAAAATTTTTTTTTTGTTTACATTGTAAGTAGATAAGTTTTAATTTTTTAATAAGAAACTTCTTTTTTTTTTAAATTAATTTCAAGTTAAATCATCTGTTGATTTCTTCAAAAGTTTTTTTTTGTAAACTAATTCAAATTTTTTTATTTAAGAAATAAATTAAGGTTTGGTATGTAAAGTTTTTAAAATTTTTACGAAGGCTTCAGAGTTAAAAGAGTTGAGTTGTCTTTTTTAAATATTAAAATATGTCAGTCACTATAAAAAATAACCTTGATCAATCTCAAGAACCTTTTTGTGATATTAGAACAAATAATAAAGATAAAAATTTTTTAAGTGAAGATAATAGACAAAGATTTCATCGTCAATTATCATCTAACTCATCTTTTTCATCAAATTCATCATTAATATCTAGAATAAATAGACGTTTTTTAAATGAAAATTCTGATTTTACAAGTGTTTTAAAACGCTTTAAACAAGGCTCAGTAATTAATAAATTTTATCCAAAATGTAAACCAGAAAAGCGTATTTTGATTTTAAATGATGAAACAAAACATCTGATTTGTGTTAAACCTAATACAGGTAAACCAATAATTGAATCTGTGATTGATTTTTTTGATATTAAAGAAGTAAGAGAAGGTAGATGTTCAAAAGTTTTTGAAAAATGGTTTGAAGAAGCAAAAAAATGGGAAAATAATCAATGTTTTGTAATTTTATATGGAAATTCTTTTTGTTTAAAAAATTTATCTTGTGTTGGTAAGTTTTAATTAAATTTTTTATGATTAGTTTTTTTAAATTTTATTTTTGTTAGCTGTTTCAGTAACTGAGTGCGAACAATGGGTTAGATGTATAAAAAATTTTTGTCAAGAAACTTCTAACTTATCTTATGACAAAATATTGAATAGATGGTTAAAATATGAATTTTCTACTTTTTCTAATGAAAAATCTTTGTAAGTTATTATTTGAAATTAAGATTTTTTTTTTAATACATGTTCTATTTAGAGTTTCTTTCAAAAATGTAAAATCTTTTTTTTTAAAACAAATCAGTGATAAAACAGCTATTAGTCGTTTAAAAGACCTTTTTTTTAATTACGCAAATAAAAAAAATGGTGAAATTAATTTTGATGATTTTTTCAAACTCTGTTATGAGTTTTTTCATGATCCCAAAGTATTTAAAGAGCAGTTTATGTTCTTAACCAAAGATAAATTAATTGTTGAAAAAAATGAATTGAATTTTTTTATGAACAATTGTCAAAAAGAAATATTAAATGAAGAACAAATTGATAAAATTGTTTCAAACTTTACAACACAAAATACTATTAATTCAAAAAATTATTTTACTGAAAATGAATTTATTGACTATTTATACTCTAAAGAAAATGATATTTATGATAAAATTAATAATTCAGTTAATCAAGATATGACATTGCCATTAAATTATTACTGGGTTGCTACTTCACATAATACATATTTAACTGGTGATCAATTTCGTAGTGAATCTTCTGTTGAAGCATATGTAAGATGCTTAAGGATGGGTTGTAAATGTATTGAATTAGATTGTTGGGATGGTCCAGATGGTGAACCTCTAATTTATCATGGACATACTTTAACAACAAAAATTAAGTTTATTGACACTATTAAAACTATAAGAGATTATGCTTTTATTAAATCAGATTTTCCTCTTATACTATCAATTGAAAATCATTGTTCATTATCACAACAAAGACAAATGGCAGAAACATTTAAAAATTTATTAGGAGATTATTTATTAACAGAAACTATAGAAAAAAATGAAACTCAAATGCCATCACCTTATCAATTACGTAAAAAAATTATAATCAAACACAAAAAATTAACAAAAGTATCTCAAAAAACTGAAAGCTTAACTGAAAATCCTTTAAAAAGTGGTATTATGTACTTAGAAGAAGACAATGATTTAAAACCTTTTTTTTTTATTTTAACGCCAAATAAATTATCTTATACAGATTATAAGTCTAGTTACGATAATGAGGAAGATAATGAAGATAAAATTAGTTTATCTTCAAGAGAAGATATTACTGAAGATGAATTACATATTAGTGAAACTTGGTTTCATGGTAAATTACTTGGTAAAAGATTACAAGCAGAAGAATTATTGAAACAATATTCATATTTAGGAGATGGTACATTTTTAGTAAGAGAAAGCGATACTTTTATTGGAGATTACTCTTTATCATTTTGGTATAATAATAAAGCAAACCATTGTAGAATTAAATCTTGTACAATACAAGGTAAAATTAAATATTATTTTGTTGATAAAGTTTACTTTGATTCATTATTCGCTTTGATTTCTCATTATCAATCAAACTCTCTAAAAAGTTTAGATTTTACTGTTAAATTAAGAGTAAGTTGTTCTTGTTTTAACAAGTCTTTATATTATTTAAATTAAAATTTTTTTTTTATTTAAGCACCCTGTTCCTCAACCTAGTTCTCATGAAACGAAACCTTGGTACCATAAAAAACTGCAAAGAAATGAAGCTGAAGATTTACTTTTTGATCATAAATTAGATGGCTCATTTTTAGTTCGAGAAAGTGAAAAAGAAGATAATTGTTTTTCTATAACTTTTCGAACTAATAAAAACATCAAACATTGTCGAATTAAACAAGAAGATCGTTTATTAAAAATAGGTAATTCAACATTCACAAATTTAGTTGAACTAATCAATTATTATCAAAAAAATCCTTTATATGAAAAAACTGTTTTGAAATATCCTATTAATGTAAATAGCAACCAGCAATTTCAGGTGAGTTTTTTTTTATGAAAAAAAACTTTTTATTTTTTGTTCTAAATTTATCTTTATCTATAAATATGCCAATAAATAAAAAAAAAATTTCATCTTTTTTTTAGTCGAATGATGATAAAGAAAATATAAATCAAAGTGAAAATATTTATTTAGACACTAATTCTTTATCTAAAAAAGTTATTTGTAAAGCTAGATATGAGTATAAATCTAAAAAAGAAGATGAACTTTCTTTTTGTGAAAATGCAATTATAACTAATGTAAATAAAGATCGGTCAGATTGGTGGAGAGGTGATTGTAATGGTAAAAAACAATTATTATTTCCAAAAAGTCATGTTATCGAATTAGATGATGACTTTATTATAAATGAAGATGATCAAGAAGAAAGACCTTTAAAGAATTTAGAGAAAGATTTCATAAATTTAGCTGATTGTATTATAACATTACCACCAACACAAAATAAAAAGTTTACTTTTAAAATATTTTCACAAGAACAAAAAACATTAGAATTAACTGTAACAACAGAAACTGAATTTAATGATTGGTTATCAAAAATTCAAGAAGCAAAAGAAGCTGTTGATAATAAGGTAAGTTATCTTTTTTAGTCGAAATTTTATTTTAAAAAAAATTTTTAATTTAGATTCGTAGAAGCATGAAAATTGAACAAAAAGAAAAAGTTGCAAAGGAACTTTCAGATTTAATCGTTTATTGTCGTTCGGTACCATTTGTGAATGAAAGTTAGTAATAAAATAAAAATATTTTTTTCAAAACTAATATTTTAAAATTTATTTTTAGAACTTGGTCATTACACAGAAATGTGTTCTTTTAATGAAAGTAAAGCTGAAAAAATAATTAGTTCTTCAAACTTTATTCATAAATTTAATTTAAAACAAATAACAAGAGTTTATCCACATGGTCTAAGAGTAGATTCTTCTAATTTTAATCCAGTTAAATTTTGGAATGTTGGAGTTCAACTTACTGCACTTAATTATCAAACACCTGATAAAGCTATGCAATTAAATCAATCAATGTTTTTTCAGAACGGGGGTTGTGGTTATGTTTTAAGACCTAAAATATTGTTAGATCCTTCTTTTGATATAACAAAGTTAGATTTAAATGAAAATTCAGAAAAATTAGTTATTTATTTAAAGGTTTTTATTATGAATAATTTTTTTTTCTTTCTGTCAATTAACTTTTTTTTTTAAGGTTGTTGCAGGACGTCATTTAACTAAAAATAGTAAAAACGCAATTAGCCCATACGTAGAAGTAGAAGTCTTAGGTGTTAACATTGATCATTTTAAAGATAAAACTAGCACAATTAGTAAGTTTTTTCATTTAACTCTGCTAATTTTTTACAAAAATTTTTTGTTTTAAAGATGACAATGGTTTGAATCCTGTCTGGAATGAAACTTTTTTCTTCAATGTTCATTTTCCAGAATTAGCTTTTTTAAGATTTGTAGTATATGATGTAGATACGTTTGGAGATTCAAGTTTTGTAGCTCAAGCTACTTATCCTTTGAAATGTTTACGTACAGGATATCGTAGTGTATCATTAAAGAATGAATTTAGTGAAGAATTTGAATTAGCAGCTTTATTAGTCAATTTAGAAATTAAAAATGTTAAAAATTCTGAAAATTCAAATTCCCTCAGAATGAGACATGAAAATTTAGATAAACAATTATCAATTAAAAAGTTTTAATTTATTTCGAATTACTTAGAGTTACCATAAAATAAATTACAATACAAAGGCTTTGTAAACAAATTTTCTTGAACAGTAATTCGTTTTTTTGAGCTTTTAATTATTGTATTTGATTTGAGAAAATCTTTATATTTATTTCCTGTATGTCTATAAATTGCATCACCTTTTTTAACATAAAATTCATTACTAATGAAAAAGATTTTTGGAGTTACTACTTTAAATTTTTTTGTTGCCTGATTATAATATATTCTTGAGACTTTTTCTTTAGTCATTTTAATAGATACAAAGACATTGATTGTATGTAAAGTAATTATCATTAAAAGCTTAGTCAAAGTTAATTTATTTCTATCTAAATTAATTTCATCAACATCTTTTTGGTATTTTTCTACTAAAAAATAAATAATTAAAGGCCAAGTAATAATTGCAAATGTACAATATAGTTTGAAATTAAAAAAACTTTCATCTTCATAAACTAAAGAATATTTTTGTCGATCAACTTGATCAATTTTAAAATAATGTTCTTCAGATAAATTTCTACCTAACAAAAAATCTATGAATTTAGGTTTGTTTACTTTATTTGAAAAATTTCGATTTTCTTTTTGGTTAAAATCATTATGACTGTTTGAACATAAAAATTTTTGATTAGCAGTAAAAAATAATTTTATTTTATTACAAGAAACTTGGTTGTTTAATAAAACCGAATTTATTTTTTTATTAATTAATAACCTAATCATTTTAAAAAAAATTGTAGAACATTTAAAAAAAAGTTAGTTTAATCACGTTGGTAAATATTATCTATAAATAAAAAATGTGAAAATAGCATTTAAATTTAAAAAATTTTTTAAAAGAGAAAGTTTCTTTTATTATAACTAGATTTTTATTAAAAGTTTGGTGTCTTTTTTTGCTTACATGATGAATTACTATAATAAATCGTAAATTAAATTTATCAAGTTTTTTTAAGTTAAAAAAATTTCAATGAAATTTCTTAACGGTTTATAATTTTAAAAAAAAAAAACTATTTTGCTTTATAATTTCTAATAAAGTTGTATTTGGTTATCCTTTAATGATTTCTAAACTCCTTTTTCTTTTAATCTTTTGTCAATACATTCCTAATAATTAAAGTTTAATATTAAAAATTCATTAAGTTTTAGTGAAAAAAAATTCTTACATATGCATTATTGAATATCTCTCTTTGTTTTACTTGATCACTTATATAATCTTTACAAAACTCCATGAATTTAGTTCTTGAATCAACAACAAAACAATAAATTCTCTATAAAAATTAGTTAAGTTGAAATAATTATTATTAATTAGGTTATTTAATTTAACAACTTTACCTCTTTTTGTTCAGCTTCATCACAAAAATCTTTAATTGGGGCGATTTTTTTCATGCATTTATTAAATGTTTCTAAATAAGCTGCCTTTTAGATAAGTATTTAAAAGATTATTTCATGTTTTTTTAAATTTTTTTATTTAATTTACCTTAAGTTTTGAATTTTCTGAATTTTCAATTTTTTTAATGATACATTCTTCTAATCCTTCATTAGCTTCTTTGACATCAGTTTTAGCTTAATAAAATAAAAAACTTTGTTAAAATTTATGAATGATAAATAATAAAAAGATTTCAAAATTTTCAAACTTAATTTTCATTAAAGACTTTAAAATTATATCAAAATTTGGATCAAAATAATTAAAATTTTTTTTTAAATACTTATTCAATAAAACTTTTACAATCTAATCTTTAAATATAAATCTTATATAAAGTCTAAATTGTCTTCAATTAACTTTAATAGAATACTTGTTTACCTTTGCATGCTCTTTTTTGTAAATTTCTCCAATTTTGGATATAATCTTTATACTTTTCTTTTAATTTAGATAATCCTTTTTTATTTTCCATTTTACAAATACTTTCATCATCATTTTCAATTTCTGCTTTAATAGAAATTAAACAAAAAATTGTCAAAAGTAAAAATATTTTTATAAAATTAAACATTTTAATCAAATTTTAAAATTAAAATACTTTAAAACTTTTTAATTTTATAAATCAAACATCAATTATAATAAAGCTTTTTTATTGATTCATTTGAAAAAAAATTTAGAAAATTTGCTGTTTAAATAAAAATTTTTTAATTACTTTTTTTCTAAATCAGAAATTTTAGAAAACCATTTTTAGAAAGAGATTTTAGTGTAAATAAGAAAAGATCATAAAAATATATCTGTTTATAAATTTGAAAAAATATTTAAACACCTTTAATTAAATTTTAAAAAAAAAATTATCTTTTGTTTGATTAAATACAGGTGAATATATCAAAATTTTGAACTGTAAATTTTCATAATTTCAACTTTTTTAATAGAAATTAATAGTTAGCCTAAATAAAGAAATTTTAAAGTTTTTTTTTAATTAATTTTTTAATTAAAATCTTAATACATTCTAATGTTTATTTAGTTATCTAAAAAAATTGATTAGCTGTAACTTAATTTTTTTTTTGGTAATTCAAAACTTTCTTCATAATAAATTTAAAATCAATAAATTATAATAAAAAATTAAATAGATGGATTTCTAAATTAAGTTTATAATTTTCAAATAAATTATTCTTTATATTTTATTCGTTTATTATTTAAAGAATTTATTAAAATTTCTAAACAAAAATTTTTATAAAGGTGAAATTTCTTAAATTAATAGGCTATTTAATTAAAATGTGGTAATTATTTAAAGAATTTTTTTTTTTTTACTTCAAATTTATAAATTGGTTTTTTTATTATAAACTCGTTTTCTATTTAAGAACAATTAAAAATATTGCTTCAATAATTTTTTTTTAAAATAAACTCAATAAAAGTAGATTTAATGAATTTTAAAATATGATTAAGAGAAGATAATTTAAGTTTAACAATAAAAATTTGTCTCAATGTAAACAACTACTAAAATGAAAAAAGAATTTTTACTTAAAAAATTTAAATAAATTTTTATTGGTTATTTAACTTTGATTTTTCTTTTATTTGAATTATCATGAAATAAATATTTTCAGAATGACAATTTACAGATATTTCTAAAATCAATTCAATCTTTTTCTTTAACCTTTTTTTCTAACCTTTTTCTTTAAATAATGCTCTTTATATTTTTTTCTATTTTTTTCTATTTTTTTTTTTTTTATTTATTTTTCTATTTATTTTTCTATTTAATTTTCTATTTAATTTTTTTTTTTATTTTCTATTTAATTTTCTATTTAATTTTCTTTTTTATTTTCTATTTAGTTTTCTATTTAATTTTAAAATTTTTTTATTTTCTATTTAGTTTTAAATTTATTTTTTTATTTGTTTTTCTATTTAATTTGTTTAATTTTTCTTCAACTTTTTCTTAATTTTTTTAAAATCATTCAATTTTTTTTTTGTTTTAAAAACTTTAAAAATTAAAAGCTGTTTATAGAATGATAAAATTAAGTTTTATTTTTAAATTTATATTTATCGTATCAATCTACTGACTAGAAGGATTCTTTTTTACAATTTAACGCTTTTCATTTTTTCTTCTTTGGAATTTATTTTCATTTTTTATAAAAAAAATAAGTTTTTAGAACATTTAATATTTAAAAATCATACTAATTTCTTTAATCAATTTTTTATTTATTAAATGGTTTCAAGAAAATATAAAAATCACGAATTTTCGTTATAATACTAAAAAATTGAGCTTCAATTCAAAAAAAAAAAGTTTGAATGGTCCACTTTTTTTGTATTTAATAAAACATTCTTTAAAAAAAAGATGCCAATTTCAATCGATTTTCAGTAACCAATATAAACAAGTTTAATGATTTGTTCTTATTCATTGTTAAACTGTTTCTCATTGGGAATTGTTAAAAATTTTATATGATAAAAGTATAATTTCTTATTTATATACTTGTTTTTTTATACGATATTCAATACTAGAGCTTGATAACTTAATATTTCTTCTTTTTACTATCATCTACTTTAATGGTTTTTTTTAAAATACTTATTTGTTTTAGGTAATTTAAAATCTTGTTTTCACCAAAAAGAATCAATTATATCAAAAATTGTTTTTACTTTTGGCATAATTTAAATTTTTTTTTTTTTTAAATTTTAATTAGCAATTTATTTTTTTATATAAAAACTGTTTTTTATAAACAATATCAAATTTTGACATGGTTTTTTTTTTGTTTTAAACTATTTAAAGCTTCTTCTTTAAAAATAGAATACTCAGTTTTGACATCTAGTTAACATTGAATTTTTATAATTTCATTCAATTTTAATTTAAATGAAAATCAATAAGTTATCAATCTTTATCACTTTTTTTTTCAAATATAAAAATTCACGTTTTTTAATTTAGAAGGGTTTTTTAAAAAGAGATTGTTTATTGAAAAAAAAGTTTAATGTTGATCATTAAATGATAATAGGGATGTTGATAGTTTGTTGATGGTTAACTGTGTTAAAAAAAGATTTCTTTAAATTGAAGAGAATTTTCAATTTAGAAAATTTAATTTAGTAAAAAAAAAAGTTAAAACTACTGTACAAGTAAAAAAGTTAATTGTTAAAGGTTCGATTAAAAAATTTTTCTTAAAGTTTTGGGTCAATTTTTTATACTTTCTTAATAACTATTCGTTATAAAAAAGTATTAAAAAAATCTTTAAATAAATTTCACTTTAATTGAATGAAAATATAAATTTTATTTCTTTTTTTTACATAGACAATTAGATACAAAAGGACGAGACAAAATTAAATTTATTATCTTTTATATGTTGATCTAAATTTTGAAAAAAAAAAAAATAGTAACAATATGATTAATATAAGAAAAAAAATGTTGGACAATCTTTTGAAAAAATCAACAGAGTATAACAAAAAAAGCTCTTTAATTAGAATTTTTTTATTTGTTTAATTAATTTTTTGATAATTGATAGCTTTAATAAAAATATCACAAAAAGGAAAAGTTTTTAATCTGATTTTAATTAAAACAAATTACTTCAAAATATTTTTTTTTTTTTAGAATTTTTTACTTTCACAATAACTTTATTTTTTCAAAGAAATTTTATTTTCTTGATTACGATAAATTCCAGCATCTGCTTGATAAAGTAAAGTTGTAACAATTTGTTCATTAGAAATCACTTTTGAAGGTAATACTATTTTCATTATATCTTGTGGTGCCATTTTATAAAATTTAATATCACGAGATAATCTAGACATAATATTTTTAAGTTGGGTTAAAGAACTTTGATCAAAACTGTTACTAATTTCTGCCGTGTTCCAATTAGTTAATGGTTTTTCTTGTAATAAAGGATTAACTTTATTTTGAGCCCATTTCAACATTATTTCAAATTTCTGCAATTCAGTTAAAGTCACATTTGGTCTTATTAAAATAGTTACTAACATTGTTTCACTTAACTGTAAATATTCTTTTAATTGAAATAATCTATTTAATTTTTTTTCAATGAACTTCAAAATAGCGCTTGCTAATTGAGAAGCAGAATTATATTTCCAATAATAATTTTCTAATTGACAAAGCATATTTGGTACAATACTTAATTTTAAATGAGTTTTAATATGATGAAAGCATGCTTGCATTAAATCTGGTATATCAAAATGTTCAGCAGCACAAATTAAACCAGGTATAGATGTACAAGTTAAAGGACAAGTACCTAAGTTAAAAAAATTGAGTTAAATAAAATTTTAAGAAACGTTTTTTTACCTAGGTGTAAATATTCAATTAAAAGTTGAAAAGTATCTCCATCAAAATCAATTATTGTGAATTCTGTTTGAGCTAATTTACTTCGATCTATTTTTGATAAATCTGCACAAACACTTAATCCTGGTAATTCAATAAAATTATCTTGTTTATGATACAAAGAATCAGACTGCCATTTTTTAATTTGATCACCTCGATTTTTAGATCCCCAACCTGCCCAACCTCCACTTACAAATTTAGATAAAACTGCTCGTAAACCTGTACTATTAGTTGTATTTAATAAATTTTGACCTTGTCCTATACCCATTCCTAAAAGATTATTTTGTAAGCCACTTAAATTTTGATTTGTTGATATGTTATTTTTATTTCCACTTGGTACTGTTAAATAAGTTAATGGTTTGGAATTATTTGATAAAGCTGAATAAGCAGAATCTTTTTGTTTGTTTTTTGTTTCTGAAGATGGATAGATTATTTTAGGGATTTGAGCAATTTTTAACATTGTTTCAGCTGTAATGCTTCCTCTTTTTTTTTTAATCTTTTCAAAAAAAAACAAAAATTTTAGTTTGATGAAAAAATTGATAAAAAATTGGTTATAATTTTAAAATTAAATCAAATTTACTTACACTTTGTTTTTCAAAAGATTTTTCCGTGGATGAATCTTTTTTTTTACTACTTATTTGATTAAACTCGTTAACTTTGTTTTTTGAGTTTACTAATTCATTTTGATTTGTGATTACATTTTGGTTTTCTTTAGTTTCTAAGTTATTCAAACTTTTGTTTTCATATGTCGTAAAACCATAAAGCATTTCAAGAAATATTCTACTACGAATAGCCAAAATTGCTCTAACACCAAAAATTCTTTTAGATTGAAAATTATCTTCAGGTATTTGAGTACATTGACAAATAATTAAACCACAATAAATACAATGGTTACTTTTTAAGAAAAAATCTGTGTTATTAGAATCATAGTAGCTACTTGAATTATAAGTTAAACTATCACGTTTTTTATCTAATAATTTAGCTGCAGTAATAGGATTTGTAGCAGCTAAAAACGCATTTTGATGGCCTGGGTTATTACGAGCAAAAACATGCAATCCACCTACTACATTAAATACTACATCACATATCATTTTGGCGTTTAAATTGATTGCATTGAAAAAATCTTTGCTTAATTGGTCATAGCCTTCAAATAAATCGCGTACCGAGTCAAGTAAAGGGCTACTAGGACGCATATGACCAATAGGACGCCAACTACCTCTTCTATATGGTTTTGGAATTTGACCAGTAGCTAAATGATTAGCTAAATTATTCACAATATCTTCTAGCATTTGAGTTCGTGTTCGATCTTGCATACGAGCAAACTTGGGAGCTGAATAACTGGCTCTTTCTCCATTAATTATTTTAGCTAGTAACCATTTACGAAAACGTGGGCCATTTTCAAAAACACTTTCATGCCATAAATAAGGCTTAAAAGCAGTAACTTCGTCTCTACATACTACAGAAACTTTATATTTTCGAATACTATCTTCAGATTTTTCATTAATACTTGTTCTAACAACAATAAAAGCGTGTAAAAAGTGGCTTTTTATACATCCTGGCCAAAAAAATGTATCGTCTGATTCAATAAACACAACACATACAATATCATTTCCAATATGTCTTTTTTTTTGTAATTTTTGTGGATCATTTTCTTCATGAGGTAACATTGTGCTTACATGAAACATAATTTCAATACCTTGATAATTAGTGTATACACTTTCTTTACCCGTCAAATCATGAACAGTGTCTAATCCGCCTTTATATTTATCAAATCCTTTCAATCTAACTTTGTCACCTAAAATTTTTAAAAACTCTTGAAAGGCAGCAGATTCTTCTTTATTTCCTAAAATTTGTTCTTCTGTTGTCTGTCCATGTTTTATATATAAAACGCCAACTTTTAACTCTGATTTTACAAAAACTTGGTCTAGCTTTAACAATTCTTCAGATGTTGATTGAAGTTGTCCTAAAGTTAAAGCAGGTTTAAGTCCAGCTTCATTACTAAATGCTCTAACAACTGCTTCTCTATCATATCGATCTGCACAAATAGAAGATGCAGGTACTAAACCATGTAATGTATAAGAAACTGTTCTTAAAAGTACTCTAAATTGATCTCGACTTCCAACTATTTCTTGTTTTAAACTCATTATTACTGAACCTAAACCATCATCACAAGTAAAATAATTCCAATGTTCTTTTCCATAAAAATGTTTTTCATAAATTTCTTCTTGAAAAGAAATTAATTCAAATTCTTCTTTAAAAACTTTCTTTGCAGGTGGCATTGATTTAGGTAAATTAATGTTTACTAAATCATTTTTTGCTTGAGCTGATTGCTCTAATAAATTTTCTGAATTTATTTCTTCTACAAGAGACTGATCAATTACCGAATCATTAGCATCTTTTTTGTTTTTATTTGAATCTTTGACAATATTTTTGGCAGTTGATTTAAATTTTTCTAAAAAGTTTAAAGCGTATTCTTGTTCAGTTTTTTTACCTTTTGTCGCGGTGTTTGACGAAGATGCGTTTAAAGAAATAGAAGATGCTTGATTAATTTTTTTTTTGATTTGTTTTTGTTTATTCATTTTTAAACTTAATGGAGTATTAGGAGGACTAGGGCTAGATGCAATAGTAATTATTATGTTAGGCTGTTTTTTTGTATATAAATCTATATCATCTTTAGTAATATTTTCAATTAAAATTGTAGGAAGCTGTAAGTTGTTATCTGTATTCATATCATTGGTACTTTTACTAGTTTCACTCTTTTCTAATCTTGGCCTTGATAATAAACCTTCAGATTTTGTATTAGACCGCGTGATATAAGAATTCGGTAAATTCAATTCATTATTATAATTTTTATTCCATAATTCATTTTCTGAATGATGACTTTGGTTCTTATTTGATAAATTAGCTATTTCACTTCCACCACAGCATTCTATCCAATAACCTATAGTTTGTTTCATATGGTGTGGATAACCTGTACAATAGGGTTGTCCTGGACAAGCTTGAACTGGTATTGGAAACGTTAATGTTGTACTACTCTTTCTTCTAGCCTCTGTAAAAATTATTAAAAATTAAAGTTAATTATATTTTGATCAAGTTTTAATTATAAAAAAATCAAAAAATAAAATTTACCTGCACACCCCAAACTTTGACGTTTGAAGTCACGCAGTTTATTCATGAATTCTTCTCCTCCACTTCCTAAACCACTTACGTCTGCATAATGTAGTGGACAATAAACTTTATTTTCATGTCTTTTCGAACCACTACCTGGTTTTAATTTGAAATTACAAATAGCACAAACTAAACAATCTTCGTGGTGTATTGATTGTAAATAATCAAAATCTTCATCTGTTGCTACAGCTGCAACTCCAGATACAGTTAATAAACCAGGGCTGTTATTTATCGGCCAAGTACTCCAGCATTGATGAGATAAAATAGGTAATTCACATATAAAACAAAGTGTTGTTGTATTTAAGTTAAGATTTTTTTTATCACTATTTGATGCTTTGAGCAAATCTGTTATGGGTAAAGGTGTAGAACGAGGTGCTTTTGTTGTAATAATTTTAGGCATATTTGATAAAAAAACATTTTCGGTTTGATAAGTTACTTTTTTTGAACTACTTAATGATGAATTTTTTGGGCTTGTTGATAAGTTACTACCTGTTTTTGTTGGACTTGGTGTTGTTGAATGACTATTTATTGAATTTGACGTTTGATCATTTAGTTTATTCATTTTGAATTGATAATAAATTTTCTTTGAGAAAAAAATATTTTTTTTTAAATTTTATTTGATGTAATAAAGATATAGAGAGATATTTTATCTAAAAGTAGATAAAAAAAACAGATATATTGTTTATTTTTACATGAAAATTTTAGATTAATTTGAAAGGCACTTAAGTTGATAAATTCTTATTTAAATAATACTTTAGTGAATTTAAAAAATAAATTAAAAATTAACTTTAAATGATATTTCTTTGACTATAAAACTTTATCTTTTTTAAAAACATTTATCATAAGCGTTAATTATTTTTTACATTTTTAACATCTATTCATTTCTCAACTTTCATTTTAGATCAATAAGTAGACTAAATTTTCTTATGACGGCAGATTTTATTGCAAAGAAATAACTAAAAATAGAGAGAGCAGGTCACAGGTGTGCGAAGGATGTAGATGAAAGCGTGATGAAATTTTACGCAATCGTAACCATAGAAACTATTAAAAAAAGTATACTTGACTTATAAATACGAACCATATTATTCTTTTTTAATAAAAAAAGCTTTGATGAATCAAAGTTCATCAATTTTTAAAATTTCTTGTTTATATTAATGTTTATGTTAAGTTAAAAGAGTTATGAAAATTTTTCTATTTATAGATTAGTTTCTTAACAAAATAATTTTAGATAATTTAATTTAGTTTAGCAATATTTAAATTTGTTTTAATTATTTTTTAAACTTGTTTAAATATAACTATTTATTGGAAAATAATTAAAAGATTCTTTAAAAATGATGGGTTAACTTTATTTTTAGAAACACAATCACTTAATTAAAAAATACTTTAAACTTAAAAAAATTAATAAATTAAAAAGTTCTTTTTACTTGTCAATTTGAAACAATTAATAAGTATTTTTTCTAAAATTAATTTAATACTTGCTTTATTATCAAAAATATTTTTCTTATATAAAAGTATAATAGCTACTTAACATTCAAAAATTTTTCATGTCCGGCTCTGTTTTTTTAATGATATAAAATTAAATGTTTGTGAATTATTTTTTTTTGAATTTTGCTTTATTTTTATATTTATGCTTAAAATTATATATAAAACAAATATTTCTAAGATACATTTTGAACACAAATTCAGACATGCTCATCAATTAGAAAATAATTTAAAAAAGAAAAGATGGTTACAGATCACAGAAAACTTCTAGTTTTTTTTTTTTTTTCGAAAACGCATGCTCAATTTATATTTTAATAATTTATTTAAAATGGCTTACCTAAAAAAAATTTGAACGTTTAATTAACATTTTGTTCAAACATTTTAGTTTTTTATTATTAAAGATGATTTTTTTTAATTTCCTATTTTTTCAACTATTTCTCTTCGTTGAATTTTTTTTTCAATTTTATACGATTTTGTTTTAAAAAAACTTAATAGAAAGTTTTGAAATATTGAGGAAACTTTAAAAAAGTTTTCAAAATTGATAAACAAAAAGTTTAATGATAAACTTTTATTTAAGCGATGGTTGTAATATAATAAGCTTGTTGCTTAAATTTTTCTTAATATATTATTTCCATTTCCTGTAAATTGTCTTAAATAAAGTTTTTTTTTAAAACAATTTTATATGATTCAATTGTCAACTTCAGTTTTGACAAATCAAATTATATTCTACAGTTTTTTTTTTGTTTTTATTATTCATTTCTAAGAATAATTTATGCAAACTCATCAAAAATCAATATTTTTCTGATTTTTGAATTCAAAGAAAACTTAAACTTCAAATTTTCGTAGAATTTTAAAAGTTTGACAAAATATTTAAACTTTTGTTCAATCAAAAATTTTTCTTTTAATTTAAAATTAAAGTTTAATAAGAAAAGTTTATTGAGTTTTTATTTTAAAATTAAGTTTGAAAATTAGGTTTTTATTTTTTTATTCTTTCAAAATTTAAACATGTTTTAATGATGATTTTAAAGTTTAACTTGTTTTAATTGTTTTAATTTAAGTGAAAATTAAATCAAGGAAACAAATAAAAATTAAGCTATTAAACTTTAAAAAAATTGGTATCATTTTTTTATTAATTTAAAATGATTTTCAATAAAATGTTTATTATAAGTCAACTTTTATAATTCTTTTTACACAAAAAAATAGTCTTTCCTGAATTTTTGAATATAAAAATAAGATCAATTTTAAAGTAAAAAATTTAAAGATTTTGAACTACAAAAACTGTTCTACTAATATTAGTATTTTTTAATTTTTCTTTATTTGTCTTTTAAATTTCCTTCCTAAATATATTTGTTTTTATGAATAAATTTATCATCTCTATAATATTTATCTTTACAAACAAATTTATCTTTTTAAATGTTCTTTAAATTAACATTTTATATAATTAAGTTATTAGTTTAAATAACTTTTTACAAAAAATATCTAAAAATGTTTTTAGTGATGATATAAATTTATTTACAAAAAATAGAATAGTTACAGTTATTCATTGAGGTGTATTGAACAAGTTAATCTTCTTTTCATTACTTTAATATCTTTAAGGTGAAAGATTGTCAAATAAAATTTAAGAAAGTTTATTCTACTCAATGTATCTTCTTCATTTTTTTATATAATCATTTTTCTTATTAACTTTACCGGTTAGATACTATTAGTTTTTTTAGGTATTTTTTTATTGTCTTTTTAAAAAAATATACTTTATAAACTTATATTAAGGTTATAAGCAATTTAAAAGAAAAAAAAATTTGATATCAACAAGCAATAAAAATGCATCATTTGAAAAGTATCAGTTTTTATCTACCAAAAAAAAAATCAGTTCAAAAACAATATTAGATGAACTAAAAAAAAAAAAATTTAAAAATGAAAAATTGATAAATGATCAATTGAACTATTTTTTTTAAAGTTGTCAAAGTTCAAACTATTCTACAAAACTATTTTTGTAGATTAAAATTGATGAATATTCAAATAGAAATTATTTTTAAAAGTAAACTTTTTTTTGTTTTTTCAAATTAAGATAATTTTTGTAAAAAAGAAAATTTTTTAAAACATTAATTATGAATTAATCAAAAAAAATCTGAAAAACTTAGAAAATTAACTAAAATAATTTAGAAGAAAAACTTGGAAAAAAACTTTTTTTTTTTCGTTTGATCATTTATTACTAAGTAGATCTTAATAATTAATTGTTTTTTTAATTATCTAAAATTCTTAAAACTTTTTTATCAAAACAAGTTTACTAAATATTCATTAACATGAAAAATTTCCGATTGTTTTTTTTGAATTCAATTTAATTTATCTAAATGTTTTAAAAAGTATTTTAAAATAACTTTCAAAAAGATTATTGAGAACCTAATTTAAAAAAAAAAATCTTGATACAAATTAAGTTAAAATTTTTTTTTAATAAAAAAATACTTAATTACTATTCAAGAATATGAAAATTTATTAAAACAGTAAAATTATAATATTAAGTTCAATCAAAATTCATTTTCATTAAAATCAATCAAAGAAAAATAACTTTATAAGAAAAAAGACTAAAATATTTTAACACTAAATTATTATTTCATACAAAATCTATTTAATTAAAAAAATTAAACATAATCATTATTGAATTGAAAATTAATTTAAAATTTTTTAAAGCGCTTTAAATTTAATTTAGATGTAAAACTCATTTTTAAACTTTTAATTAAATTCTTTTACAAGTAGATAAAAGATGAAAGAGCTAAAAAAAAAAAAAAGTGTTAACATAGATGAAATAAATTTTTTGAGAACTTAAAAAGCATTAAAGTAATTAGCTAAAAAAATTTATTCTAATGAAAATATCCTGAAAAGATAAACTTATTTATAGCAAACTTTTTAAAATAATTTATTTTAAGTATTTTTTAAGCTTAATTAATAAAAAATAATTAAAATTTCATATCTTTAAATGTGATGAAACGTGTGTATAAGATTTTCAGTTAAACAAATTATTATATATCTAAGTTTACTAATTATTTTAATCTTGTGTCAAGGCTAGAAATTTTTTTGAAATAGTAATACCAATTGAGAATAAATCATTTTTTTCTTTTTAAATAAAGATGATCTTTAATCTTTTATTTATAAACGATTTTTGACTTAAGCATATATAATCGATTAAACTTTTTAATGTATTTAGACTTTTTTGAAGAAAAAAAAACAAAGAATTAATGTTTATTGTTAAATTTTTATAATCTTAATATTTGATACTTTAGAAAAAAAATATTTTTAAAAAGTTTTTTTTAAAATCGATTTTTTCTTATCAATCAAACTTAATTAAGAAGTTTTTACTTAATTTAATTGAATGGTTTTTTTTTTTGTTGAATTCATTACATCATTTCTTAAAACTTAATTAAGTGCTCATCAAAGTAACTGAGATTTATGGCTTAAAATTAATTACTTTTAAAAGGAAGCTTTTAAAATTATTTTACTTTTTTATTACAAAAATAAAGACTAAAATGTTCAATTGTTGTTTAATTGAAACAATTAATGTTAGCAAATAAAAAATCAAATTTTCAAAAAAAAATGTTTGAAACTTGATCATTTAAAAAGATGTTTTTTTAAGAAAAACAATTTGTTACAATCTTTTCTTTAAACACTTGCTTTTTTATTAGTCATAACATCTTTTAAAAAAAATTTTTTTAAATGCTTTGTTTACTGTTTTGAAATAGTTTTGATTAAAACATTTATCGAAAGTTTTTCTTAAACACTGTTAAAACACTCGTATAATCAACATTATAGTTTTTATTGCTTTATTTTTAATTCGAAATTTATAATAACTTATTAAAAAAATATTTTTAAAACTTTAAATAATTTAACTGTAAATACTTCTTTTATTTTGAATACTTTTTAAATACTTATTTCAATAATTTATTTTACTGTAAATATTTCTTAATTTTAAAAAAGATACTTTCCTTTTACTTAAACAAAGAAGCTTTAAAAAATAATTTAAAAATAAATCAATTTAAAATTTTATGTTTTTAGATGACCATGACTTAAGTTTCATTTTAATTAAAGTTTAAACATCATTTTAATTGTTTTCAAATTTACCAAAAAACATTTAGAAAACAATTTTTCAAATGTTATTGTAAAAGTTTGCAAAACTTTTCAATAAAGAATTGTCAATTCAAATCAATATTTCAATCAATTTTTTTTTTGAGATTTTAAAGCTTTAAAAATGAAATTATAGAAAATTAAAAGAATTAAAATTGAAGAAAATTAAAAAATGAAATTAAAGAAAATTTTAGAAAAATAAATTTCAGAAAAATGAAACTTTAAAAATAAATTTCTTTTAAAAATTTATAAGAATTAAGTTTTTAAAAAATTATAAGAAAAAATTTGAAAAAACTTAATATACAATAAAGCTTAAAAAAATAAAGGTTTTAGTTTTGAAAAGATATAAGATTGAAAGTTTAGAAAATGATTTAAGAATAAAACTTTAGAAAAAAGGTATAAGAATGAAATTTTAGAAAAATATTTCAGAAAGAAATTTTAGAAGAAAAAATTTTAAAAAAGAAAGCTATTGATTAATAATTAATCATAAGTAATAATTAGTTGTTAAAACTTTTTTTTTGATTTTAAACTTTTATTAAAATTTTTTCTCAAGCTTTTTGGTAAATTATTTTGATTTTTTGAAACATTTTTAAGTTTTACCATAAAAATTTGAAAATAAAAAAAAACATGTCATCTTGATGGTAATTTGAAGAAAAAAAATGGTTAATTTTTCGTATGTTTTCAATTATTTAGACCGATTTATACTTAAAAAGTAAAAGTAAATTTAGATATTCACTTGAATTTAAAAAAAAAGTTTTAACACTTTGTTGATAAAGCTTTTTTAGTTTTTAATTTTTTAGCTAAACTTTGAGAAAAATGAACATAAATTTATTTAGAAATTTTATTTGAAAAAAAATTGAACAAAAAGGTATTTGGTTTTAAAGAAAGAATTTTCTTTCAAAAAAAAAGAAAGATATTTAAAGATGAAAAAAATTAATGGATTATTAATTAAATAGGAAATACCTAAAACTTTATCATTTATTAAACTTATATTTTAAAAACAAGTTTAATTAAATGAAAATATTTATTTTTTGCTTTAATTAAATTTATAATGAGATATTCTAGTTTGACAAAAAATAAAGAAAAAAGATAATAAAAAAAAATGTCTTTTTTCTGATCTCTAATTGTAAAAAAAAAAAAAGTTTAAAAAGAAAAAGGAAGTGGTTATAAATGATTTAATTTTTATAATTATATTTCATATAAAAGTTTATTTAAATAAATTTTAAGCACAATACCTTTTCTTTAAGCAAATATATTTCCAGATCTTCACGCGATCTTCAAAATTAAATGATTAAAATTTTCTAAGAAAGGTTTTATATTATGAAACACTATTATCTGTTTATTTTCATAGTTTTATCTTATTGAGATCAAAAAAGAATAGATTTCCATTTATTTAAACAATTCATTACTTAAATTGTTTTTTGTAAAAATTGATTTATTTTTAGTACTCTTAATTAAATTTTATAAAAATCATTAAATTTAATAATTTGAATAATATTTCAATTTTTGAGTAAATTTATTTTAAAAGAACGCTTTTAGTAATACAAAACTTATATTAAAGAGAAAATTTTTTACTAACAGAAAATTATTAAAAGAAAATTGATATTTAAAGAAGAATTCATTTAAAGAAAAGTTTATTAAAAAAAGAAAAGTTTATTAAAAAGAGAAAAGTTTATTAAAAAAGTTTGTTAAAAGAAAAAAAAGTTTTCTTATTAAGATAAAAGACAAATTTTTAAATTAATCAAAATAATTTCCTAAAAAAATTTCCAATATTTCTTAAAATAATTAGTTTTAATTGAGTTTAAATTATTTGAAATAGATATCTTCAAATAACTTAATCAATTTTTAATGAATTTTTAATAAAAATCATTAATATTTGATTTCTAAATAAAAATATAAGTGATCTTAAATAGATTAAACAAAAACTTTTTCTTATATGAACAAAAGTTTATAAAGTTTTGCATGTTTTAAAAAAAACCAATTATAGCTTCTCAAAAAGGAAATAATTTTTATAATTCGACTAAACAATCTTTGATAATTGTGTTTTGAAACTTTATTATTCTTTAAGTTTCACTTAATCATTGACCTAAAGTTCATTTTTTTTCTTCATCAACTTATTTGTTATAGTTTTTTATTGAAAGTTAAAGGTAATCGAATTTGTTTTACTTAAACAGTTAAACAAAAAAAAAATCTACAAAGAACTTAATGACATGAACAGTAATTAGAAAATTAAAAAGGTAAATCGTAGAATAATTAAAAAAAAAGAAGCTAAATAATTAAAAAAAGAGCATTTAGAAAAGAATATTAATTTAAATACTTATAATCAAATTGAATACCATTTTTAGTTAAAATTTGGTCTTTGATTTCCCCTTTATTAAATATTCAAATGAACTTTATATTCAAACTTCATCTTTAAGTTTTTTTTCAAAAGTTGATTAGTTTTGATAAATTGTAATTTTTATTAAACGATCACCTTTTGTAAATTGAAAAAAAAATAGTTTTTCAAGGTTCAAAAAAGTTCGTTCCGGCTAGACACATATAACTTTATTAGTTCAAATTTATAAAAAAAATTTGACTGCAATTCATAAAAAAATTCATTCTGACCAATTGAAAATAAACTGGTTTAGGTGTTTATCTTTAATTGTTAAAAAATAATTATCTACTGTCTATTTAAATTTTCTTCTAAATTGAAGCTTTAAAACAAAAGTTTTTAAAAAATAACGTGATTTTTCAACAATAATAAATTTTTTTTTTAAATTTAATTCATCTATTCAAATTTAATTTTTTTTTTATCAAAAATTGAAGTTAAATTTTTTGATACTTATGATTCGAATTTCAAATTATTTTCTGTTGACAAAAAAAAATATTAATAGATTAGCTATAAATAGAAATCTTTTTTGGATAATTTTAGTGTTGTTAACTAAATAAATAAAAAATTAAATCTAAGTTTAAGATAATATTAATTATAAAACAAATTTTTAAAATATAGTTAAAAACAGGAAGAACATTTTAGACTAAAATCTTAATTTTATCTTTTAAATAATTTATAGTTAATTGAATATGTATGTAATTAAAATTCACAAAATTTACAAAAAACTTACTTTTAACAACATTTTTTTTTAACTTAATTTATATAGTTTATATCAAATAGTTGATAAATTTTTTTATTTTTAAACTTAAAGATTTTATCTTTTTAAATTGAATTTACAACAAAAAAATTATAAAAAAATGTTATGTATAGAAGGTAATAGATATTAGAAAAAAAATTTAAAAACCAAAGAAATTAAGAAAAGAAAAATTTTAGAAAATAAAAATTTGGAAAACAAAGATTTAGAAAACAAAGATTTAGAAAACAAAGATTTTAGAAAACAAAGATTTAGAAAACAAAGATTTTAGAAAAAGTTTAAAAACTTTAGAAAAACAAAGGTGTTGCATAATAAAAATTTGAAAAAACAAAGATAAAAAATTACGCTTACCATATTTAATAAAATTTTAGAGAAAAAAAGTTTTTTAAATTAAAAAAAAAAAATAAAAAGAAAGTTACATCAATTTTAGCATAATATAAAAATTAATTTAATTAACTAAATTTATTAAAATTGATTTGAATGTAAAAATGAATGAACCAGTAAAAGGAAAAAACGTGAAAAAACAAATATTTTTTATTAACTTTTTTTAAAATTTATTAAAAGCAAAACCATTGATGCTTAAAACTTTTTTTTTCTCTAAAACTTATGTTTATTAAGCAGCTGTTTAAAAAAAAAAAGTAATTATGTGAATCAAAATTTAGATTTCCGGTAAATTTAATCAAGGTTCAAATAAAAAATCTAATAAAATGTATGAAAAAAAGTAATTGAATTTTTATTAAAAAATAACTAAAATTTTCAAGTTTAAAAATGAAACTTATTTAAACTTTCAACATTAAAATATTCATATTGTTTGATCTGTCATTTAATTTACCATACGCCCTTAAAAATTATACTTTTCATAAATTAAACTTATCATTTTAAAAAGTATCTTTTGATGAACTTATAAAACAAAAAGTTTAAAATGACAATATAAAACAAAAAAATTTTTAAATAAATTTCATCAAAAAAATATAATTAGAAATAAGTTATTTTAAAAAAACTTCAATATAATCAAAATATTTAAATCAAAAAGGCCGTTCTTAAAACTTGTCTTATTTTTTTCAGTTCAAATTGTTTTCAATATTTAGCTACTCTAAAAAGAAAAAAAAACTTTTAGAACTTAACTAACAAAACATTTTCAACTTCGATAGCAGTCCTAAAAATGGAGAGGCTTTAATTTTATATTTAAAAACAGGTAGGATGATTTTATTTTAAAAACTTTTTTTTTTTGAAGCAACAGGCAAGATTTTTTTTTTAGTTGCTTTTTTTCATTCATTAAAGTTAGTCGACGTTTTTTTTTTTAAAGATCAAAACTTTTAATTAAAAGAATTAAATTGTGATTGTTTTTGAGTAGTTAATTTTCTAACAATTATTTAAAAACATTTTTTGATTAAGTTTTATGAATAATTTTTTATTGTTTATTGTGATTAAAGTTTTTATCAAAAATAAGTTGACATTTAATATTTTTGTGTAATTTCTAATTACATTTAAATAAAAGAATTTGTCATCATAATTAATAAAATTTTCCTCATTTAAAAATTTATCCTTTAAAAGTTTAAACTTTAATGCAAATTTAAAATAGACAATGCTTGTTATATGAAAAAACATTCAGATTTTCTAAATTGAGTTTTAATTTTTTGGTTTTTTATTTTTTTTTTTGTTTCAAAATGAAAAAAATTAATTATATTCAAAAGAAGTTAGTCTTCTATTTCGCAAAAATTTTGCTTAAAATATGATTAAATTGTGAATTTTTAAAAACTAAAAAAAAAAGTTTCAAACTTACATTTTTTAAGAAGAAAGTTTATGGAATACTGATAAAAACTATTATTAGTTTTGTTGATCTAAATTTCATTTTTTTTTTTTGAAAATTGAAACAAACTTAAAATTTTTGGATTATTCATCTAAAACTCTTTTCATAAATAAAAAAAAAAGGTAAGTTTCAATGACTTTTGATAATCTTTTTTTATTAAAAAGTTTTACTTTTTATAATTTTGAATATTTTTAGAGATTAACTTAGAGTTTTTCATAGAAACTTTTTAAAGTTGTAATTATTTTCTTTGTACGATCTGTTTATTAATTACAAAATAGTTAAATTAATAATTTTATGATCTAATAATTAAGATTAAATTATGTAATACATTTAAAGTCTTGCTTTTTAAGTGAGACACGCGGTATTTAAAAAAAGCTTAAAGAAAAATTTTTTAATCTATGCTTGTTGACGAAAAAGAATAAAAAGATATTTCACTGATGATAAACAACAATAATAAAGATTAAAATAATAAGACAGGTGAACAATAAAAGAATTAATTGTAATTAATTCAAAAATAGACTATACATTTTTAGATAGATTACCTTTTAAGAATTTTTTTTTAATTAAAATTTAAAATAAATTTTGTTTAATTTAAGGCTTCTTTAAATACATGTGAAAAGGAATAATTGTGATTAAGTTATTTATTGAACTTAATAGTTTGTATATTCAAATTTTAAATACTATTTTGTCATGAATTTATAATTAGATTAAAGTTTTAGTTTAATAATTTAAAAATTATTTTAATTAAAGCTTAATCAAATTATTTTTTTTTAGTCTGATGAATTATTTAACTATTTAAATAAAATGAAATAAACAAAAAAAATGTATATATTAAACTCAATTATTGAATAATATTTTGGTTTTACTTTTTTAATTGATAAAATCAATTTTGATGTTGATGTTGAATAATTGAGAAAAATTTCTAATTTTGTTTAAAAATAAAAATCTGATTAAAAGTAAGAATATGTGGATTTAAGAAAAGGATCTTCTATTTTTGATAAAAAAAAAAAATAAAAAGTAATGATGAACAAGAATAGATAAATATAAGATAATTCAAATTAAGTAAATATAAGGATAAAAATAAAATAAGAAGATGATAAAAAAAATCTTTACATTCTGATGAATTTTAGAATCTAGATAAGTAAAAATAACTGAATATAATGATAAGTAATAGTTTTTGAATATATTGATAACTGTATTTATATATATTTATAAGTAACTGTCTCAAAACATAATAATAAGTCTTGAGTATAGTGATAATTAAAAATTTTTTGACTTGAGTATGAAAATTTGAATGAAAAGATAAATATGACTCTAAAAAGATATATTCAATGATAAAATAAGCCATAAAGATAGTTTAATATTAAAGTATTAGAAAAGTTTTTCTGAAATGATAAAAGTGTTATATTAGAGAAATTGATTTTTATCAAGAGTTAAAAAATAATTCAAAAAATAGATTAATAAAATTGGCCAATTAAATGAGTTTATGAAAAAAATCACCTTTGATAAAACATATAAATAGCAAATGAAGTAAATGATAAAATAGATTAACAAAGTAAATTTAGAGTGAAATATTCTTAAATTAGATTAGAAAATAAATTATTAAGTGAATAAAATTAGAAAAATATTGAGTAAATTGAGATCAATAAGTTGAACTAAATTAATAAAATTAAATTAAAAAATAGTAAAGTTACATAATGATTAAGAAAAAAAAATTTAGATTAATTTTTGTTACCTAAGATTGTTTAAAAGTTAGTTCAACTTATTAAATTAAAGAATATAACAAAAGAACGAATAAAATTAATCTAACTTTTTCATATAATTTGGATTTATATAATTGGATACAATAAAGTTAAAAATATAACTCAATTTTTTGACAAACTTAAAATTTCTTGTAATTTTATGGAATAATTTAATTAAATATAATTTAGAATGTTTTAAAACAAACCCATTAAAAATTTTTTCTTTTTTAAATCAACGTTAATTTAAGAATTTTAAAATGAACATCAATTTTTTTTCTTCTTCAAAACAATTTACATACTTGGTGCTATTTTGAATAAATTTTGATGAAAATTTATCAAATAATCAAAAATAAAACAAAAATAACAATTGAAAAAATAATTCACCATTAGTTTAATTTAATTTTAAATCTAAAAAAAATCAAGATTTTCCCATTTTCAAACTTTTCTTTCTTTCAAAAATTTTTAAAAGTTTATTTTTAAGTCGAATTTTAATTTACTTGATCAATTGTATAAAACTACTAATGCTGTTTCAAAATAATGTTTTAAATTCAAAAAAAAAAAAAAAATTTTATTCTAAAAATGATTTTCAATTTTGTCATTTCTTTTAAGTTTTCTTTTTTTTCAAACTCCATAACCTTTTTTAACTAAAAATTCAAATTAAACTGATCATCATTCTGATAAATTTTATCTTAGTTTGTACTCAAAATTTTAATAAATTAAAATAATTCATTTCTAATGAATAAAAGATGTCTTTAATTGTTTGTAAATATTTAAAACATAAAAAATTCAAAAATTCAATAAAAAAATTAATCAAAAATTTCGGTTTATGAATAAGTTTTGAAAAATTATCATTTCAAAAGAATTTAGGCTAAAGTTTAGAAAGGGTTATAAGCAATAAATTATTAATTAGTTTTTGATTAAAATAAGGTTTAGATAAATTTTTAGTAAAAAAAATTCAAGTAAAAACGTTAAGAAATATTAAAAGTTTTAAATAATTTTCAACGGTTTAAAAACTTATCTTGATTAAACTAAAATCAAAAATATTTTTGTCACATAAAAAATGAAAAAGTTTAAAGATGAATTGATCAAAAATTATAAAGATGATTTTCTTCTTTTGAAAGTTTTGATAAGAACCTAATTCTTCTTAATAAATCTTAATTTAAACAAATAAACAATTCTTTATAAAAGATGTTTAAATTAAGAATACACCTTTTCAAAAAACATAAAAATTTTTTAAACTCAATTTTGTTATTTTAATGGTTTTTCTTCAAATGAAAACTTTCAAAACAGCTTATTTAATTATTTTTTCTTCTTAATTGTTTAAGTGTGTTTTTTTCTTCAATTTTAAACTAATTAGAAAAAAAATCAATTTTACAGTTTAAATCTTTATGTATAATTTATGTGAATTCAATTCATACGTTTAATTTTATGTTTCTATTTTATTAATTTGAATATACTTCTTAAAATGTAGATTGTATCAAATTTGAATAACTCAAAAAAAATAAATTTAAATTTACTTTGTTAAAACTCATTTAAGCATCATTTTTAATAATAGGTTTTCTATTTAAATTTATCTTTATTAAAGAAAAAATTAATTACCAAAAACTACTGTTCTTTAAAAATTTAATCTTAAAATCAAATCAAATTTTATATAAATTAAATTTTTTGATTTTGTTTCTTAAACAAGATTCTATCATTCTTTTATTTTAATAACTTTCACAAAATTTTCACAAATATGCTAATTTTTTTGTAAAAAACTTAACATTAATCTCTTTTGTTATCGAAATATTACTGATCATCTTAACTAAATATTTTAAAAGAAAAAGTTGAATAAAAAACTAAGTTGCGTCCGTATGAATGATAATTTTAAGTTGATTTAGGGCGATTGTGTTTTGAATCATTAACTTTAAAATTTCACTTTTTTTAAAAAAAAAAAATGTCTTTTAAAACAAAAAAAAATTTTTTACAAAAAAAAAGTTATTAATTTTGATTTTTTTGAATATAATTTGAAATAAAATATTTATTTTTAACCGTAATGCTTGAGAATACTAAAATATTGATATTCTATGCTGCTTAAACAATGAATAATTCAATTATATTATGAAGTTAATAAAGTTTTATACATTAAACTATTTATTATCTTTAAATCTTATTTAAACCCATAAAAGTTCTAAATTTGATTCCAAATTACCCACTGTTTTTTATCTTTAATCTTTTTTTTTGATCAATTATGTTCTAAATTGACATATAATTTTTTTTTTGTGAAAAATCTAATCTTAGTTTTACTTTCACTTTTGTCATGCTACTTTTTATTTGTAAATATTAAATTTATTCATTACTTTTTTTGAACTTTAGTTTTAAACTTTTTCATTGCTTATGAATTTCGTCAATAGCTTATATAATTGAATTATACAAATTTAATTATTATTCAAATTTATTGTTTTTTTTAGTTTAACGCTTAACAATTAATTTTTTTATTTTCAAAGTAGATGTTAAGCTTTCGCCCAATTATTGTGTATTAGTTTTTTTTTTGTGGCTCACAAAAGCCATACAAATAAACTTTTTTTTAATTTGAATATTCATTAAATTTATCTTTTCAAAAAAATTTTCTAAAACAGTTTAGTTTAAATGAATCTTTTTTCATTTAAATTGAATTAAGTTTTTTTTTCACAATTTAAATAAGTTTAATTGAGTCTATGATTTTTCTTAAATTTATTTGAAACTTTGAATAAATTAAAAAAAATGATAAATTTCAAAATCAAAATTATTTCTTCAACTTTTAGTTAATTTATTCTAATTATTAAAATTACTTCTTTAATTTATCTCTTCAGTTAATTTCTTAAATTAAGTTGTTAATTTTATTTCATGAGTTTTTTTTTAAGTTTAAATAAACTTTTGAAAAAGTTTTAATTTTCTGTGAGTTTTGAAAACTAAAAAAACCTATTTAAAATAATAAGAACAAATTATTTTAAATTATTTAAGACAATTAAGTTTTTTATTTTAATATTTAGGTATTAAATTAAGATTCCAAAGTGTTTGTTTAATAAAAAACTTTAAAGGTCAGTTATTTAAAAGAAAAAATTTTCTCAAATTTATATAAAGTTTTATAAAGTTTTTAATTTAAAAATTAACTTAATAAGTTAATTAAAAAGCTTTCAAAGTTTTCAAAAAAAAAAAAGAATCTTCCAAAAAATAGATTTTGACAAAAAAGTTTATTACATAAGTTTTATTACTATTAACTAGAATTTGACTTAACTAAACATTTACTGACTTAATTTAAATTTAGGTTTTTTTTTACTGTAAGATTTTTTAATAGAACATTAGTTTTTTTATTTTAAGGTTTATATTAACCAATTCAATTTTATTACAACTTATTCTTAATTTAGTTATAATTTTTTTTAATTATTATTTTTATGCTTTTAAGGCTATTTGTTTGTTTTCTGAATATTTAAATCTTATTGAAACTTACACTTTGATAATTTATTTTAACTGGTATTTAGGTTTATCTTACAAAATTTTATTACTTTTTCTTCAAAACTTAATATTAATTATTTTTGTGAAACATTTTTATGTTTCTGATGGCTTAGTTTACAGAAATTTTCTTCTATTAATTTCTCTTTTTATTTTAAATTTGTTTTTTATAGATGATAATTAAAATTTTATCTTTTAAAATTTAAAAAAAAACTCACAAGCAAATTAGAATTCAAAAATAAGTTAACTTTAATTCAAAAAAAAAAAATTAAATTGATACTTTCTTAACTTATTGTTTTCAATATTTTCATCAATAAAACATTTATTTTTCAAATGTTCCACATATAAACTTTTGTTGAATTAAGTTTGTAATAAAGTTTTTGATTTTTTTGAATATTTTTGAATTTTTTTTTTAGGTTTTTTGACTTAATTATAAAAATATTTTTTTAGTATGCTGAATTGATTTTAAATTATTTCAGAATTTATCTTCTTTTTGTAATTAAAACTTTTCTTAAGAATAAATTTGAATTTGGTTTTAAAATACGTTTAATTAATTGATATTTTATCTGAATCGACCTTTTTTTTGATATATTAAAATATTAATTTTTTTTTTTGATGTTTTACATTTTTACTTAGAATACTAAGTTTATCAATTTTTACTTTGAAATAATTTAACGAAAACTCTTTTTTTAGAATTCCTTTAAAACAAGTTTAATTCTTAAGGATAAAAAGAAAAAAAATTGTAGTAAGTACAATATTAGTAAAGATTAAAAAACTTTTGATTGTAAAAACGATGCTAAATACAGTTAGGTGCAACAAAATACTTAAAATAATTTTATATTCATCTTATTTACTAAGCATGAAATTGTGGTTTTTAAATTTTTTTTCTTTTAAATTTTTTTTCTTTTAAATTTTTCTTTTAAATTTTATTGTTTCATCTTTTTGATGTTTGATACTCAGTTTGGTAATTTTAAATAAAAAATTAAAAACTTTTTTTTTTGAAAAACAGAAATTTTTCTTAAAATGTTTTTTTACACAAACTTGACTTTTGTTGAGCTCTAATAATTGTAAATTTTTTTATTCTGTGAAGATAATGAAACATTTTGAAATTTTTAATTTAAACCTTTTCTTAAATAATTAATACTAATAAAAATAATTGAGATGCTAAAATTTATTCCAAAAAACTATTTAAGCCTTTTGAATTTATATTATAATTATCTTGAAGCTAAAAAATATTAAAATTACAAAAAAATCAATACCCTAATTAATCTTTTAAATTTTCTAATCAAATTTTCTTTTTTTTTAAGATTAAGCATCAATTTAACCAAAAACAATTTAAGCTGTAAAGAAGTTCTAAATTTATCATAAAAATTAAAAGCTCAAATTATAAATCAATTAGCAAAAATTAAGAAGATTAACTTGTATAATTTGAATTGAGTATTGTTATTTTTAATTAAAAATGTTTAGCGTAAATAAATCAAATACTGTTTTGCTTGAAACTACATTGTGTGAAGATATAAGAACTATCAGATTACGTAGAAATGGAACTGCTCCACTTGGATTTGCTATTCGAGGTGGTAAGTAAAAAAAAATTTTTTTTTAATCATTTATTTTTTAAAGATGAGTTCAAGATGTGTGAAAATTATTCATTAAAACAATTGACAAAAAGTTAACAATTTTAAATAAACTTTTTATAAAAAAAGGTTTAAATTTTTGTAAATTTAAATTTTCCAAAAAAATTTCAAATATACTTGTTTAAAAGTTTAAGTATATTTTGAAGAAGATTTAAAAATTTTAAAAGACTTTAAATAAAATTTCATTTAAACTTAAAATAAACTCATCTATTCTTACAAATTTAAGTCTTTTCAATGAAAAATTGAATTCTATTAAAAGTTAATACTTTAAAAGATTATAGAAAGCTTTATTTTTGATAAACATTTCATAATTTTTTTTATTTTTTAATATTCTAATTAAAGATTACCTTCTTTCAAAGAATTTTCATAAAAACAGATTTAATTTTAAATTGAAAAATTTTCACTCAAAAACAGATTAACTTAATTAGCTTAATTTCAAAAGCTTAACTAAATTCTTATAAACAAATTTTTTTGTCAACAAATTTAAATAGAATTTAAAAGCAAAATTTAAAAAAAAATTTTCTAAAAAGATACCTACATATCGATAAAACTAAGATAAACAAAACCATAAACAAGAGAATGATCAAAAAATTATGGAAAACAAAAATTGAAACAACAGAACTATATCTAATAGATTTTCAGATAAAAAGATTATAATAATTGAAGTTGAAGTAAAAAAAAATTTTAAATATTAATTAGTTTTGAAAAGATTTTCTTTTTATAAATTTACGCTTCGATTAAATTTGAAAAAAAAATGATAATTTCATCTTTTATGAAAGATAATTGAAAAAAATTATAAGAAAAAAAGTTTTTATCAATTACTGGTAAAAATGAAAATTTAATTATTAAATTAACGTAAGTTAAATTTTAAATTTGATTGTAAGAATATTTTTAAGATTTTTTCGCACATTATTAAAACACTAAAATTGACCACTTATGAATAATGACCTTTTGAAAAAAAAAAATCTTTTTAATAAGTTAACTTGTCAAGAATTTAAGTTTTTGAGAGTAATTAAAACATTTTTTATCATTACAGGTTGGGAACATGGTACCGGAATTTTCGTTTCTGAAGTTTATACAGATTCTGAAGCAGAAAAAGAAGGATTAAAGGTTAGTTTAATTTTTAATTAAACTGTGGTTTGTTTATTTTTTGAAGATAATTTTAAAGATCATAAGAATTTTTTACTTAAGATTAATTGATTTATAATAAAAAAACTTGATCTTAAAACTGATTAATTATTTTTGCTTGTAATTAGATCAACAATTTATCAATTTTAATAGTTGAAACATCAAAATGTTGTAAAAAAATTTCAATTTAAATGTTAATTAGAGAATTTTTTTTAGCGAATTTATTTATTTTTTATTCTTTTCAATTTAAAGAAACTAAATTAACTTTTATAAAAAAACATTTATTCTTCAAAAGAAATTTTTTTTTTTGTTTGAAAATTTCTTTTTTTAGTTAAACTGTTTCTCAAAAAGTTTAACGCTTTTTTATTAATTTTTTGAATTTAATTCATAATTAAAACATTGAAAAAAAATTTAAAAAGACACTTTCTTCAAACCAAATATTAAACGACAGTAAATAAGTGAAAAGTTTAAACTAATTTTTCATTTAAATATTAATTAAATGTTTGGATAAAGCTCTACTTAAGTAAAGATTTTCTTAAAATTAAAAACATTTTGATTAAAACACATTAAACTTTAATATAATTTAACTGAATATTCAAATTAAGATATTTAAATTAAAATTTATTTGAATTTGTTTTAACCCAACTACTTTTTAATTAAACCAATTTAAACCTTCTTTTAAATTCATTTATAAATAGTCATGTTGAATTTTCTTTTAATTATACAGCTTTGAGTTATTTTTAAATTGATTTTAACTTAATTAAATTTTTGTTTAAATTTGATTTAATAATTTTAAAAAAAGAAATTTTCTGAATGAATTTTAAAACCCAATCATCCTATCATAGATTTAATCAAAATAAGAAACTCTAAATATTCTCCTTATTAAAAAACTTAAGTTTTGTTTCAAAATTTTAAACAATAAAGTTTAATATATGTTTTTAATGTTTTGATCATTTAAAGACAATATCGTGATTTTATAGTTTAAAATTTTTTTTTTAAATTATTGAATATTTGTTTTGTGTCGATTTTAATCTTTTCATAAACTTTATTAATATTTAACCAGTTAAAAGTAACAAAACATGATTAAGAGTTTAATATTTTATAACATAAAATTTTAGCTCAATATTACAAAACCTAATATGGTTTTCAAAACTTATTGTTTATTAACCTGTTGATATAAACTGAAAAAAAATTCAATTTGTTTTCCCAACCTTTTTTCAAAAACAAAGATTTTGATCAAAAAATTAAAAAAAAATATTCAATCTTTAGCTAATTTAAATGTTAGGGTGTATTTTGAACATATCATTTTTGAAATTTCTTTAAATTCAATTTCTAAAAGTTTTCAAAAAAAATTTTCTCAAAAAAATAATAAAATTTTCAAATATTAAAGAAATTCAATAGTTCAAATTTTTCTTATTAATAAATATTTAAACAAACCAAACCCGTTATTCTTTTGGTTTTTTAATTAACAAAAAAAAGCTAAACTTTTCAAGAAATAAAAGCGAATTTATTAAATATGAAAGTAAAAAAACAGATACTTTTTAAAAGTTAATTGGATAAAAAACAGATTCATTTATAAGTATAATGAATTATAGTCTATAATTAATTCAGACAGTATAATTCAAATTTCATAACTCTTTAACACACATTTTAATGTCCACAGTATACTATAATTTTTGAAAATTTTTTCTTTAAATTATAGCTAATCAAAACTTGAATGTTTAAAATATTAACTTTAATCTTCAAAATATATTAAAATCATTTAGTCAATAGTTCTTAAAGATCTTTCAAGTCTGATTATAAACGTTTAATCGGTCAAATTAATTTTTTCAAATTAAATTTAATGTTCATTTTTTTTTAATACGATTTAAGTTTAGATATCAATTTCATTTTTAATGAATACTTTTAAAAGATAATTTTAATTAAAACTATTATTAAGAAAAATCAATTTTAAACTTGAAAACTTTTAAAACAAATTTTAATCAGAAATTCATTTTTTAGCCTGGTGATCAAATTTTAAGAGTAAATGGATTTAGTATTGAACAAGCAATTCATGATGAAGTAATTTCTTTAATAAAATCAGCTACTAGAATTGTTCTTAGAGTAAAATCTGTAGGCATGATTCCTGTTAAAGAAAATCGAACAGAACCAATTCAATGGAAAATAATAACTGACATTCAGCAAGCTAAACCAAAAGTACAACAAAATCAAATTAATAGTTTTAAAAATAAAACTTACAAACAAAAAACTAAAACTAAATGCCCAGTTCATTCATTAAATGAAAAAAATGACCAAAAAGTTATTTCAAATATTTTGTTAAATGAAACAAAAAAATTACAACCGAAAACAAATAATTTGATTGGTTCAGCTGGTTCAAGTCCTACATCATCTGTGTCATCAAAATCATCATCTTCTTCTATTACTTCTTCATGTTTATCATCTTGTTCAAAACTTATAGCAAAATCGTGTAAAACTTCAATTTCTTCTTCTTCTAGTCAACCTAAAAATAAATTGACTAAATTTTATTCACGAAGTTTATCTAATTTGACTTCAAATACAGATTTTATAGATGAGTTTAGTTTAACAAGCACGTCAACAATTAATTTTACTAGAAACAAAAGTACCTCAAATCTGAATTTGAATTCATCAACATCAATAAGTCCAGAAATCACAAGTAGTTCAACAGAAGATATGTCCTCTTATGATAAAAACGAAGGTAAGAAAAGGCTTAATTCTAGGTATACTAAAACTAATAAATTTTTATTTATTTTTAGCAAACAATTATTCTACTATTTTCGTCAATTTAGCTAAAGGTGAAAATTTAGGTTGTTCTGTAGTTAAAGGACCTGCTTCTTGTCCTGGAATTTTTATTCAAACTGTTAAACAAAATGGTGTAGCTGAAAAAGCTGGTTTAGAAATTGGTGATCAAATTATTTCATTAAATGGTTTTAGCTGTTTACCAGAGCATATGCAGTTCAATGAAGCTGTACAGAAAATCAAAACTTTCAAACAAATCAAAATAAAAGTAAAAAAGAATTGTTCTATTGGATTATATTTAAGTCAAACAGTTTCAAATAAATCAAATAAAAAGATCAGTAAAAAAACACTTATAAAAACAAATTTATCTTCATCTTCTTCATGTAATGAAAGTATTAAAACTCCTACAGAAAATTTAACAATTAACTACCGACGTTCAAATAAAAATTCAACATCTAGTAGAAGTAACCAATTACCTTATTATATGAACAAATATTCTTCTAGAAACAATATTAATTCTGCTAACAGTTATTTTAATGAAAATTCATGCAAAAATAGTTTAATTGAAAATAAAAAATTATTACGTAAAGGTATAGAACATCATCGAAGTTATACAAGTTTATTAAGTAGTAATAATAGTACCTATGGTAAAAGAATGAATGGTTACCATTCTCCAGTTTGTTTACGCCATTCATCTACAAATTATTATACTCAGTCTGAAAATGATTATTCAATGTATGAATTAGAAGAGAACAATGAAATCGATGAAAAAAAATTAATTACTCATCAAATAAATAAAAATGGTTGCTCGACAAATGAGAACCATTCTTTTTGTAAAAATAAAAAATATCAGTATAAGTCAAAAAGTATAAAAAATTTAAGTCGAAATTTTAATGACTGTGAAAAATGCAAAAATGTTGCTTTATATTCTACAGACTGTGATTCTTTCGATTTTAACAAAACTACTTTTAATTTTCCCCTGAATAATAGTTTACTTAAACAAAAACTTTTATGTAATAATTTAAGCTGTAGTAACTTGACATTCAAATCTCAAACAGATATTGGGTTAACAAACTGCCAACAAATGTATTCAATTTTAAATAATCAAATGAATGCTTTGAAGATAAATAATTTTAAAAATGATTTAAAAAGTAAAAGCACTTTAAATTTGAATGATGATTTACTCATCAATAATTCAAAAATTTATGAAAAGATGCGATTAGAGCAAGAAAGATTAGTCATAGAACGTAAAAAATTAGAAACAGAGCAATTAAGATTACAAGAAGAAAAAAATGAGCTTGAACGTGAAAAGTAAGTTAATTATTATGATTGAAAATTTTTTTAAATTTTTGTTCTTTAGGAAAAAAATTGAGAACTTAAAACAACAAGATGAACAGAAAAGTATATCAAGTTCAAGTACAGTATCAGTTAAATCAACAACTGTATCACAATCTAATAATTCTACATGTACACAAAATATTGGTTTTTTAGATGAAATCAAAAAATTAGCAGAACGTAGGGCATGTGAAAATAGTTTAATTACTGACACTTTAAATAAAACACGTTTCAATACTGGTCAATCAGATTTTAAAAATGCCGTCCGTTTATTACCGATTGCTGATAGTAATAATAAAATAAAACAATTACATCCAGATGACGAAAAACGTAAAAGACATGGTAAGCTTAAACAAAATTAAAAAATTTAATTTCTATAAAGAAAATTTAAAGCTTTGTGCCAATTTTAATTGCTAATAATGTTTTTTTATTTGTAGAACTTTTAATGGAAGAATTTCGTGCAGCACATCAAAGAATGTTTGGAAATAATGGGCAAAAAACAGTTTGTTCTACAAATTTAAAAAAGCCAATTTTAAACTCAGAAACAACTTTATCTAACTCATCTTCTGAAAATGATACTCCTACAAATTTATCAAAAAACACTAATTTAGTGTTGACTGAAAAATTACCGATTTCAAATAAAAATGAAAATAAAGTCATTGATTCAAGTATGAATTGCGAGAAATTTGTTTATTCAGATAATAAATTAGATACTCATTTGAATTCAAATAAAATTCAAATTGAAAATATAAAAACGCCTATTCCTCCTCCATTACCTAACTTGAATACTTTGAATAATAACAAAAATGAAGTTAAACAAGAGAAATTAAATACTTTTGGCAAAGTTATTGTTTCAAACGAAAATCTAAGAAATAATTCTGAGAGTAGTTATAATTCAAAATTATATTTAAAAAAAAATGTAAAGCAAAATGAAACTGTTAAAATTTTACGTACCTCAAGCCCAAATAAAAAAAGACCAGCACCTTTACCACCGACACAAAATAATTTAAATAAAAAAACAGATTCTAATAAATTGAACTTAAAAAATTCTTTAAACACAATAAGAATGAGTAAAATTGATGAAAATATGCCATTTGAAAATAATAATTTTGTGCAAAATCAAGTTAAATAAATCTGAATATTTTAAACACAAAAATAATTTTCAGTGCCAAATACACTTTTGTAAAAAAAGAAATACTTTTACCTAAAGTAATTTTTAGAAAAAAATGTAAATTTAAATATTGTAAAAGCGTTAATTAGAAAATAATTTTTTTCTAAAACTCAAATTTAGAAAAATAAGATTCTTTTATTGTTAAATTTCTTTTATCTTAAATTATTTGTAATAAAATTATTTTTTAATTTAATTTCAAGTTTTAATCATTATGAATCAATTAGATGATACTTTAATGAAATTAAAAGTAAATATATCATTAATTAAAACAGAATTAACAGATATAAAAGAAAGTTTGTCTGATTATTTTGAACAAATTTTAAGTACACATGGTGAATATTTAACATCTAAATTCAGAAAAGAATCTGATGATTATTTAGATGAAATTGATTCAGAAGAGGAATCATTTATTGAAGATTTTTCTGATCAAGATATAATTAATGATTTTTTAAGAAAGAATTAAAATTTAAAAAAAATAAAGATCAATAAAATAGTTTCAAATAATCAAAAAATTTTTAACGGTTACATTTTCATGAAGTTTATTTCTTTGAAGTTATTTTCTTAAAATTTTTTATTTGCTAAGCTCTATTCTGTAAAAATAGCTTTTAAAAATTTCTTGTCTACTTTTTCAGTTAAATAAAAAAATTAAACACTACTATTATTGAAACTTTTTATTTTGTTAAAAATGGATAAAAAAATATTTTATGATGAAGATGTTGTTATGAGAACATTAGAAAAATGTGATCTAAGTAAACGTCCTAATTATAAAAAACTTGTTAAATTATTAAAGTAAGTAAGAATAAAAGGAGTTAAAATTAACTAAAATAATTTTTCAATAGAGATAATATGGATGATTCTAAAGAAACATTAAACTCTGATTTTAATATTAATGAAGAATTAGAAAATAAAAAAAAGATTTTGAAAAATTTACAAGAAACATCTTTAAATGAAGAACAAAATAATGAAAAGATTTTTTTAAGAGAAATTGATGGAATTTTGAATAATATTGAAAATGATCTAAAAACAAATTCAGTTGAACCAAAAGAAAAGTGGCTTGAAATTAAAAATAAAATTGAGAAACAACAAAAAAGTTTAGTAATGGTTAGTGAGTTTTTTGATTTTGAAAACAAAATAGATTTAATTGATATAAATGAAGATAGTTTAATAAAAGCAAATATTATTTTGAAACAACTTGATGAAAAAAATTAAATTGTTTAATGTAATTTTATAAAAATAAAAGTTTTTTTTTCTATGATATATAAATTAATCTCTCATTTCTCCATCTTCTTCTTCTTCAACACCTCTTACATAAAGTACATTGTTACATCTTATAAGAACTTCACCAAGATTACCTGTACAATTACCATCTATATATTCTTCTGTATTTGCTAACTATGAAAAAAATAGTTTTAAGTTATTTCAATTTTTGAAAATTCAATTTAATAAAACTTACTTGTAGATTCATATATGCATCTACTGATACTAAATATCCTTTGTATTCCATTCCCCATTTCATTTTAGCAATGACAGGTTTTCCTGTCAACATATTTAAAAATGGTTTAGGTTGTAAGGGCATTAAAGATGACATTTTGAGTTAATTAAGTTTTATTTTAATTCAAAAAAAAAAAAGTTCTTAACGAGAGATGGCTAGCACACTTTATTATTTTTTTTTTTTTGTTTTTGAGCTTTAATCTCGCATATGCTATTAACACAATAAGCACATGAAAAATAACTTTTTAAAAGCCGGCTTAGCCGGTAAATTTTAAAGTTTTCAAATCATATTAGCTTAGAATGTCAAATCATTTAAAAAAATTGACAAATTTTATAAATGATGTAAATTTTTTTTTGAGAAATTCATTATTTGATATTGATAATATTTATAAAATGAATGCATAAATCAAAAATACCAGAAACATTAAAAACTGGACATTTATTTATGAAAACTTCATTGTTAATTAAGGTTAAATTTTTTTTTATTTAAAAATAAGCTATGAATACTTGCAGGTTTTAATCACTCATAACCTAACCTTTTTGCTATGAAAGATTATTTTAAATTCTTTAATTGAAAATAGATCAATCAAAATTATGAATTAGTTTTTTCGCCTTGACAAAAATAATTTCATGGTACAATATGACTTTATCTATATTATAAAATCACTATTATTTTTAATATAAAATTTAGAAGCTTCTTTACATTCAAAAATTTCTTTAAATCTTATTTAGTATTATAACAAACTCATATTTTAATTAACTTCCAATTATTCATGTAACATAAATTTAAAATGTGAAAACTTATTTTAATTTTTTGTAATAAATACAAACAAAATTTAGTTTTACAAAACATTTATTTTTTAAACTAATTTGACTAAACTCAATTATAGTTTGTTGTTGACTTAATTATTCCAATTCTCAATTAGAAATAAAATTTTTCTAAAATGTAAAAGCTCATGAAAAAGAATTTTAGAAAAAAATTTGAAAAAATAAAGTTTTCTTTTCTTTCTCATATTATTATTCAATGTTGACTTCAATTTATTTTAATTATACAAAACTTCAAATTTTTGATCAAATTAAATAAAAACTTTTACTAAAAAATCTAATTGTGTTTTTTGAATTTTCTGTTATCTAATTTTCGCATAAACACTTATTAAAAAAAAATATTTTTGTTGAAATAAATGTTATTGAAAACAAATCAATTAATTAGCACTTAAAATTTTAATTTAAGATTACAAATCAATATTAAATTACATAAAAATTAATAATTAATGAAAAATCAATGTTTCAAAAATTAAAAAGAGCGCTTCAAAATTTAAAAAAAAAAAGCGCGGTTTTATTTATTTAAAATTTGGTTTATGAATATTATCGTATTCATAACAAAAACTTTTCTAATTTGTTATTAGCCAAAATGAATTTGGAAAATGAAACAATTATTTCACCTAAAACAAATAAATATTTTAGTGTTGTGGTGCCAGTAGACAATGAAATTAAAACAGATCTGGGCTCTAAAATTCAACCTAAAGGTAAAATTATTTTTTTAATTTCACAAAAAATTAATTTTAAGTTAATTAGATTTAGTTTTTGAAACGCAAAAAGATGCATTAGTTTTCTTAAAAAAACATAAAAACTCAAGATTCAAACTTTTTAATAATTATGAAGATGCGTTTAATTTTAGTTTAGAAAATTCTTTTCAAGAAGATTTTAGTTTTAATATTCATGATGGAGATTCATTAAAACATTCAATTCCAGAAATTGAATCATTTAATAGTAATTTTAAAAGTCCAGCAAACACTGATTTAGCTAAATTTAGAAAAATGATAGAAAAAGATGACCTTGTTAGTATTACAACTTTAATTTCAAATCCTAGATATTTAATAAACTCCTGTGAGACACCGGTCATTTTAATGGAAGGACCTCGTTATAACCCATTTCATATTGCGTGTAAAACTAATAAACATAATATTTTGAAATTTTTGTTAAATTGTCTGAAAGACAAAGAATATATGAAAACCTTGTTTTATTTAGATGATGATATTCAAATACAAGAAAGAATTAGTCATTTAGTTGATTTGTATATAAATACCCCTGATAAAGCCGTAAGTTAAATTTGAATGTACTTTTGAATATTAAATTCTTTTAATTAGCTACATGATACGCCGTTACATTTTGCTTGTAAATTTGGATCTTATGAATGTGTCGAGCTTTTATTAAGTGAACCTTGTTGTCTTAGAGAAATGAAAAATAAAAATGATAAAGTACCTTTTGATGTTATATGTGATAGAGTTTCAAATGATTCATTAAAAGAAAGAATAATACTTTTATTTGAATCAAAATATTTCATACCCATAATACGTGAAAATGAAACTGTTAAAGTTGGTAAACCTGAATTATTTTTAAAAATAAGTCCTAAAATAAGTGCTTTTGCGGGTCCAATGATAAAAAGTCTTGCAAATGAATTTTATGATAAATTAACAAATCCTAGATTAAGAAGTAAAGAAGAAGTTGCAATAAGATTATCTGATGATTCTAAAGGTATTGAACGAATAGCTCGTGTATTTTGTAAACAAAATTCTATAAATTGGAAGGAATATTGGCCTTTTTTAGATGACTACATTGATTTAACAACTTGTGAAGGATTAAAACAACTAGAGAATTATCTTCAAAAAATTAATCAGGTATATAGTTTTGATTTTAATTGATCATTTTTTAAAAACTTTTTTTCTTTTTTAGAATTATGATCGAATTGAAAAAGACTTAGCTATGATTGAATTGATTAATAAATTAGAGAATTTAGTTGTTGATAAAAATGATGTTTCTGATGATGAAGATGAAGTTTATTACACAGCTCCCAGTTCTTTGAAAGAAAATACCATTTTTATTAAAGGGTAATTAATTATTTTTGATTTTAAATAAAACTCATTTTTTTATTTTCAAAAAGAAACAAAATATCTGACTTAGATTTTGATGTTGCATTAACTATACAAGATGTTGAAATAGATGAATTAGAGTATCCATATATAACTAGATGGCTTGAAATAGTGTTTGAACATATAAAAGAAAATAAAAGAACTAAATATACTGTTGCATTATCAGTACCAAACCTTAATTTATCATCATTATCGTTTACATCAAATAATGGAGATTCTTTTATTCAAAATGAAAGTGTCTATTTAAAGCATTTAAAATCTTCTAGCTTATTAATAAACTAAAATTAAAAAAAAACTTTTAATTTAATTGAGTTTTATTTATTCATTTGACTATAAATTATAATAATTAGTCCATTGGCATCAATTATTCAGTAGGTATAAATTAAATTTTTCTTTGTTAAAAAGTTAGATGGAATTTTTGAAAAAAATAAATAAAAGTTTAACGCATGGCTAGTTGGACTGTTTTCGAATGAAATCATGTTTTTTTTTCGACTTTTTTTTAACTTTTTTAAATTGAAATCATTTAAATTTTATTTTGATTTATAAAACATTTTTTAATTAGTTTTCAAAAAATGATAATAGTTTGGCATCATTCTAAGTTATCATTTTTAAAATGATAGTTAAATTAAAAAAGAAACTTTTTCTACTCTATCGATATATTTTTATAGTTTTTATTTTTGTTTTTCTTTTTTACTATTTTAATAGATTTTCTGATTTTCAAAATCAACAAACAGATAATAATTTATTACGAAATTATTTATTAGGATATTTAACAAATTTATCATCTGATGATTTAAATAAGATTTTGTCTGAGAATTTAAATGAATCGAATTTTGAAAAAATAAATACTGTTGATTTATTACATGTTGTCATTAAATTATTAAATCAAAATCAATTAGTTTTGAATAATTCTAAATTTAAAAGTTTTGATATTGTTATTGTCATTCAAGTTCATAATAGAATTAATTATCTTAAGATTCTTATAAGTTCTCTTTCAAATGTTAAAGGAATTGAGAATACTCTGCTTATTTTTTCACATGATTTTTTTAATATTGAAATTAATCAATTAATTCAAGATATTAAGTTTTGTAAAGTAAGTTTTAACATTAAATAACTTTTAAATCTAACTCTTATATATTCAAGGTTACACAAATATTTTATCCTTTTTCTTTACAACTTTATCCAAATAAATTTCCGGGAACTGACTATAGAGATTGTCCAAGAAATTTATTTAATTTTATGTATGTCTCTTCTATTGTTTGATTAAAATTAATTACTTTTTTTAATAGATCAAAACTTATAAAATGTAATAACGCTAATTATCCAGATCATTTCGGTAATTCATTTTATAAGTTTATTTTTTTTTATGAATATTTTTCAATTTTAATTACAGGTCATTATCGAGAAGCTAAATTTACTCAAACTAAACATCATTGGTTTTGGAAGGTAATTTTTTTTTAAATAAAAAAATAAAATACTAATCAATATTTCATAAGATTAATTACGTTTTTGACAAGTTTGATTTAACTAAAAATTTTGATGGCTTATTTTTATTTCTTGAAGAAGATAATTATGTTTTTCCTGATCTTTTGTTTATTCTAAAAAGATTACATTTAGAAAACTTGTGAGTATAATTCAATTTTGATTAATTATTTTATTATTTAATTTTTTTCATTCTCTTTGAAAGTTTTTTTTACTTCAATTGTTCTCTAAATTCATTTCTTTTTAAAACTTATTATATAAAACTTATTATATGAAGTTCATTATATGAACTTTATTATATGAAATTTATTCCTCTAAAAATATATTCCTTTAAAAATATATTTCTTTAAAACTTATTCCATAAAAACTTATTCCATAAAAACTTATTCCACAAAAACTTATTCCATAAAAACTTATTCTCTAAAACTTATTCTCTAAAAATATATTCTACTAAAAATTTTTGATTCATTTGAAAGATATATAATTTTTTGAAAATTTATTTTTAATTAGGAAACAAAATCAAGTAGAAATAATATCAATGGGTGCATATTTTAAAAATTTAGAAAGTTTAAAAAAATATAATAATTATGCAATTAATCTAAAATGGATATCTGTTAGACATAATATGGGTATGGCTTTTACACGCAAACAATGGGAAATTATAAAAAAATGTGCAAGACAATTTTGTCAATTTGATGATTATAATTGGGGTAAAAATTTTTTTTTGAATAAAACTTTAATTGTTTAATTATAATTAATAACTTTCAATAATTTTTAAAATAGATTGGTCTTTAGAATATATTAGTAAAACATGCTTAAAAACTCCTTTAAGAACTACAAATATGATATTCCCTCGGTAATAAAAGTTTTTTAATATTCAAATTATTTAAAGTTTTTTTTTTTACAGTGTTATTCATATAGGTGAATGTGGTATACATCATAAAAAAAGTTGTAATAACCAAACTTTAATTAAATATTTAAATACTTCATTGACATCTGAGATATTTTTTTCTAAAACAATTCAATTGAAAGTTTTAAAGTTTAGTTTTGATAAAAAGAAAAAACAAACTATTAATGGTGGTTGGAGTGATATAAGAGATCATCAATTGTGTTTAAATTTTACATTTTGAAAACTTTTAATTCAAAGTGTTAATTCATTTTTTTAATTTCAATAAACATTCAAACTTTTTAATTGAAAATAAAGATTCTTGAACTAATAAAATAAACTTGTGAAAATCATATGTCAAACTTAATCTGAATTTATAGTCTTTTTTTCACTATTAAATTAATTAACATACATTTGAAATCCTTTTAAATTAACATCTTATTTCAAAAAAAAATTATTTGAGACTAAACATTTAAAACTAAATATTATTAAAAACTCAATACTATTAAAAACTAAATACTATCAAAGCTAGATATTATTCAAAACTAATTAATAATAAAAACTTAATAAAATTAAAAACTTTTAATTATACTAAATTTTCATAAAAATTAAAATAAATTCAACTTTCAAAGAAATCTTTTATCAGGGATAAATTTATTTGTGTCAAATTTAACAAACTTTGGTGAATGTTTTTCAACAAACTTTGGTGAATGTTTTTTAACAAACTTTGGTGAATGTGTTTTTAAATTATCAAAATGATTTCCTTTTTAAAAAAAGTTTCCTAAAATTTTATGTTTGAAAATTTAAAGCCAAAATATTCCAAATAAAAAATATTACTTAAGACTTTTTGAATATTCATTTGAATATAATTAATTATAAATAGTTTCTATTGTGTCAAAGTAAAAATAATTTCTTTTAACTGAAAATTAAATTTTTTTTTTTCAAAAACTTTCACCTTAATTTAACTACAGTGTTATTCGAATAATTTAAAACTATTCAAAAGCAATTTTTCAATTATGTGTTTTATAAAAAAAAAATTTTTTTTTATTAAAAACTTATTCACATATTGACAACATTGAAATGCAATAAATTTTTTAATATAAAAGGTTTTAAAAAATTGCCCGCCAAAAAACTTTGGGCTGTTTTAAACTAAAATTCATCTTTTTGAATGCGCAATGGTAACAGCTTCGAAGAAAACTTCTATTCTATCTTTTTTTTTTAGTACTTCCTCTTTTCGAAAACTTTGATCATCTCTCTTTAAAAAAAAAAACATTTTAGTTCAATGCTCTGTAATGTCTTCTCTAAAAAGCATGTAAAACTTGTATTAAACAATATTTTTGTTAAGAATCTTTGAAAGTAAAAAAAAAAAAAGAAAGTCTAGTAATATATCTATTTAGTTATGTTTTAAAGTTTAAGTAAAATTGTAAACAAACCGCTTTTCTAAAAGATGAAACAATAATTAAAAAGTTTGCCGTATTCATCGAAAAATTGTTTTTTTTGTTTTCAAAAATGAGTTTTTGTTCATTTAAATCAATTAAAATTTCAAAAAAGTTATTTTCGTTTTAAAATTTTTTTTGTGAAATTAAGCTATAAAAATTGTCTAAAATAGATTTTATATATTGATTCATACTGAAATTTAAATTTGGAAATATTATCGTTTCAATGCTAATTATTCTTTTTATCATTTTGTGATGTTATAAATGTTTTTCTAAAATGTTGATGTCAAATAAAAGTTAAATAAACAGCCTTAAAGTTCACAAAACTATCAAACTTGTTTAATTATGATTTCTATAAATAAACTGTTCTCTTGTTTTTAATTTTAAAAAATAATTTTAATAGTTTGACAATTAAAATCTACAAATGACCAAATAAAAAAAATTATTTTAAATTTAATGTTAGATTTAAACGCCGCCTTCATCAAATTATTGAATAAATTTCATCTTTTTTGTCAATGTAAATAAGTAAAATAAAATTCAATAAAATTTAAAATCAAAAATTAACTATATCATCTTTATCCTTGTAAAAAAAATTAAATATTTTGTTGTAAGTTTAAATCCAGGGTAAATTTTGAAAAAAAAATAATAAATGCAAAGATGAGTTTTCCAATGTCAGAACTCGAGATTGACGATGTAGCTTATTTGACCTGTGATGGAACACGAGCGCACAAGAATATTGCTGGTTGTTCAAGTTTTTGTCATTGTGGTTTAGATGCAAATAAACGTAGGTACTCAAATCCAATGAGTAACAGTCTTTTAAATTGTATTTTCAGTCGTCGTACTTGTTATATATCATTTTTTTTAATTGTAATTGATGCCTTATTATTACTTTTTGCTACAAGTACATTTCATCAAACTTCATCATGTGAAAACGACTTTTATAATAATTTAAATAAAACCAATTTTTCTCTAAATCATACAGCTAATTCAACTGAGCTGTTAACAAAAGATGGTCAAATATTTCCATGGAAAGATATACGTTTACCTATTTTTTTAAAACCAATTCATTATGATTTGTTTATGCATCCTAATTTAACTACATTTCATAATAAAGGTTCTGTTGAAATTTTGATCACCATTTTAAAGAATACAAATTTTATTGTTTTACATGTCAAAGAATTGAATTTAACTGATTTTTATTTGACTAAATCTAATTATGAAAAAATTAAAATACGTAAAGTTATGGTTTATGAACCTTTTGAACAGCTTTATTTAGAACTAGATGAGTATTTAGACCAAGGTTTCAATTATACTTTGAAAATTGACTTTAACAAGATTTTGGAAGAAAAACTTGAAGGTTTTTATTTAAGTTCTTATACTGATTTTGATTCAAATCGCAAAAAATATCTTGTTACAACTCATTTCGAACCTACATTTGCTAGATCTGCTTTCCCTTGTTTTGACGAACCAGCATTTAAAGCTACATTTGCTTTAAAAATGGTACATGATCAACATTATGATGTTTTTTCAAATTCAGATCAACAAACAAAAGCAATTTATAATAGAGATGATTTAATGATAACAGCTTTCGATTCT